>SJXQ01010283.1:0-53316 GCA_006408695.1 Aepyceros melampus
CTGCTGAGTTTTCCAAATTTGCTGGCATATTGAGTGCAGCACTTTTACAGCATCGTCTTTCAGGATTTGGAATAGCTCACCTGGAATTCCATCACCTCCACTGGCTTTGTTTGTAGTGATGCTTTCTAAGGCACACTTGACTTCACATTCCAGGAGAGGGATGGATAAAGAGGATATGGTACACATATACAATGGAATAATTCAACCATAAAAAGGAACAGAATTGTACCATTTGCAGAGACATGGGTGGACCTAGAGATGGTCAAACAGACTGAAGTAAATCAGAAAAAGAAAAACAAATTTATGTTGTTTTAAGTTACTGGGCATGTGGTAATTTTGCCAATGTCTGAAAGTATGGTGCAAACCAAGCATCGTCAATTTTTATCAACTAGGTGTATAGCATATTTCTCCTCTGTGTTTCCACCTACCCTTGTATAGAGCATACATAGACTTCTAAGACCATCTTCCATATCTTTAACAACTCTTTTGCTTCTCCCTGGGTTTTAGGACGTATATTTTAAGACCATGTTTTTATTGTTTTTCCTGCCTGAGATTCAGGTGATAGGAGCATATTGGTGAGCACAGGAACTGTCATGATAAAATGGAAAATAAAACAGTTTTACCATATTCTAGTGGCCTTGGGAGCTCTGTGAGATATCAAAAAATGTGCTCCATGAAGTTCCTTTAGGTGTGTTCCATGATGTTTCCAAAGAATAAGGAAACTCTCTTATCTTTTATTGGGGTATTCTCAAAAGTGAACAAACATGATGTGTTTAACGGTGGGATTCTGACTCTTAATCATCACCAGTTAGAATAATCTTGCCTTCTTGCAAACTTCTAGAAAAGTTATATTAGGGTCAGTGACTTATTGGCGCTGTGGAAGGCCAAATAACATGATGGAAAGCAACTTTGGCTAGGAATGATGGGTCCTGAGTTCTAACTTTGGTTCAGAAAAGAATTTTTGAGGGTTTGATATTGAAACTCCAATTAACAAATCTTAATTCATCTACTTAAAAATAATTCAACACATAGTGGAACTATATGTAACTCTGTTCTGTATTTTTAAGTGCATTTCTTGATGCCAGTAATTTTTTATACCACTCTTCATCTAGATAATTTGAGGTTGTACAGACAGAGCTAAGGTGGACATATTGATAAGCATGTCTCCTTTTCCTTAAACATGTTGGAAATTTTAGGCTTTTTTTTTTTTTTAAGTTTTGCCTTTGCAAAGTATGCCTTACAGGTTTGCAGGTGATTATCTTTACATTGGAAAAGCCCCTGATGCTGGGAAAGATTGAGGGCAAGAGGAGAAGGAGGTGACAGAGGATGAGATAGTTGGATGGCATCACTGACTCAATGGATATGAGTTTGAGCAAGCTCAGGGAGACAGTGAAAGATAGGGAAGCCTGGCAAGCTGCAGTTCATGGGGTCACAAAGAGTTGCACATGACTTAGTGTCTGAACAACAACAATCTTAACTTTGTTGTTCTTTCTTAACAAGGCTGTTTCTTTGCGACAGCTTCTGTTCCACTTTTAAATGTACAATCTAAACTCACCTAAATACTTGCTAGAGGACAATGTGTATAGAGCAGAGGTGGGCTCTCCAGTTTGTGTATTACCGATTCTCTTCTAAGTATATCAGTTTCTGCTGCTGCTGCTAAGTTGTATCAGTTGTTTCTGACTCTGCGTGACCCCATAGACCGCAGCCCACCAGGCTCCCCCATCCCTGGGATTCTCCAGGCAAGAACACTGGAGTGGGTTGCCATTTCCTTCTCCAATGCATGAAAGTGAAAAGTGAAAGGGAAGTCGCTCAGTCGTGTCCGACTCTTAGCAACCCCATAGCCTGCAGCCTACCAAGCTCCTCTGTCCATGGGATTTTCCAGGCAAGAGTACTGGAGTGGGGTGCCATTGCCTTCTCCATATCAGTTTCTAGAAGATGCTTATTGTATGTGGTTAGTATCAGATAATACCATTTCCTTGCATGAGTCTCTAACCATCTCCTCCATTTTTCTTGACATGTTAAACTATTTGCATAGAGACTAGACAGTGTGTTTACCCAGAGTATTTTTTCCCATCTGTCTACCAATTCAGTTTAAATCCCTCATTATCAAGGCATCTATCTCTGGAATAATACTTTTCCCATACCAATGACTTAACTTATTGGCAAGACATAAAATGTATCAATCTGTTATCTTGAGTCATATTTTGGAAATGCACATTTTTTAAAATTCCATTTTCATCCCCAATGTCTTTATTCCTATGTATTTCTCTTCCGAAGTTCCAACTGCCAGTGTGAACAATGACTAAAACACCACCTGTGAGTTCTTGTCTATATTAATTGCCAAAGAGTTCATAATCTCTAAAAAATTATTTTATCTTAATTTTTACTCAAATCATAAGGATGGAAAAGCAATTGATGGAATATAAATATTTCAAAAAAAATTCTCTCTCAGATCTAAACACCTATAAAGAAAATTCTCATCTCTATTAATTGCAAAGTGTTCATAAGCTCTAAAACATTTTGCCTTACATTTTACTCACATCATAAGGATGGAAATCAGTTGATGGAATATAAATATCTCAAAAAAAAAGGTTCTCTCTCAAATTTAAACATCTATAAGGACAATGTATCTATGGATTGACTATTTGGGGTTTTCATTCATTGATTCACTTATCCATGTGTTTAAGAAATATTTGAATCCTTAAATCCATGTGTATGCCTGACTCTGAAAATTGCTTTGTGGAATTAAATAAGATAAGTGATTAGTCTCATTGAGGCTAATAACTCTGATTATATACAATATCATATATAACTGATCATAACTCTGATTATATTATAATCAGAGTTTCAGACAATAAAGGAAGACGAAAACAAGTAAGTAATAAATAAGTAGAAACAGTGCCATAGGTACCAATTGGAATAAACAATAGATAGAAAGTGATTTGTGGGGAGGATCTCTTTAGGTAGAGTGAATTGCATCGATTTTTCCTGGGTGACAGAGAAGATACAAGCAAAGCTCTGAAGAAGAAAGTTAAACAGAGAGGATTTAAAGGCGTGTTTGCTGTTCTGAATATGAAGTTGTATAAATGCTTAGGTATTGTGATTGATCAGATCAATAAATGCCTATCTCGTACTCACAGTATAAAGGTAGTAGAAGACATGTGGCCCTATGATGACTGGAGAAAGGAATGTGAGACTTAAGGACTTACTCTCATGACAGACTCTTAAATAAGACAAGTCTGATACTCTTGAATATGTTGCTCAGCTATAAGGGTTTCTGGATATTTGCTCCTTTTCCATGATACAGGGGTGGTGTGGGGAAGGTGCTCTGCTACTTGTTGGACAAAATGGAACTATCAAAAGTAAACTGTCGACTGTAAACACATAGCTTTTCCTCCAAATTGCCTAAAGAGTTTTCTTACCGTCTTAACTGATATTTCTCTAATTGGAGTCTAGCCTTCACACTTCAAAAATCTACAATCATGTCCAGGGTTTCCTCTCTTTTCCCCTTTGTCTTATTATTTCCCTTGATTCTGGTTTGCATTCTCCTCCACTACTACTAATCCGTGTAACTGTGTGAAAGCTATTTACTTTTTTTGTGGTTCAGGTTCCTCAACTGTAAAAACATAATCATAATACTACCTACCGTTTGGACTAAGTCCAAGGTCACACAGCTAATTTTTGTAAAGCAATTAATGCAATCCTATGAACTTATAAATCTTCAAAATTCATTTGTTTGTGTGTGTTATTTGCTCTGTCATGTCCGACTGCAACCCCATGGAATGTAGCCTACCATGCTGCCCTGTCCACGGAATTCTCCGGGCAAGAATACTGGAGTGGGTTGCCATTTGCTTCCCCAGGGGATCTTCCTGACCCAGGGATCAAACCCAGGTCTCCCACATTACAGGAAGATTCTTTACCATACAAGCCACCAAGGAAGTCCCAAAATGCATTAGCTGTTATTTTTATTATGAGGCTCTTGTACTACTTATATTTCTTTCTCCTTTAATATTTCCTTCATTAACATTTTAGTTCATATTATTGGTTTGAGATTCTGGATAATTGAGTGATTTTATGCAATCTGTTCATTTTTCATCTTTTATATAATCATATTTTAACCAGATCTTGAAGTATATATTTAAAGAGTACATACATTTTGAGTCAATAGATTAAAAAATTTTCATAAAGGGAAAAGTCATGTAAACCTGACTTATGTCAAGAAATAGAATGTTCACAGCATCTCAGGAAGCCCCACTTTTGGTTCTTCTCAGTCACTACAACTCACAAAGCTAGCCACAATTGTGACTTTTATCACCATGGGTGATTTTGTTTGTTCTTGAAATTTGTATAGATGAAATTTAGCACTAATTTGCTTCTGGTCTTTTGCTTGATATTGTATTCACAAGGAAGGTTCTTCCGACTGTTGCATTGAGTGATAGCTGGTTAATTCTCAGTGCTGTGAAGTAAGGTGAGCCAACTACAGCCCATGGGTCAAACCTGGTCCAGCATGTTTTGTTTTTTTTTTTTAGTACAGCCATGCTCATTTATGGGTTTCCCTGGTAGCTCAGATTCTTTAGAACACAACTGCTAATACAGGAAATGCAGGTTTGATTCCTGGGTTTGTAAAGATGCTCTGGATGAGAAAATGGCAAACCACTCCAGTATTCTCACCTGGGAAATCCCATGGACAGAGGAGCCTGGTGGGCTACAGTTCATGGGGTCACAAAGAATGGGACACAACTTAGTGACTAAACACACACATGCTCATTTGTTTACATGTTGTCTATGACTGCTTTCAGGCTGCCTGGGTAGAGCTGAGTCAATGTGATAAGAGACTGTGGAGCCTGAAGTTTACTGACCTGTGCATTAATTTAGGGTGGGCTCAGCTGCAGCTTCCATGTCCTTAGTACAGTTCAGTCACTCAGTCATGTTCAACTCTTTGCGATCCCATGGACTGCAGCACGCCAGGCTTCCCTGCTCATCACCAACTCCCAGAGCTTGCTCAAACTCATGTCCATCGAGTCTGTGATGCCATCCAACCATCTCATCTTCTGTTATCCCCTTCTTCTCCCACCTTCAGTCTTTCCCAGCCTCAGGGTCTTTTCCAGTGGTCAGTTCTTCACATCAGGTGGCCAAAGTTTGGGAGTTTCAGCTTCAGCATTAGTCCTTCCAATGACTATTCAGGACTGATTTCCTTTAGGATGGACTGGTTGGATCTCCTTGCAGTCCAAGGGATTCTCAAGAGTCTTCACCAACACCACAGTTCAAAAGCATCAATTCTTTGATGCTCAGCTTTCTTTATAATCCAACTCTCACATCCATACGTGACCACTGGAAAAACCATAGGCTTGACTAGACGGACCTTTGTTGGCAAAGTAATGTCTCTGCTTTTTCATATGCTGTCTAGATTGGTCATAGCTTTTCTTCCAAGGAGTAAGCGTCTTTTAATTTCATGGCTGCAGTCACCATCTGCAGTGATTTTGGAGCCCCCCAAAATAAAGTCTCTCACTGCTTCCATTGTTACCCCACATCCTTAAGGCAGATTGTATTACTTGGTAGAACTAAACCCAGCCCCTATGAGAAAAGGACACAATGTCAAGTCAAACTCTGCCACTTAGTGAGGGTAGGGAAGTTACCAAACCTGTGTAAAATTTAATGATTTTCTGTTTTTGCTGCTGAATATTGAGGGTAAGAGTGCCTTCCTTATATAGTGTTTGTCAAGAGTTGTAAGGTTTAAATATGATCTTGTGAGGGCTTTCATTTGGTGCATCTCACATTAGCTGTGAGACCCAGAGCAAATTTCTTTTCATTTTGGCCACACCACACAGCACAAGGGATCTAAGGTCCTTGACCAGGAATTGAACCTGTGCCTCCTGCAATAGAAGCATGGAGTCTTAACCACTGGACCACCAGGGAAGTCCTCAGAGCAGGTTTCTTAAACTCATGCCACAATGTCTTCATCTATAAAAAGAAGCCAATTACAGTTGTACCTCTAGAGGTTGTTTTGAGGATGGGTGAGTTATTTCTTTAAGAAGCACTGATAAAAAGCCTTGATAAAAATGTCTGCCAAAGAGCTGGCACTTTGTAAATGTTAGTCATTCCTGTCACAGTCATCGCCATCAAAATTATCATAGTATTATTACTAATAATATCATCAATATTATTCCCAAGATTTCATTAAATAAAAAAGAACTCTAAAAATATGAAGAAAATAATTAGAAAATTATGACATAGAATCTCCTAATGAAGACTCTTCTTTTGAGTACTAAAAATATCACAATTATTTGCCTTATAAATTATCATCTGCTTCCACTTGTGAACTTCCATTTTGAACTGAAAGGTAGACCTCGGAGAGCAACTGAAAGTGCCAAACCTGATCCGCAAAGACAGGGATCATTGTGCTCCACGTACAAGTGATATTATACAGTTTTTACTTTCTCGATCTGACTTATCTCATTTACCATAATGCTTTCAAGGTCCATCCATGTAGTCACAAACGTCAGGATATTATTCTTTTTCATGGCTGAATACTATTCCACTGCATGCACACGTGCATGCATGAGTACATACATATATACATAGTATAAGTGATGTAATACCTATATACGTATGTACATATATATCACATACTTTTATCTGTTCACATGTTGATAGACACTTAGGTTGTTTGCATATCTTGGATAATGAGAATAATGTTGCAATGAGCAAATGGAAGTGCAGGTATCTCTTCAATATAGTGTTTTCATTTCATTTGGGTATATACCTAGAAGTGGGTTGCTGGATCATATGGTAGTTTTATTTTTGGCTTTTAGAAAACCCTTGAAAGTTGTTAAGAGAGAAGTTCTTAAAGATTCTCACAACAAAAAAGAAACAGTAATTATGTGACATGATGGAAGTGTTAGCTAATGTTGTGGTGGTAATCCTATTGCAATATGTAAGTGTATCAAATCCACACATTGTACATCTTAAACTTAGACATTTTACTTCATTAAAGCTGGGGAAAACATAAGTTTGGTCTCTAAGTCTGTGGATAGTTAAGCAGTTTGAGATCAACATGTATACATTGCTATATTTAAAATGGATAACCAGTAAGGACCTACTGAATAGCACAGAGAACTCTGCTCAATATTTATATAACAACCTAAGGGGGAAAACATGTGAAAAAGAATAGATACATGTATATGTATAACCAAATCACTTTGCCACACACCTGAGACTATCACAACACTGTTCATCAACTATACTTCAACATAAAATAAAAACTTAAGAAAAAGCTGGGGAAAACAATGGTAGGGAGATTGGAATGTTAGAGTGCGTTTGTTATTTGAAAGTTACTCACTCTCCCTGGGTGGGTTTAGAAGACACACATTTCACCACAACTATGAGAAATGCAGCCATAAAAAAGAATGAAATAATGCCATTTGAAGCAACATGAATGGAGCTAGAGATTATCATACTGAGTGAAGTAACAGAGAAAGACAAATATAATATGATATCTCTTATATGTGGAATCTAAAAACGGGTGCAAAGGAACTTATCTCCGAATAGAGTCACAGAAGTAGAAAGCAAACTTATGATTACCAAGGGGTAAGGGGGATAGGGATAAATTGGGAGATTGGGATCGACATATGCACACTACTATATATAAAATAGATAACTAGTAAGGAATAGCACAGGGAACTCTATTCAACACTCTATAGTGGTCTACATGGAAAAAAATATAAAAAAGAGTAGGTTTATACACACACACACACACACACACACATGTATGGTTGATTCATTTTGCTGTATACCTGAAACTAACACAGCATTATACATCAACTATGAAAAGTAGTGAAAGCGTTATTTGCTCAGTTGCTTCCGACTCTTTACAACCCCATGGGCTGTATGCTGCCAGGTGTTCTATGGGATTCTCCAGGCAAGAATACTGGAGTGGATTGTCATTTCCTTCTTCAGGGGATCTTCCCAACCCAGGAATCGAACTCACACCTCCGGTATTGCGGGGCAGACTCTTTACCATCTGAGCCACCAGCCAACTCAGGAGATAACAGAGATCTGGATTGGATCCCTAGGTCAGGAAGATCCTCTGGAAGAGGAAATGGCAACCCACTCCAGTGTTCTTGCCTGGAAAATACCATGGATGGAGGAGCCTGATGGGCTACAGTCCATGAGGTTGAAAGAATGAGACAGGACTGAGTATGCACATACTGCACCATAGAAACTATAGAAACTTTATACAAATATATGCATTAAACCTGTATCTGTAATAGCAGAAATATTTATAAACAAAAAGGAAATATTCAGAAACTCCATAAATAGGGATTGGTTAAGTCAAGAATTATGTAGACATTGCTTAGAAAATTATGCAGTATTGAAAGAACTTTTGAAGGTTAAATATAAAACCAAGTATAAGCTTTATTACTAGGTGATAAATGGAGAATATAAAACTGATTTGAAAGTAAAAATTTTCAAACAAAATTTTTTCAATAAAAAGATACATTGTATTTTTACATATTTACATATCCATACCATCCACAAATCCATATGCACTTCTATGTAAATAATATATATATCTGAATGGTGTACAATTCTATTTTTCTCAACATTTTGTGATTTTCAAGTATTTAAATTTTCTACATCGAACATTCATGATTTTATCATTCAGAAAAAGCAAAGTAAACAAAATGCTACGAGAAGAAATAGGTTGTAGCAAATTTACATGGTGTTTGCATTAATTACAATAAAAGCTGTCAGTTTTGTTTTTAATTTCATAACAAATCCTAGGTTTGATCGTCAAAAGCCATTGCTTTCGTTTTCAAAACAGTATCCAGATTGTTAAGTAAATTGAACAGAAACTGACTGCTTCTCTTTGCCAAAAAGTAAAACTCTTGCAAGTGGCAGCTCATGACACTGTTACTTGGTGAGCGGTTATCTTTTTCATATAACTCACCAAATGGGTCCAGAGCTTTGCATCTGGAGTTTATAATAAATGAAATGTCACCACTGGTTTTTGTAAAAGACTCATATTGCAAAATGTTCTTTCTCAGAGTTGGTCATGGGACTCTTGTTCTTCAGTTCTATATCAACCAGATGAGCATAAGCTGATAGTTGAATATCAACAGATGAGCATAGCTGAAATAAGAGTACACAGTTCCAGTTTTGGGTAGATTCATGGATTTCTCAGCAAGAGAGATGGGACTTCAGCAATAACTGTGGAGAATCTATGCTTCAAGAAAATAGTACTCACAGTTCTCTAGGTCAGTCCCCACTTCATTCCTTGGATGTTTTTGCTTTTATTTCACTTGTTGCTACTTTTAAAAATAGCCCTAAATGATAGACAAAAACATCTGTCACAATTACATTTGATATATATATATATATATATATATACATATATATATACAGTTGTTTTCTCTGGTGTCTCAGAAGGTAAAGACTGCCTGCAATGTGGGAGACCTGGGTTTGATCCCTGGGTCAGGAAGATCCCCTGAAGAAAGAAATAGCAAACCACTCCAGTATTCTTGCTGGAGATTTCCATGGACAGAAGAGCCTGGTAGGCTACATACAGTCCACAGGGTCACAAAGAGTTGGACACAACTGAACAACTAACACTGTGAACTACTATGTACTATATATATATATTTAATATGACTATTAAATATATATGCTTAGTAAAATCCTTTGGGGAAACACAAAATTAAAATCTTAGCCATAGGAAGAATGAAATGTCTTTACATACACATGTAATTCATGTTTGTCCACATAGACACACATTTAGAGGTAATTAGTTAAAGCTAGAAAATTAGTTAGGAGATTTTGTGAAAGTGAAAGTGTTAGTTGCTTGGTCGTGTCCATTTCTTTGCAACTCCATGGACTATAGCCCCCTATACTCCTTTGTCCGTAGAATTCTCCAGGCAAGAATACTGGAATGGGTAGCCATTCCCTTCTCCATGAGATCTCCCTGACCGAGAGATCGAACCCAGGTCTCCAAAATTGCAGGCAGATTCTTTATGATTTGAACCACCAGGCAAGACGTTAATCAGTCATCAATATAATGGAAATGTCCATTATCACCTTAAAACCAATTAAAAGTAAAAAGTATGTGCAACCTAAAGACCAGATAGTGTAAGTCATTGACCATTTTATTCTTAACAAAGGCTAACATATGCCTGCATATTAGGCATCTCTATGGTCATTTTTCATTTAAGGTGACTGGCTCTTCTGTAATTATCTATCTATCATTTATCTATTGATGAAACTCTATTCTTCAGCATATCTCAAATTATTTTGGTGGCAATCTTTTCTAGGGTTTATTTTGCTCTTCAGACAGTCATCCTATAAATAATAGTGCAATCTGCTGTAGTGTAATCTATATTATTGGCAGAATTCTTCATGTTTATGCATTAAATATCACTAAAAATACATTGCACATTTTCATATTGGAAAAATATTAACCTTTGAATCTCCTAGGATATAATTTAAAATGTAAACAGAAATTTTAAGGAAATATTCAGAAGTTTTAAATATATACAAAATGAAGTCACTAATAGTTCAAAATATTAAATATTAGATGAAATCAGATTTATAGAATTAAAGACATCTGCCTTATGAATTTAGTACCTGTGATGAAAAAATGTTCCCTAAAATTATTATAAAAGGTAATACATATTCTCCCATAGGAACTGTCAGTTTTGCCTCAATAAGCTTCTTTTTCATGTTTTGACAAAATATGTCATAGCTTTAAGTTTTCATTAGCATCACAGTTCTTAGACCTGTGTTATTTATATCACAGCTGCCAATACCTGCTTTAGTCTTTAATAATAAAAAAATATATATTGAATTCAGTTTTATTGTTTTGGCTGCTGGTTTAACAAATTACAGAAAAAAGCATCAATAGGCAGCGGAGATTCTTTGAAAGCTTTTGAATAGAAAATGAAATCATCTGAAAGGTGCTTTATGTAGATCTGTGAAGTGACCATTGGGGAAATTGTTGAGATGGGCAACTGTTCAGAGGAAATGGCAAGGAATCAAAGCTTAAAGGAGGATTTGGCAATGGGATAGGAAGTAAGAGGAACGTAGTAAAACGAAAAGGCAAATGCAGAAAATTGTTATATTCTCCTTGGTATCCACTGAACTTAGCACAATACTATCCGCTGGTGCTCAACCTATGCTCACTGGCCAACAGGAAGCAGTGAATTATTTGTGGGTGACTAAGGGGAAAAGCAGCATTGCTCCCATCTAATTACCTATATCAGGAGTAGGATGGCTTCTTAAAACAAGGACATCATTCAAATCAACTGCAGAGGAAATGATGGCAGGCTATTTTAGAGATGAAGTCGTTTGAAAAGAATGCCTGTGGCTGTAATACAGAAAGCAGCTTTATCATTGTGAAAAAAAAGTGGAAAATAAATGACTGCCACACATTCATCTTTTCCCACAAAAACATAGCTCCAAATATGTTATTCAACTACCCATTAAACACATATTACATGATAATCAAAAGATATTTAAAAGGATATTTTACAGTTTCTAAAACACATTCATGCTTCCATGAATTCCATTATCTGAAAATTAAGGCAAGAATTTTTTATAATGATGGAGAAGATAGAGGAGGCAATTTTATTATCATTTTGTAGATGAAATACATGAGGATATGAGAAGATAATTTTAAAGCACAGCTGATTAAGAAACAGAACTATATTCTAAAACTTCTATTTTTTTGACTATATAATTTAAATTATATTTATAACCAGAGATTTCATGCAATAGATTTCAGTGACTTTAAGAGTGAAATGTGGTGAATTTTGACAAATGTACTAAAGCACTGTAACTATAACCATAAGCAATTTTAATGGAATTCCTTCTTCTAAAACATGCCAATAATTCACTGGCAGCTGAAAGTCCAAGCCCGACCCACACATCTGAGCTCTCTCTGGTGTAGGTGGGGAGTCTTACATTCCCTTGCCCAATACTACCTATCAGTTCAATTTTTAACCTTTTTGTTTTCTACAGCTCTGAACAACACCTCTTTGTGACCCCACAGAGTGCAGCACACCAGGCTTCCCTGTCCATTACCAGCTCCCAGAGCTTGCTCAAACTCATGAACAGCACCTACAATATTAATATTTAACCCTGAAAATAATGTGTATATTGTGTCATTGACAATAACACCATGGCTCTGCTGCTGCTGCTGCTGCTAAGTCGCTTCTGTCGTGTCCAACTCTGTGCGACCCCATAGACGGTAGCCCACCAGGCTCCCCCGTCCTGGGATTCTCCAGGCAAGAACACTGGAGTGGGTTGCCATTTCCTTCTCCAGTGCATGAAAGTGAGAAGTAAAAGTGAAGTCTCTCAGTCGTGTCTGACTCTTAGCGACCCCATGGACTGCAGCCTAGCAGGCTCCTGCGCCCATGGGATTTTCCAGGCAAGAGTACTGGAGTGGGGTGCCATTGCCTTCTCCGCACCATGGCTCTAGTAGAGGGTATTTTGGACAATTACAACCTTAAGGTAAAAGAAACAGGAGTTAAATCACTATACCATTTTCTTTTTGTTTGTTTAAATAATATATTAAAATATAATGCATTTACTTTGTTAGGACACTCTCTAGACCCATTCTGTCTATGCTAAAGTTTCCATGAAAAATTCCTCAGTTATGGTCAGAGAAACGAAGTGAAAAGTGTTAGTCGCTCAGTCATGTCATGGACTGTAGCCCTCCAGGCTCCTCTGTCCATGAAATTCTCCAGGCAAGAACACTGGGGTGGGTTGCCATTCCCTTCTTCAGGGGATCTTTCTGACCCAGGGATCGAACCTGGGTCTCCTGCATTGCAGGCAGATTCTTTACAGTTTGAGCCACCAGGGAAAGGAAAAAAGCATCAAGAAATCATAAACCAAAAGAAAATTTCTTGTTTTAAAGAGAGAATATAAAATCATTAGTTTGAAAAGAGAGAAGAGATGGGAGGTATATTTATGAAAGTCTTCCTTTATTAATCATAATTCATTCTAATTCTAACTGGACATAGCCATTCAAGCCATTCAGCTATAGCTTTGTTTTGTCTTAATTTCAGGGAAAAATAATCACCTTAGAGAAAGAAAATTGGTGGGGAATACCAGTATAAGAAAAATGTCTCAAGAGAAGAAAATGAGATAGTATCTAAAGAAAGTGCTGTGGATTTTTAGTCGCAGAGGTTTCTTCAGTGATTGAACATTTTAAAAAAAAGTGAAGCAGAGGAGAAGGTGCTTGAACCTAAATACAGATGTAGCAGCTGCACAAAGAAGCTGTAAGAAGAAGGTTGTATAGAAAAACAAACAAACAAACAAATAGCCTGGCAGAATATGCTGTGGACAACAGAAAGCACTTTTTGCTAGGTTCTAAACAGGAAGAGAAACAGTGAAGAGAGTTCCAATCTTTGAAACAGATGGTGCAGTGTTAACAAAACAACTTCACTGCTGTTTTGCTTTTGTTCTATTCACAGGGGGAATTTGTCTCCCTGAAACTGTTGGAGGCAAATAAGATGCTCTTGATATCCCAGTGTAGCTGACCAGGTAGAGAGATAGCACATAGCTCCAGCTCCTCCAGATCAGAGCCCCTCCAGGCCAGAACAATTACCAGAGGTCAGAAAGAAAGACTTTCCAGAACCACCTTCAGCAATGATTGCAGACCATGTAGAATGAGATGCAGGACCCAGGGAAATAATTCCATTAAAAAAAAAGTTAAATGACACTTGTGAGACCTCTGTGTCAGTTATTTAGGTTGTTTCAGAGTACTGTATACAGAAAAAAATGAAAAGTTGCTCAGTCATGTCTGACTCTGCAGCCCCATGAACTGTTGCCTACCAGGATTATCTGTCCATGGGATTCTCTAAGCAAGAATACTGGAGTGGGTAGCCATTCCTTTCTCAAGGGGATCATCCCAAGCCAGGTATCGAAGCCAGGTCTTCCACATTGCAGACAGATTCTTTACCATCTGAACCACCAGGAAAGCCCCATATACTGAAGTTCAGTTCAGTTCAGTTCAGTTGCTCAGTCGTGTCCAACTCTTTGCGACCCCATGAATCACAGCACGCCAAGAGAATGAAGCAAATACTGGGTTCCAATATGAATTCATTAAGAACAAACCATGGTGTGAAGTGTAATTTCCTTTTTTCTTGAGAAAACAAGAAAATGCCATTACTTTGGTCTGAATTAACTTTTGTGAAAGACCTCTTGCACTCAGTATCATGTTTCTGAGATTCATCCTTGTATTTGCATGTATCAGTAGCTCATTCCCTCTCACTCCTGAGCAGTAGTCCATTGTATGGATATATTCCAGTTTTTGATTTTTTTACATCACAGTTTATTCTTTTTTTTTTCCTTTTTGGCCATGCCCACACCTTGTGGGATCTTAGTTCCCCAACCAGGGATTGAACTGGGGCCCTCAGCAGTGAATTGTAGAGTCCTAACCACTGGACCACCAGGGAAGTCCCTATTTATTGATTCTTACATTGATAGATACTTGGATAAATTTAGCTTTTTTTTTTTTACAAGAAGAAATCAGCTATGGGTATTTTCATCACAAACTTTTCTTAAAACAATCTTTCAATTTTCTCAGGCAAATACTTAGACATGAACTTCTGATATATAATTTTTGATATATATTCTAAAATATGATTATATATATATTATTTATCAGATCCCTTTTCCCAAAGTGAAAGGGAATTACTCTGTTATATTTCCAATCACATGAGAATTGCTAAGTCTCCATATTCTTGTCAGTGTTTGATTTTGTCAGTCATTTTCATTTTAGCCAATCATGTGTGGGTGAAGTTTTCATTCTAAAAAGCATTTTTAAAGTCTCTTAACACTTATTGACAGACAATGATAGAATAATCTAAAGAATCATAATTAGTTGAACAACATATCTTAGGAAGGACAGTCAAAGGATTATTCAAAGTATTACCTTTGATTCTTGGGGCTTCCCAGGTGACTCAGTGGTAAAGAATCCACTTGCAATGCAGGAGACATGAGTTGGATCCTTGGGTTGGAGAAGGAAATGGCAACCCACTCCAGTATCCTTGACTGAGAAATGCCACAGACAGAGGAGCCTGGTGGGCTACAGTCCATGGGGTTGCAAAGAGTCAGACACAACTGAGCATGCGCGCACACACACACACACACACACACACACGCAGGAATGACAATCAGAGGATTACCTTTGATGCAGTCAGTCCAACTACTAACTGCATGACCTTGGGCAAGTTACACACGTCTGAGTTTCTTGTTTTGTGAAATGACCCCATCATGGACCCACCCACCCCAAACCACCTGGGTTTGTTATGTTGATTAAATGAAAATATCATGAGAGACTTAAAAGGGCTCTTGTCTCACATCACTCATTCAATACATCTCAAATAATAAGTTTGAAAAACTAGGAATATCATTAGTGCCTCCTACAGTAAGGCCAGAATCTATGACTAACTTGGCACAAGAAGCATTTAATATCCTGGAAGTGATATTAGATTTTGCCGGGGTATGAATCACTCATTTTGTTTTTCTGGAATGTCAATTTCTGCTATTTTTTTAAAAACCATATGTCATTATCGAAAGAATCATACCTCAGGTTTTAGGCTCTTTCAGTACGGAATATGACTCATTACTTTGAACTTATTTATTTTTAATGACAAATTATAATCATTCATCTCTATTACTTAAAAACATTTTGTCTGACTATAGGTAGAGATATCAAATGAGGCTCATTAAGACCCTCTTTCATTTGGGAAGAAGTAAAGTTTACACTATGACATTTAGTAGGTAAAATGAAGAGATTCTGGTGTTTCAGAGACAAAAAAGATCCCTAGCTTTTCACTGTAATTATGATTATGATCTTTCTCCACTTTTGTTTTCCAACATCAGTTTTATGAGATAGTCTATAAATGACTTTCTTTTGTACTGAAATCCATGCATCAGTGTTCAGTGTTTTAACTTCAGGCTATATGTATGTTACCTCTACTCTATAAAAATGCAGTTTCTTTCTTGTTGTTTTTGTTACTAGTTATGTTTTTTTTTTTTCCCTTAGAATTTTGGTCATTGCCTTAAATATTTAAAATTTTCAACAAATGCATCCTACAAATTAATCAAGTAATTGAAACTCCAACATCTATTTTTTCACACCTATACAAAGAATAAAAACCTCTAAATGAAATAATTTCCAAAATATATTGTGAGTTATTTATAAAAATATAAGCATTCATTATGGAAACTGAGACACTGAGTTTATTGAAAGACAATTATTGTTTTGCTCTAAAAAGCTGATTTATCAGTAATTTTAAAATCATAGAATATGAGGAAAAAGTGGATAGAATCAAACAAAATTAAGTTCAAAAATAAAAATGTAAAAAAAAAGAGAAAACAAAACATATCTTAAACCAAAATAGAGATTGTATCATTAAAATGAAATAAGATCATGTCTTACAAGTATTTCAGGAGTGAGAAGATTCTGGGGTCCAGACTGTCTAGCTAGCAGCAGATGGAAAATTTACACCCACTTCAACTGGGGCATAACTTTTTTTCTTACTGTGCATTTTGCAAAATATAAACTTTTACTCACCAACTCAAAGGCCTTTCTTCATAATGCTTATTATGCATTTCAAAGTCTTACTCATTTGGAGAGAATGTTGGTATGATATTCAGGGGCATTTTATGGTGCTCAGTTTCCTGGAATATTTTGTACTAAACTGTAGACTGCATAAAGGATTTTTGTAACTCTACATTGTTATTTAGTTGCTCAGTCATGTCTGACTCTGGGACCCCATGGACTGTAGCCTGCCAGACTCCTCTATCCACGGGATTTCCCAGCAAGAATACCAGAGTGGATTGCCGTTTCCTAACTCCAGTGGATCTTCCCGATCCAAGAATCGAATCTGAGTCCCCTGCATTGGTAGGAAGATTCTTTACCACTGAGCCATCAGGTAAGTCCAACTCTAGATTAGGGAGAACCGATGTCCTGGGTATTTGGGGGAAAGGTCTTGTTTATGAATATGGCTGAGGACAATTATTAATAATAGCTCCATTTCACTCCCAAATGTGTCCTGGTTGAGTGAAAAATCCATGGTCACCCTACTTATGCGTTATCAATGGAATTTTAGCTAGTCCAGTAACAAGTGGCTTGGGGCCTTATTCCTTCAAAAGTGGTCCTTGGACTAACAGCGCAGAGCACAGTCGTTAGACTCTGAGACCCCAGCCCAGATCCATGAGTCAAAATCTGCATTTTTAACAAAATTCCCAAGTGATACTTAATGTAAAATAAAATCTAAGAAACACTACCTGGAAAAATAGGCTGACTTGACATTAGCCTCAGGACAGTTAGTTTTTGTAAAATATTATAAATATTTGTATATGAAATCCAAGCAAAACAAAGTTGATTAAAACAAAGAAAATAATGTCAATCTTTTTCTTACCTCTCATTTGCAAGTAGATTGCTTTCCTCATTTGCAATTAGATTGTTAATTAACATAGCATTAAAAAAATACTCTCTATATCTTTAGAATCTAACTTTGCTTTCATTTTAATTGCCTAATGTGTCAAAAATGTAACTGAGTCATATATTTATTTATATAAATTTTATTAGATAACTGTGAACCTAAAATCTATGTTACCTACTCATGGTAGGAAATAACATGACTAACATCCATGATATCCCCCAAATTCTCTGCAACTTCTCTTAGATGTAACTGCTTTTCTGAATTTGTAAAAATCAGCTTCTCATCCATCATACATTTGCCTCTCACCCTGGCAATATCAAGCTTTCTTAGTTACTATGCATATGATATCTTTGTATAGATATATATATAGTTAACTAGTTGAGCAAAGTCTTCCATTTTGCTTTACTTCAGTGGAATCTTAGCTACTGCACTTGTATGAAAATTTTAGAATCAACTTACCAATTACCATAAAAATATATCTCTATTTTAACTTGGAATGCCTTAAATACATACATCAATTTTGGTTGCTTAAACCATGAACATGGCAGACCTTTCTATCTGGTTATGTGCCTCAGTATTTATTTAACAAAGCTTTATTATTTTTTCTTAGAGGTCTACACATCTATTAGATTTGTTTCTATGTAGTTCACTTTTGGTGTTACCATAAATTGAATCTTTGAATGTTATTTTATGAAAGAATTTCAATGATATTTAAAAATATAATTAATTTGCATATGTTCATTTTGTATGTGGTTATCTAACCCTTTTATTAATTCTAAATATTTAAAGTAGATTGAGATTTTCTGTTCATACAGTGATATCATCAGCAATTAGTGACTACTTTCATCTTTTGCTTCCCGAGAATCTGTCTGCAGTGCAGGAGATCTAAGTTCAATCCCTGGGTTGGGAAGATCCCCTGGAGAAGGGAAAGGCTATCCAATCCGTATTCTGGCCTGGAGAATTCCATGGACACAGTCCATGGGGTAGCAAAGAGTCAGAAACGACTGAGCGACTTTCACTTTACTCCATCTTTTGTAATCTTTTTGCGTCAAATTTCTTGATATTTGCCTTTATTCCTGAACGACATTGCTCAAAATTTTTAAATAAACATCATGACTGGGCCATCCTTTTTTTATTCTGAATCTCAAAAAGAAAGATTTCAAGATTTCATCAGTGTAATCCTAAAGGGAAAGTTTTCAGTATTTCACAAATATGATATATATTGCAGTTTCCTGTAAATAACAGTTATAAAGTTAAGAAAATTCTCTTCTATTATCTATTTTTAAAATTTTCATCATAGATTGTCTTTTCATCTATTTAAATGGTTACATATTCCTTTTTCCCTAATATAAGAGAGAGATAAACCTGTTAATTTATTTTCTAATGTTAAACATTATAGTTCTGTAGCAAACCACTTCTTGATCATGATAAATTATAATTTTTTCTGAATTATATTTGATGATGTATTATAATTTTAAATATATTTATATGTGATATTGATGTGCATGTTTCTTTTTTCCTGTTTTTGTTGTCAGATTTTGGTAGCAAGGTTATAAATACCTCCAAAAATAAATTGGGAAATATTACCACTTTTTCTGATCTTTGAGTTTACTTGCCCATGTTTCTAATAATTCTCCTGACTGATTGGTGTATAGAGATTTCTTTGTGGGCAGATCTTCTACTTCTTTAATTAGTCAAGGCTATGGTTTTTCCAGTGGTCATGTATGGATGTGAGAGTTGGACTGTGAAGAAGGCTGAGCGCAGAAGAATTGATGCTTTTGAACTGTGGTGTTGGAGAAGACTCTTGAGAGTCCCTTGGACTGCAAGGAGATCCAACCAGTCCATCTGAAAGAGATCAGCCCTGGGATTTCTTTGGAAGGAATGATGCTAAAGCTGAAACTCCAGTACTTTGGCCACCTCATGCGAAGAGCTGACTCGTTGGA
Organism: Aepyceros melampus; assembly: GCA_006408695.1. Lineage (NCBI taxonomy): Eukaryota > Metazoa > Chordata > Mammalia > Artiodactyla > Bovidae > Aepyceros > Aepyceros melampus. Next base: position 19,397 of record SJXQ01010283.1, read on the forward strand.
AAAGATTCTGATGCTGGGAGGGTTGGGGGCAGGAGGAGAAGGGGACGACCGAGGATGAGATGGCTGGATGGCATCACGGATTCAATGCGCGTGAGTCTGAGTGAACTCTGGGAGTTGGTGATGGACAGGGAGGCCTGGCGTGCTGCGATTCATGGGGTCGCAAAGAGTCGGACACGACTGAGCGACTGAACTGAACTGAACTGAACTGAGGATTATTTGGGTATTTCATTACCTGAATCATTTTTATAAGTTCTATTTTTTTGTGGGTATTTTCTAAAATTCTCAACTTTTACATGCTTTGGAATAAAAGTATCTCATAGTATCAAAATATTGCATCTATTTATGTGCTTCTTTTTTATTCCTTTCATTTATTTGAGCCTTTTTCTTCCCGTCCTCATTAGCCTGATTAAAGATTTATCAATTTTACTTGTCCTCTTAGATTTCCAACTTTGGGATATTTTCCTCCTCTTTTTTAAAAAATGTATTTTATAGGCCTATCTAAAACCCAGAACATGTATTAAAATAACCCTGTATTACCAGAAATTTATGTCTTTGTTTTTCTTAACTTGATATGTGCTCATATTTCTCAATTTGTAAAAATTATATTAGGTGGAAAATCTAAATTTATTAAAACTTGGAAAGGCAATTAAATTGTTAAATAATGGTATGCTTGGAAATTAATCTCTCTCAATGAGACTCTCATGCCAAAGAGTGCTCAAGCTACCACACAATTGCATTCATCTCACATGCTGGCAAAGTAATGCTCAAAATTCTTCAAGTCAGGCTTCAACAGTACATGAACCGTGAACTTCCAGATGTTTGAGCTAGATTTAGGAAAAGCAGAGGAACCAGAGATCAAATTCCCAACATCCATTGGATCATCGAAAAAAACAAGACAGATCCCCCCCAAAATCTACTTGCTTTATTGACTATGCCAAAGTCTTTGACTGTGTGGATCACAACAAATTGCTGAAAATTCTTAAAGAGATGGGAATACCAGACCACCTGACCTGCCTCCTGAGAAATCAGTATGCAGGTCAGGAACAACAGTTAGAACTGGACATGGAACAACAGACTGGCTCCAAATCAGGAAAGGAGTATGTCAAAGCTATATATTGTCACCCTGCTTATTTAACTTATATACAGAGTACATCATGGGAAACGCTGGACTGGAAGAAACACAAGCTGGAATCAAGACTGTTGGGAGAAATATCAATAACCTCAGATATGCAGATGACACCACACTTAATGGCAGAAAGCAAAGAAGAACTAAAGAACATATTGATGAAAGGGAAGAGGAGAGTGAAAAAGTTTACTTCAAACTCAACATTCAGAAAACTAAGATAATGGCATCTGGTCTCATCACTTCATAGCAAATAGATGGGGAAACAGTGGAAACAGAGACAGACTTTAATTTTGGGGGCTCCAAAATCAATGCAGATGGTGACTGCAGCCATGAAATTAAAAGACATTTGCCTCTTGGAAGAAAAGTTATGACCAACCTAGACAGCATATTAAAAAGCAGAGACATTACTTTGCCAACAAAGGTCTGTCTAGTCAAAGCTATAGTTTTTCCAGTAGTCATGTATGGATGTGAGAGTTGGACTATAAAGAAAGCTGAACACTGAAGAACTGATGCCTTAGAATTGTGTTGGAGAAGACTCTTGAGAGTCCCTTGGACTGCAAGGAGATCCAACCAGTCCATCCAAAGGAAATCAGTCCTGAATATTCATTGGAAAGGCTGATGCTGAAGCTAAAACTCCAATGCTTTGGCCACCTGATGTGAAGAACTGACTCCTTGGAAAAGACCCTGATGCTGGGAAAGATTGAAGGCAGGAGGAGAAGGGAATGACAGAGGACCACAAGATGGTTGGATGGCATCAGCAACTCAATGGACACGAGTTTGAGTAAACCATGGGAGTTGGTGATGGACAGGGAGGCCTGATGTGCTGCAGTCCGTGGGATCGCAAGGAGTCAGACACAACTGAGTAACTGAACTGAACTGAGAAATAAGTCTCTCTCAACTAGCAGGAGGTTCCAGAAATGTTTAAAAATCTAAAACCTATTTTTAATCCTTAAAGAATGAATTATAAAATTTTTTTATATTGCAAATTTCAAGAGTCCATTTTATTTTGCTCTACTACAGTTTATTGACTATGTAATCTTACACTGTGTACACTGCAATAGAACCATATAATGTGTTCACCAAAGCTTTTTTATTTTGCTTCTGTATCTATATTTATGTCACATACCAAGGGCCCCTTTTAATCATTGGAGGCTATTTGACTAGTTTTGGCCAAAAGCATGTATATGTAATTTCTGTATGTTACATCTTTGTTTGGTCTTTAAAGACTCTTAAGTGACTTTCCACACATGTTTTCTCTTTTACTAATGCCACTGGATGTGGGGGACTTCAGTATCTTGGAAACACAGGATCCCAGATTCCTGAGTCATACATTGGAGGAGGTCTGGCTTAATGATCTGTTCAAACTAAATTTTTTTAAAAATTATTTACTCTTTTTATTACCTGACCTACCGTTGAGACAACCTATAACAAGAAGAGAGTATATTAGCACATGTTCAAACTACTTTGACCTGGAATGTGTGGCAGATATAAACCTTTCCTGAGATAAACCACTGATACTTCAAAATGCAACTGTTAACCCCCTACGTGCTATATTTACCTATGTAGTAGTCACTACTTTGAATTGAGATGCTGCTGTTGGGGAAAAAGTAACATACATAGAATTTGTTATAGCCAACATATAAAATGTATGGTATTAGTCACCTGCAGGTGGTAAGTGAAAAAATGTACCAGAACAGATGGCTGGATATTTATTCATGTTACGTTGCTGTAAAACATTTAATAAAACTCTCACCCGCTATAAGTTGGAATGCAAATAACGTGCCTGTTCTGTAGTTTAGGGGAAAAATTTGGGAAGTGGTGCCATAATAGTATATAATGCTAATTGCTGGTTGCTTTTGGCAAGGTATTGGCTGAAAAAGGAAATGAGCCTGGTAAAAATATTAACTGCTTTGAATTCAGAATTGAAAGACAATGAAAAAAGTCCAGAAAATAAAAGCCTTGCTATTTTGAAAGAGATTACTTTTACCTCCCCCCCCCCCAAAATTAAAAGAATGGCTGAGGGTTGGGTGGGGAGGTTGTTGCAGAAGGGGACATAAAAAGATCTTGAATGTCCAGGGCTAATAGCATTTCTCAATTTTATAAGCTATTCAGAGTAAATATTAGATCAAGGTGGTGGTCTGCTCAGTTTTTGTTCCAGATCACCTCAAAATCGTTACCCTTAAGTTTAAAGAGTGATCCTTGTGCCAGGAAGCTTAGAAATGTCAGGGATTAAACCATGTGCTGCTGCAGCTGCTGACCTTCAACATCCCCTGAAAACTTCAAGCTGGAGAGCAGGACTCTGTGCTCTGTGAAAAACTAGCAGAACGTGTCTTCAGGTAGATATTTTCAGGAGTCAATTTTATGAGTCCAATTTTTGTGTCTCCTCACACCTAGAAAAGCACTAAAATCCTTCATGGTGATGACTCTTTCTCGTGACTAGCAGAAACTTTCTGCAAAAAATATGTGCTTGACTGCATGTACTTCTCCTTCACCAAAATCACGTATATATGGACCTTTTCCGATACCTCTTTGGAGCAGGCTATCTGAGGTGCTGTTTCCTGAGCTACAGCCCTCATCTGGCCCCCAGTAAAACTTGACTCACAACTAAATGTTGTGCATTTTTTTTAAGTCAACAGAAATAAGCTATACACAGTATATTGATTATTTAGTTGGACGATTAATGATCATCCTGGTTATTCAGTAATAAATTCCAATCTATTAACATGTAGAACTAGTCTTCCTCTTCATTCTCCGGTTCTGACTCCTATGGAATCTAATTTATTTCTTCAGCTGACATCTTACTATTTAATCAGAGACTCAACATATGATGTCAAACATCAGAAAAAGTATTTCTAGGAAGACACTGAGTATCGAAATAGTGAAATAATTGGGAGAGAAGGGAAGGGATTATGTGAGTGGGATTAGTAATATAAATGTGCTAAATTTTGATCTCAGAAATAAGAATTAAGTGGATATATTTAATAAGAAAGCTAGGAAATATGATTATAAGGAAATTGTTTAGAATTATTGAGGTAAAGCCAGGAAAAAAAGTTAAAATGTTTTTGGGGTGAAATTGGAAGTGGAATTTGGGACCGTTGACCTATATATCAAAATATAGGTACAATTTTAGTTTTAAACTATGTACTTTGTTTTCAAAACAAATCATACATAAGTAAATAAATAACAAAAACAAAGTGGAACTATTTTGCATGTGGGTAAGATTTCAAAACATTTTATGAGAATCGATTATACGTGAAGTCGCTCAGTCGTGTCCGACTCTGTGCGACCCCGTGGACTGCAGCCTACCAGGTCCTCCGTCCACGGGATTTTCCAGGCAAGAGTGCTGGAGTAGGGTGCCGTTGCCTTCTCGATCATAAAGGATCCATTGTTTTGTTGTGATGTGGACCATTTTTAAAGTGTGGCTGCCCAGGTGGCTCAGGGGCAAAGAACCCGCCTGCCAATGCAGGAGACGCAGGAGACACAGGTTCGGTCCCTGGGTGGGGAAGGTCCCCTGCAGGAGGGAGTGGCTACCCGCCCCAGTGTTCTTGCCTGGAGAATTCCATGGACAGAGGAGCCTGGAGGGCTTGTCACAAAGAGTCAGACACTGCTGAGCACACACACACACACACACACACACACACACATTTGTTAACTGTGTCTGTTAAATTTGTTACAGCATTGCTTCTGTTTTATGTTTTAGTTTTTTGGCCACATGGCATGTGGGATCTCAGTTCCCCGACTAGGAATCAACTCTCACCCTTTGCGTTGAAAGGTGAAGTCTTAACCGCTGAACCACCAGGGAGTCCTGGTTGGATCTGTTTTGATGGATTGCAGAATGTGAGTTTGGAATATGTCACGAAGAACTTAGTGTATGATATCACATTTCGATTGTATCTTGAGGAGGATTGGAACCTAATGAAGGATTTCAATTTAAACAAGATTAAATTTGCATTTTTAAAAAGGTCACTTCATCACCTCGAGGAAGATACTTCGGTCACTAGTGCTCAGTAATCTCATTTTGATAGCTTTTTGGACATGGCTCGGAGTCCAGTCCTGCTTGTTTTTGCCTCCTGCTGCTGCAGCTTCTCTCCTCTTCGTTTATTCTCTTAGTAACACTGGAGCTGAAACCTTGCTAACTTGCCACACAAACTGGGAAAACCTGGAGCCTTTCTAAATTCAGAGACTTGGCAAATTTACTCTGTAAAAGGTCAGACAGTAAATATTTAAGGATTTGGAAATGAAAGCGTTTAATGCTCTGGCGTGTTCAACTCTTTGCGACCCCATGGACTGTAGCCTGCCAGGCTCCTCTGTCCATGGGATTCTCCAGGCAAGAATACTGGAGTGGGTAGCCATTCCCTTCTTCAGGGGATATTTCTGACCCAGGGATTGAACCTGGGTCTCTTGCATTGCAAGCAGATTCTTTACCCTCTGAGCCACCAGGGAAGCCCAAGGATTTGGAAGCCACATATAAACTTTATCACATACTCTATCTCCCTCTTCCCGTCACACGCACCCCCCCGCAACCCATCCCACCCCCTACCCCGGCCGAAACCATAATTCTTTAAAAATCATTCCTAGCTCACTGGTTGCCCAAAAGCAAGTGACACGCAACATTTCGCCCTTGGAGTGTAATTTGCTGACCAGTAATATGGTAATCTGACCAGTAATCATTGGGGATTTCCAGATGGCTCAGTGGTAAAGAACCCACCTGTCAATACAAGAGATATAGGTTCAATCACTGGGTCAGGAAGATCTCCTAGAAGAGAGTACAGCATCCTAGTTCAATATTTCATTGCCTGTTTCAATATTCTTGCCTGGAAAAATCCCATGGACTGTGGAGCCTGGTGGGCTAAGGTCCATGGGGTTGCAAAGAATCAGACACGAATGAGACTGAGCATGCACACATGTAGCATGATCCCCATGCATATCAAAGCAGATTTAAATTATTTAGCTGAAGCTCCGATACTTTGGCCATCTGATGGGAAGAGCTGACTCATTAGAAAAGACCCTGATGCGGGAAAGATTGAAGTAGGAGAAGAGAGTGACAGAGAATGAGATGGTTGGATGGCATCACTGACTCAATGGATATGAGTTTGAGCAAACTCTGGGAGACAGTGAAGGACAGGGAAGCCTGGCTGATGCAGTTCCTGGGGTCGCAAAGAGTCAGACCTGACGGTTACTGAACAACAATAGAAATTGAAAAATATATCTTACATTTTATTGTGTTTTCACATCACATTAATTTGGGGGGATTTTCATTGCCTTTGGGGGATGGAGTCTCCCTGTCATTCATCCAGATAAAGCATAGATTCCTTACTGGAGGCTGCAGACCACTTTATGAACCACTTTCCTTACCCCAGTTTCTTACCTTGCCTTTTCCCAGTGGTCTCCAAAGCAGCTCCATATATATCATAAGCTACTTGCATAGAATCACCTGGAGTACTTTCCACAGTATAGATTCCTGGGCCCAGTTAAACATATGAAATCAGTTTTAGGCCGAGGAATGATTACTTTTAAAAGGCTCGTTTCTTGCATCTAATAAATTTCCTGTTTTGAAAGCACTATATTCTATCAATGCATTTCTCTCAATGCATTTCTCTCAAACCAATCTCGGAATACAACACTCTCCCTGTAGGCATTCCTATGACAGTGGCCATTCCGGGACCAGCTTCTCTTGGCATTCACAACAGGTCCTCCTAACAAATTTTGTCCCTATTAGTATGGAGCAAGTTATAAATATGCTAAACTGTGTCTCATCTCACCATCTGAGTCTCTTTTGCATATGTATGTTATTGTGTGTGTATGTTTTATGTAAAGGGAGTTTTAGGCCCATGTGCCAGAAATAAGTCTCATTGCAAATTATTCTGTGATTAAGGATGATGGCGTCTTCCCAAGTATAGAAGAAAACCTGCTTTAAAATAACAGAGTAAAAATAAATCTGTCTGATTCTGGCAAAATGATAGACCAGGGTAGCCAGAATCTTTCCCCATATAAATAACAAAAGATTCTGGAAAAAACAAATACATGATTTTCAATAATTGTCCAAGCTCCAATAAAAGAAAGCAAATGTGCAGGGTCCAGAAATGAAGAGGAAACTGAACCACACTGGTAAGAGTGAAAAGTGGGTGAAGTGAAAGTAGTGAAAGTAGGGTGGCCCTGGCAGGCCTGAAGGCTATCAGTAGCAGGAATAGAGAGAAGGGATGAAGAATGGCATCACATGGCTAAGAATTATGGGCGACAAGTCTAGAGAGAGAGGCTAATATACTCCTTCCTTTTGTTCAGAGAAATAGCAGTAAATATGCCTGCACCAAGGGGCTTTCCTGGTGGCTTAGTGATAAAGAATTTGCCTGCCAAGGCAAGAGATACAGGTTCAATCCCTGGGTCAGAAAGATCCCCTGGAGAAGGAAATGGCACTCCACTCCAGTATTCCTGCCTGGGAAATCCCATGGACAGAGGAGCCTGGTGGGCTGCAGTTCATGGAGTCACAAAAGTGTTGGACACAACTCAGTGACTCAACAACAACAACAACAAGCAACCAGCCCTAGCTGAGAGGTTGTTTCCTCCCATGTAAAATATAACTTTTAATCTATTTGAGGCCAAAATTTACACTAATTGCAAATATAGGAAAGCCCAAGATGAGAAATGACTATAAACTGGTTCAAGACAAGAGACTCTGATGAAACAAAGGTGGGAGGGGCAGGGGTGGGGAGAAACTCTTTGGAAAGCAGTTCAACAATTTATGCTGCACAGGAATTTTATAAGAAAAAAAGGAAAGAAACAACCTATGTCAGACATGAGGCATTAAAAATATTCCAAATAAAAAGGATAAAATTCATTTTAAACAAACACAATAATTACTCCAAAGAAAAATATGTCCTCCCAAAAGCTTGAGATGTGAAGCTTCAGTCTCAAGGAGATTATAACGTCATTATATTTAAAATGGTTGGAGAAATACATGGTAAGTAAATAATAAAGCAGTGTGAGAATAAAACAAAGAAACAGATGAGAAACTTGGAGAACATGCAGAAATTTAAAAATCATAGTTGAGCAACCATTGAAAAATTACCCCAAACAGCACAGAAAATTAGGCAGGTGAGAGGACAGAAAGACCATGTGTAACTTATCTGTAAAAGAAGTTTAGGAGAAAGAGAAGAGAAATAATGGAACTGAAGAAGTATTTGAAAGTATTTTCAGAACTGAAGAAAGACAAGGATATTAAAATTTAAAAACACTCCAAATTTTGAGCAGAATAAATAAAACCATAATTAATCACAGTATAGTAAAACTGTAGAACACTAAAACAAGCACCCAGGAGAAAATGAAACTACCTATAAAACAACAGTTAGATTAATGGAAGTCTCCTTGATAGCATCAGGAAAAAACAGGAAAACAGGAGATGCTGTTTTCCATATTGTAGGAGAAAATAAACTATCACTGAAACGAGAGATTGAAATTACAATTTTGAGGGATGAAGCAGAGATTAAAAAAAAAATCAGATTATATGATTTCCATGAAAAAGTTCCCAAAAATATACTTCAGGAAGAAGGAAGTTGAACCCAGAAAGCAGAAACCTATATAAGATATATATGTATATGAGTATATATATATATATATATATGTATGTATATACCCAAGAATGGATTCAAAAAGTCATTAAGGCAAATAACATTGACTAATTTGAAGAGTCTTTAAAACTGGTCATCCTAGAAAACAGCAACAAGAAACAGTAAGATAATTTTTAGCCTTTAATGCTGGTCAAACCATTTAATAACAAGTTAAAATTTTTAAACTAATTTAAAACCAGCAAATGAATCTTAAAATATATATTTCTTTTCATTCTCTAAACTACATATTATTCAAATACACTTGCCAAGTGGTATAATCTGTGAGGCAATCATTTATTCATATTCTATCAATTTCCAAATCATTTGCTGATTTCTAGAGGCTGTTAGCATGTTATTCTGTTTGAAGAATCTTCTCCTTGTGTGTGTTTATTCCATTCCTGCCGTGATTTCTTTTAAGGAACAACATTGATGTTTTAAAGACCCTCCCCTCTGAAATAAATGAATAGTTGTGTGCATTCTTGCTAGTTGCTCTTTGCGATTGTGTGGATGTACCCTGCCAGGCTCCCTGGTCCTTGGAATTCTCCAGGCAAGAATCCTGGAATAGGAGGTCATTCCCTTCTCCAGAAGATCTGCTTGAGCCAGGGACTGATCCCAGGTCTCCTGCATTGCAGGCAGATTCTTTACCACTGAGCCACGAGGAAAGCCCAAAAGGATAGTTATTACATGTCAAATAGTTTCAAGAAAAAAAATTATCTGAAAAATCAATGGCATTGTTGATGTTACTGCTTCTTCTCTCTGTTTTTGCTGAACTACACATACATTAAAGACAAATAAGTTCCAAAAGCACCCAAAAGATAAGCACCCATTCTGTAAAACAGCAATTTCATAGAAGACCTCATCAGTTTTATAATACTTCCAATTCTGCCTGAGATCTTTATATTATCATTATCTCACTTTTGACCAAGTCTTGAGAACCATGAATTAGACTCTCATTTAATTCTTCAGGGTTGATGACATGTGACAGGAAGAAAATTGAGAATATGGCTCTTTTGCTGGGCTGCTAATTACAGCTCGGCCACCCAGTGAGAAATAACTCATCAGAATTTCAATTTCTTTAAAATGGAGACCATGACAAAAATTTTATTCTTTTAAAAAGTTACTATGCATTTAGAATTATGCAGCAAGACAAATGCTATGTAGACATCTGTTTTATATTTGTATTCATAGAATCTATGAATCTATATATTCATAGAAAAGGGTTAATATCCATGACTGGTAAATATTTGAGGGTTTTTCATAAACAGATGCAATTAAATAAGGATGAAATTCAGCATGAGCCCACATCCTTCAACTTCATGGCCCCAAACCACACAAAAGTCTCCTTCAGAATTACATAGCTATATCGTATATGTATGGACATGAGTTTGAGGAGAAGGGGACAACAGAGGATGAGATGGCTGGATGGCATCACCGACTCGATGGACATGAGTCTGAGCCAGCTGCAGAAAGTGTGAAGGACAGGGAAGCCTGGCGTGCTGCAGCCCCTGGGGTTCAAAAAGTTGGACTGACTGAGTGACTGAAAAACGACAGCAATCATATACGTGAGTGGGAGGAATGAATCAATAATTTAACGCTTAAAATTGCATGTGGCCACGATTTTATGAGTTGGGAAGAGCAGGATAAAAGACATAAGCTGATTATCAAATTAATGCCAAGAGAATTAGGAAGGAAAAAAGAAAGGACTCTGTAAGCATCTGGTAGATTTTGTGTTAACCAGAGAAGAATATATACTTCAGGAATTATTTTGAATATTATGTTCAGACCTAATTTTAAAATGTGGAATGTTAATCCCAGTTGTCTGTGTCTTGTTTGTTTAATTATTAATGACTTAAATGATAAATGGTAGATTCAAAGTGTGAGGATTTTGAGACCTCTTCGGGTTACAAGCCTGTACAAAGATAGCTGGTCACTTAGATTGTTGAAACAAAAGGAATTTTAAAACTCCTGTAAATTAAAAAGCCACAAAGTAAAAGTTAAGACTAAACTAGAGAAAATCCCTGACATTCAATATTCACAACTGATGTAGGAGTGAATGGATTTTAGTAACTATCTATACCACCAAAAGGTGGGAACAAGTCATGGAGACAGTGATTGAGCCTTGCTCTCAACATCTTGATTTCTACAAGAGGTGAAAATGCCACAGAAAGAATGACTATCGATTAATATGATGGATATTCACCTTTGAATTTTACCCACAGCATCTTCTCTTGCTGCTGAAATGGTCCATTTGTTTTTAAAGGTGAAAATCCGTTCAATCACTTTTTAACCCAGGTGTTCTGGGTTAGAGGCCACTGATGTCTCAGAGGAACCATGCCACTCTAGCCAGTCTGCTCCTCATACTTTTCATTTTATCTATGCAGACTATTCAAACATTCCAAGAGTAAAAAGTTTTTGAAAGTTATGTTATCAGATTTGATCGAATGAGCAACACAATTATGGTCCCAGTAATAATTCAAACTAGTTTTTAAAATATATATGTGAACACTATATATTTTGGTAAGGATAACACCATATGATTGATTAGCTGGTCACCCACACAATATGATTAACCTGGGCTGCAGTCCATGGGGTCGCTAAGAGTCGGACACGACTGAGCGTCTTCACTTTCACTTTTCACTTTGGTGCATTGGAGAAGGAAATGGCAACCCACTCCAGTGTTCTTGCCTGGAGAATCCCAGGGATGGGGGAGGCTGGTGGGCTGCCGTCTATGGGGATGCACAGAGTCAGACACGACTGAAGCGACTCAGCAGCAGCAGCAACCTAATACTGACTATCGGAATTACTTATACACCTAGTGTTCTCACTGGGAGAGATTGAAGGCAAAAGGAGAAGAGGGTGGCAGAGGATGAGATGCTTAGATAGCATCACCGACTCAATGGACATGAACTTGAGCAAACTCTGGGAGATAGTGAAAGACAGGGAAGGCTGGTGTGCTGCAGTTCATGGGATTGCAGAGTCAGACATGATGTAGCAACTGAACAACAATTCCCTTATGTGCACTTGAGAATGCTGAAATGATCCAGACTGAAGTATTTATTTCTCTGCCCCCCCATGATATTTTGTCTACAATTCTGTTATTGCACTTCTTATTATAATATAGTTTATTGGTTTAAAAATAATAATTTCCTTCTACTATAATACATGCTCATTGAAGTCATGGAATATATAATATTCATCTTCATGTCTCCTGAATTAATTTTCTTCTCAACGCATTCTAAATTTTCAGTGTTTGCTAGATGAAAATAAAATAGGAAAAATTATACTGTAGCTATAGAATGAATGGGATTCCCTGGTGGCTCAGATGGGAAAGAGTCTGACTACAATGTGGGAGACCCAGGTTCCATCCCTGGGTCAGGAAGATCCCCTGGAGAAGGAAATGGCCATCCACGCCTAGTGTTCTTGCCTGGAAAATCCTATGAATGGAAGAGCCTGGCAGGCTTCACTCCATGGGGTCACAGAGAGTTGGACACGACTGAACAGCTCACACACATAGAATGAATGAAATGTTCTTCTATAAAACAGATAAAAATCTCACAACAACGTTGACATTCTAGCTTAAATATTAGTTATTTATGGAGTAGAATCACAGATCAAGTGGATATAATGATGTTGGCTCCAGGAATTAACATAAGACACTCCCCATTAGAGGGATTCCCTGGTGGCTCAGCGGTAAAGAAACCACCTGCCAATGCAGGAGACGTGGGTTCCATCCATGGGCCAGGAAGATCTCCTGGAGAAGGAAATTGCAACACCCTCAGGTATACTTGCCTGGGAAATCCTATGGACAGAGGAGACTTGTGGGCTACAGTCCCTGGGGTCCCAATAGAGTCCCACACAACTTAGCAATTAGACAACAGCACCACTAGCTTCAGGCAGTCAGTTCAGCCACTCAGTCCTGTCTGACTCTTTGTGGCCCCATGGACCACAACACACCAGGCCTCCCTGTCCACCACCAACTCCTGGACTTTACACAAACTCATGTCCATTGAGTCGATGATGCCGTCCAACCATATAATGCTCTGTCGGCACCTTCTCCTCCCGTCTTCAATTTTCCCCAGCATCAGGGTCTTTTCAAATGAGTCAGTTCTTTGCTTCAGGTGGCCAAAGTGTTGGAGTTTCAGCTTCAGCATCAGTCCCTCCAGTGAATGTTCAGGACTGATTTCCTTTAGAATGGACTGGTTGGAACTCTTTGCAGTCCAAGGGACTCTCAAGAGTTTTCTCCAACACTACAGTTCAAAAGCATCAATTCTGTGCTCAGCTTTCTTTATAGTCCAACTCTCACATCCACACATGACCACTGGAAAAATCATAGCCTTGACTAGATATACCTTTGTTGGCAATGTAATGTGTCTGCTTTTTAAGATGCTATCTAGGTTGGTCATAGCTTTCTTGCAAGGAGCAAGTGTCTTTTAATTTCATGGCTGCAGTCACCATCTGCAGTGATTTTGGAGCCCAAAAAAATAAAGTCTCTTCAATGTTTCCATTGTTTCCCCATCTATTTGCCATGAAGTGATGGGACCAGATGCCATGATCTTTGTTTTCTGAATGTTGAGCTTTAGCCAACTTTTTCACTCTCCTCTTTCACTTTCATCAAGAGGCTCTTTAGTTCTTCTTTGCTTTCAGCCATTAAGTGTGATGTCATCTGCATATCTGAGGTTATTGATATTTCTCCCAGAAATCTTGATTCCAGCTTGTGCTTCATCCATTGCGGCATTTTTCATGATGTTTTCTGCACATAAGTTAAATAAGCAGGGTGACAATATATTTCTTTCCCTATTTGGAACCAGTCTGTTGTTCCATGTCCAGTTCTAACTGTTGCTTCCTGACCTGCATACAGATTTCTTAAGAGGCGAGTGAGGTGGTCTGGTATTCCCATCTCTTTCAGAATTTTCCACAGTTTATTGTGATCCACACAGTCAAAGGCTTTGGCATAGTCAATAAAGCAGAGGTAGATGTTTTTCTGGAACTCTCTCGCTTTTTTGATGACCCAGCGGATGTTGGCAATTTGATCTCTGGTTCCTCTGCCTTTTCTAAAACCAGCTTGAACATCTGAAACTTCATGGTTCACGTACTGTTGAAGCCTGGCTCGGAGGATTTTGAGCATTAGTTTGCTAGTGTGTGAGATGAGTGCAATTGTGCAGTTGTTTGAACATTCTTTGGCATTGCCTTTCTTTGGGACTGGAATGAAAACTGACCATTTCCAGTCCTGTGGCCACTGCTGAGTTTTCCAAATTTACTGGCATATTGAATGCAACACTTGCACAGCATCACCTTTTAGGATTTGAAACAGCTCAACTGGAATTCCATCACCTCCACTAGCTTTGTTTGTAGTGATGCTTTCTAAGGCCCACTTGACTTTGCACTCCAGGATGTCTGGCTCTAGGTGGGTGATCACACCATCGTAGTTTTCTGGGTCATGAAGATCTTTTTTGTATAGTTCCTCTATGTATTCTTGCCACCTCTTCTGCTTCAAGTCCATATCATTTCTGTCCTTTTTTGTGCCCATCTTTGCATGAAATTGTTCTCTTGGTATCTCTAATTTTCTTGAAAAGATTTTTAGTCTTTCCCATTCTGTTGTTTCCTCTATTTCTTTGCATTGATCACTGGAAAGGCTTTCTTATCTCTCCTTGCTCTTCTTTGGAATTCTGCATTCAAATGAATATATCTTTCCTTTTCTCCTTTGCCTTTCACTTCTTTGCATGGCCGTTTGTAAGGCCCCTTCAGACAACCATTTTGCCTTTTTGCATTTCTTTTTCTTGGGGATGGTCTTTTTTTTTAAATTATTTTTTATTTTTTTTTAGTTTGTTTTGCTTTACAATACTGTATTTGTTTTGCTACACATCGACATGGATCAGCCACGAGTGTACATGAACTCCCAATCCCGACCCCCACCTCCCCCCTCCTGCCCCACACCCTCTCTCTGGATTATGCCTGTGCATCAGTCCCAAGCATCCTGCATCCTGCATCAAACCTGGACTGGTGATTCGTTTCACTTATGATATCACACATGTTACACTGCCACTCTGCCAACCCATCCCACCCTCTCCCTCTCCTACAGAGTCCAAAAGGCCGTTCTATACATCTGTGTCTCTTTTGCTGTCTTGCGTACAGGTTTATCATTACCATCATTCTAAATTCCATATATATGTGTGATGGTCTTGATCCCTGCCTCCTGTGCTATATCATGAACCTCCATCCATAGTTCTTCAGGCACTCTATCAGATCTAATCCCTTGAATCTATTTCTCATTTCTACTGTATACTTGTAAGGGATTTGATTTAGGTCATACCTGAATGGTCTAGTGGTTTTCCCTACTTTCTTCAGTTTAAACCTGAATTTTGCAATAAGGAGCTCATGACCTGAGCCATAGTCAGCTCCCAGTCTTGTTTTTGCTGACTGTATAGACTGTCTCTACATGTGGCTGCAAAGAATATAATCTATCTGGTTTTGGTATTGACCATCTGGTGATGTCCATGTGTAGACTCTTCTCTATTGTTGTTGGAAGAGGGTGTTTGCTATGACTAGTGCATTCTCTTGGCAAAACTCTGTTAGCCTTTGGCTGGCTTCATTTTGTACTCCAATGCCAAATTCACCTGTTACTCAGGTATTTCTTGCCTTCCTACTTTTGCATTCCAGTCCCCTACAATGAAAAGGAAATCTCCCTTAGTGCTATTCATATTCATGTTCTCAGTAGGTCAGTTGTGTCCATTTGTTTGAGATCCCATGGACTGTAGCTTGTCAGGCTCCTCTGTCCATGGAATTTCCCAGGCAAGAATACTGAAGTGGGTTGCCACTTCCTCCTCCAGGGGATCTTCCCGCCCTGGGATCAAACCTGAGTCTCTTGCTTTGACAGGAGGATCCTTTAGAACTGAGCCACCTGAGAAACCCTCCCTTGGTGCTAGGAGCAAAACATAAAGAGCAAAGTAAGTGGAATTGAAAATTGCCAAGCAAAACATATTAGTTTGTTTCACAATTTTAACTAGAACCTGTTGGTTTTGGGAGAAAAATCACTGGAAGTTTGTTTTTGCCTTCATGGAGTTAATCTCAAAGGAAAGATACTAATTAATATGTACTACATCTAATATCAGTGAATCATTCTGTATTAATCATATCCACAGAAAAATCTGTTGTGTCTGAAGGGACTGTCACATTCATCTTATAGCCAGCAATTGTTAGTCATACAAAGCTAGCATTAAATATAAGAAATGACAAGTCATTGAAACTGGAAGGGAATTAAGCCTTGTACGAACAAAAAAACTGTGACTCAGTGAGTTATAACCAGTGCAAAGAGAATTTTGTTTTCCTCTTTCCCAAAGAAATCTGGCAAAATGATCCTACTGTATGTGAACTTTTCTTGTATTATCTCCATAAAGAACCTGCCTGCCAATATAGGAGACCTGGGTTCAATCCCTGGATCAGGAAGATCAGTATCTTAACACTCTCAGTTCAGTTCAGTTGCTCAGTCATGTCTGACTCTTTATGACACCATGAATAGCAGCATGCCAGGCCTCCCTGTCCATACCAACTCCCAGAGTTCACTCAGACACACGCCCATGGAGTCAGTGATGCCATCCAGCCATCTCATCCTCTGTCGTCCCCTTCTCCTCCTGCCCCTCATCCCTCCAGCATCAAAGTCTTTTCCAGTGAGTCAACATGAGGTGACCAAAGTACTGGAGTTTCAGCTTCAGCATGATTCCTTCCAAAGTAATCCCAGGGCTGATCTTTAGGATGGACTGGTTGGATCTCCTTGCAGTCAAAGGGACTCTCGAGAGTCTTCTCCAAAATCACATTTCAAAAGCATGAATTCTTCAGCGCTCAGCCTTCTTCACAGCCCAACTCTCACATCCATACATGACTACTGGAAAAACCGTAGCCTTGACTAGATGGACCTTAGTTGGCAAAGTAATGTCTCTGCTTTTGAACATGCTATCTAGGTTGGTCATAACTTTTCTTCCAAGGAGTAAGCGTCTTTTAATTTCATGGCTGCAGTCACCATCTGCAGTGATTTTGGAGCCCAAAAAAATAGTCTGACGCTGTTTTCACTGTTTCCCCATCTCTTTCCCATGAAGTGATGGGACCAGATGCCATGATCCTCGTTTTCTGAATGTTGAGCTTAAGCCAAGTTTTTCACTCTCCTCTTTCACTTTCATCAAGAGGCTTTTTAGTTCCTCTTCACTTTCTGCCATAAGGGTGGTGTCATCTGCATATCTGAGGTGATTGATATTTCTCCCAGAAATCTTGATTCCAGCCTGTGTTTCTTCCAGTCCATCATAACTTTTCTTCCAAGGAGTAAGCGTCTTTTAATTTCATGGCTGCAGTTACCATCTGCAGTGATTTTGGAGCCCCCAAAAATAAAGTCTGACACTGTTTTTACTGTTTCCCCATCTATTTCCCATGAAGTGATGGGACCGGATGCCATGATCTTTGTTTTCTGAATGTTGAGCTTTAAGCAACTTTTTCACTTTCCTCTTTCACTTTCATCCTTGGCTTAAGCTGGCATCAGGTTCCGAAGCCGGGGATTTTCATTCATATCTGGGGCTCTCTGAAGGGTGTGCAGTCAATGATCCAAAGTAGACTTATCTGTGAAATCCCACACCTCCTGAAAGCTCCCATAGAGGCAGAGGATTGAGGAATCAATGGGTACTTCAGTGGTGACTCAATGGTCACTGTTTTGAGGGAACCTTAGCTTATTTCTTTAGAAGAAAATCGAGCAATACAAGTTTATTGTAGAAAATGTGGAAACTGACACAAATCGTAGAGACGTTAAGAATGGCAAAGGATCGTACCATCCAGGATCTCCATGCTTCTCAGCTTCTCCAACACATACCAGCTGCCTCGCTCTGGGCCAGGCACAAGGAGAATACAAAAGGAGCGTGGGGCAAGGCTCGCGTCTCATGGATCTTATCACCAGCTTAGGAGAAGCAGCCGGTGCTTTTGGTTGCAAGCAACAGAAACAGGTTGTCCAACTTTAGCTCAGAGGAACACACTGGGAAAATAGGGTGTGGCTCCCAGATTCCCCAGAGAAGCTGGAGGCTTCTGCAAGGGCAGGTGCTCTGGGATCCAGGCAGTGAGGATAGATAGACACTCTCACAGGAGCACTCAGCAGAGGTCACCGTGTGGAGTCCCTCTGCTAGTCGGGATCAAGGGCGGGTGAGGCACCCTGATGGACAGCCCTGCCGGACTGTGTGCATGATGGGTGGTGGGAGGTGGTAATCTCCATAGGAAACCAGGCTGCCAGCACAAGGGCAGTGGAGGGGAAGATCACTCCACCCCTTCCTTGACCTGGATCTGACTCCAGGCTCCGCTCCTCAGCACTTATGTGGTAGGGGGTGGGTTGCTAGCCTGTGGATCTTTCTGTTCTCCTACCTCTAAAATGGGAATGGGAATTCGAAGGGGGGATGGCGTCGGCGAGGAAAAACTTATTTATTTAGAAATATAAGAATAGATTAGGAAAAAATAGTATAGTAGGAAAATTAAGATGGAGAAAAGAAGGCTGAATAACTTGGTTTACGTGGAAAGCCAATAAAACCTCGAGACAAGAGGCTTGCACCATCTACGTTAGGCCACCAGCGTTTGTTTGAATATCGGAGAGTGCCCCACCCTGGGTTCTCTCTCTTACGGATCGGATCTTAGCAGCCGGGACAGGTAAGTAGACATGGCGAGCCTCCGCGCCCCAGATGGAAATTCAGCCAGAAATTAGAGAAAATAGGAGACACGGGGAAGCCCAGCGTTGGTGTAAGGCTCCAAAAGGGAAAAAAGGGGGGGAGGGGAGGGAAAAAAGGGAAGGGGGGAGAAAGGGGAAAAAAGGGGGAAATCCAACGTCGGCGTAAGGCTCCAAGAGAGAGTTTATTGTTCAGAATCAACTTATATACCCCAAATTATACATAATAGAATATGCAGAGTTACGCAGAAGTAGCAGTCCCGACCCTCATTGAGACAAGGCTTTCTTTTTTGCATACTCTCCTGTTACAAAAGTCTCAGGTGGTTTACACTATCTTCTGGCCAAGAGGCCTATTAACATTTCTATGGCTCTCTTCTGATGAAGTTTTTGTTAACCAGAAGACTTATTTGTGTTAATCTTTCCAAAGTCTGAATGCCACTCTCAGAAAACATTAAATAAGAATACAGCAGTTTGTAATAAAAGGAAGTACAGTGATTTATAGCAAAAGAAAAGTAATTTACTCAAAAGTTCAGTATTGCTAATATCAAAACTACTACATATCCCTTTTTCCATATCCCATTTATATAGATTACATCTTCCCAGGTGCCTGAGAGATAAGAAATGAGGAGGTCTGGCAGCAATCATTGAGTCAACCGTGAAATCCTGTCACCAATATAAATTTGAAAAGACTCTGAAACTTTAAGATACTTTGAGGCTTTTGTGCCTTCCACATTTGGGAGGTTGTGAGCAATTCACAAGCTTGCAGAAAATTAGGGGAACCTGTTAGGCAGGCTAGAGCGTTATCAAAGGGGGGTTGGGCTGAAATGGGAAAACAGACAAATTCTTATTTTGGGGGGCACATGTTCAGGAAAAACCAGGGAGAAATCCGATGACTCAAATTGCCCTGCCATCTGAGTTTGCCACGTGACCCTGTCACGGGTGGGATTCCTCATGCTGGCCCCCGACAGTAACACCATTCTGGGGGGCTGCCAAGAGAAAGAAATGAGGTATAGTTAAACATCCGTGCAATGAGTTAAGCAGGAAGAGGAGTTGTGTGTTGGGAGTCCCAGAGATTGTGGAGGTAAGGAAGGATGGAAAAACCCCTAAACCGTGGCTGAGTTTCATACTAGGGTCTGAAGACCACAGTTGCCTCAAGATCTGGCCACTTCTCAGCTGTGGGAGCTCAGGCAAATCGAAGGTCCCCTTCGGGCCTTAGTTTCTGTACCTGAAAGCAGGGTAACAATCTTCCCTGCTGCCTCACAGGGTGGCTGTGAGCAGCCAGAGGGAGGAAAATCTAACTGGTGCCAGATGTTACAGGAGGGGAGAGAGACAGACATGTACCATAGGGGCACCAGCAGGAGCAAGGGATGGAGGGGGAAACACACCAGCTCCTCCCCACAAGCAGGTAGATGCTAACAGTCTAACGATGGCATCTATTTTGCGGGCTCTTGCCCTGTGCCTGGCGCTATATGAAGTGCTGGGCCACAGAGACAACAAAAGGGAAATGCTCCTGGCCAGACGGAGTCCAGGGATGGGGCTGGAGCTCAAATGATTAGGGACTGCTGCCTCACAGGGTGGCTGTGAGCAGCCAGAGGGAGGAAAATCTAACTGGTGCCAGATGTTACAGGAGGGGAGAGAGACAGACATGTACCATAGGGGCACCAGCAGGAGCAAGGGATGGAGGGGGAAACACACCAGCTCCTCCCCACAAGCAGGTAGATGCTAACAGTCTAACGATGGCATCTATTTTGCGGGCTCTTGCCCTGTGCCTGGCGCTATATGAAGTGCTGGGCCACAGAGACAACAAAAGGGAAATGCTCCTGGCCAGACGGAGTCCAGGGATGGGGCTGGAGCTCAAATGATTAGGGGGTGCTTGTTTCTGCCAAAGCAGTAACAGGGATCTGAGCTGGTCTGAAGTCTGGGAAGGCTTCCTGGAGGAGGTGACCCTGAACTGACAGCTGAGCATGAAGGAGGTCACAAGGCCCACAGGGGGAGGAAGAGTACTCTGAGCAGTGGTGCAAAAGCCTTTGGCAGAAGGGAGAGGGTGTGCTGAGGAAACTCATGCAGACTGCAAAGAGCATGCATGCTAAGGTGGCCAGAGGGGTGCAGCTGCCCTGAGGGGCCCTTTGGGAAGCAGAGACAGTGCCGCCCATGGACATTCTGCTGGTGGGGCCTCAAGACAAGCTAATGAGACAGGGACTCTTCCCCTCCCAGGGGTCTGGCCCTCAGGGAGTTTGAGTGCTTTGCTCAAGGGCATTCAACCTGTGGGACAGCTGCGGGAAGGTTCAGGCACAGAGGGCCGTGGCAGACAGTGCGTCTCGACTGCGCACGGTGAGGGTGCTGCTGGTAGGCTGTTGAGTAGACGTGCCCCTCTGGCACTAGGCAGCCACGGCGGTCTTGGAGCACTGCCGGCTCTCAGTGCACGAGGAGCGCTGTAGCTCCTGTCCAGAAGCCTCAGGGTGGTGGCCGGGGACAACACGTCGTGGCCCGCCACACCTCACGCCACGCTGAGTCACGGTCAGCGGTAAACCTCAGCCCTCTGTACCTAAGTGTGGTTGTAGGCTGCTTCTGGGGCCACTTTGTCCTTTGGAAGAGGAAGGCCGGTTTTTCCTGTGAGAGGTCTGTTCCGGGGCAGTGAGGCTGGAGAGAGGCACTCGGGTTTCTGGCCATCTTCTGTGTACCAAGCTAGGACGTGGGCTGTGTGCTCGCAGAGAGGTGACAAGGTACTCGGAGGGTCCCCGGATCCGGCTTGGATAGCCCAGCCTGGAGACAGAAGGAGCAGGAAGCGCGCTCTGCCTGTGAGAGCGGGCGCTAACGCTTTAACGCTTTAACACTTGCTTGCCAGCATTCACTGTTTAAATACCTTCTATTTGTGGCAAATGTGCCCAGTTTCCTTTTTAAA
This sequence comes from Aepyceros melampus, assembly GCA_006408695.1. NCBI lineage: Eukaryota > Metazoa > Chordata > Mammalia > Artiodactyla > Bovidae > Aepyceros > Aepyceros melampus. Next base: position 40,711 of record SJXQ01010283.1, read on the forward strand.
GTAGCGACAGGAAGTTAGTTTCAATAAAGTTCCTATAAATATATTTGAGTAATAAATTGTGGTTCATGTAAAGAAAAAGCCGCTAGTGGTTAATGCAGGGGAGTAGTCTCCAAGTCGTGTCCAACTCTTTGTGACCCCACGGACTGCAGCATGCCAGGCTTTCCTGTCCCTCATCATTTCCCTGAGTTTGCCCAAGTTCATGTCCATAGAATCGGTGTTGCCATCCAACCATCTCATCCTGGGTCATCCCCTTCTCCTCTTACCCTCAATCTTTACCAGCATCAGGGTCCTTTCCAATGAGTTGGCTCTTTGCATCAGGTGGCCAAAGTATTGAAGCTTCAGCTTCAGGATCAGTCCTTCCAATGAGTATTTAGGGGTGATTTCCTTTAAGATTGACTAGTTTGATCTCCTGGCTGTGCAAGGGCTCTCAATGCTGGGGAGACGAGGCCTGTAAACCAGGCGTGGTGGAGGTCTGGGACATTACCCTCTGTGAGCCCCACGATAGCTCTGGAGTGGGGATTGTCATCCCCATTTTACAGCTGGGAAAGCTGAGTACTGAAAAATTAATGTTCCCTCTCCCCAACAATGGGCAAGGGCTGATTCAGTTCTGGAATCTGGATGTCCCCTGACACTTGACCCCTCTCCACTGAATGCCCAGGTTCTGCATATCTGGGCCGCAAAAAGCTATGCCCACCTCTCGGGTCACTTCTTAGCAGTTCGGAGCTCTCCTGATGTCACAAGTTCTAATCCAGGCCCTGGCGTCCCCTTCTGCTAGCTTGTGGCCTTGGGCTAATGTCCAACTCTCTCTGTGCCTGGTTACTCACTTGTCAAATGGGGACGTTGCTTGTATCTCAGAGGATTGTTAACAGGATTCAGTGAGATGGTGTCTGTTATTATTCCCAACTTAAAAGAGAGACAATAGAATTCCAGAGCCATGAAGCCGCCTGTCCCAGTTCATGCAGGTGGAAAGCAGAGGAGCTGGACAGGAATGTTGTTGTTGTGCTCACCCAGTCGTGTCCGACTCTGCCATCCCACGGACTATAGCCCGCCTGTCTCCTCTGTCCATGGGATTTTTCAAGCAAGAATGCTGGGGTGGGTTGCCATTTCCTTCTCCAAGGGATCTTCCCAGCCCAGGGATCGGACCTGTGTCTCTTTTGTCTCTTGCACTGGCAGGCAGGAATGTGGGTCTATGAGACTCCCAAACTGCTGTTCCCGTGGCCCCGTGATGCTGCCTCTCTTCTGCTGAAAGCCACCCATGCCCACGTGGAAGAAACTGAGAGGGTCTGCAGTGGATGAAAAAGATGCCCTGGCGGGCATTGGTTTCCTTCTGGCATGAGCCCATAGACTCTGCCCAGATCCCCAGAAGCACGCAGGGCCAGGAGTGAGAGAGCGCGCTTTCCTGTGGGAAAATGCAGGGCGTTTCCACTTATAGCCTGATAATTGGGCCCCGTGAGGTCTGGAGCACAGATGATGTAATTTATCCTCTGTGGCCTCTGGGGCTCTGGGGAAAGCAGGATGGGGAGGAAAGGCTAGAGGGCCGAGAAACTGGAAAGAATGACAGATGAAAACAAGAAGCAGAGTTCTGGGTGTGTGCACTGTGTCGAGGGACCTTTCCAGAGCAGTTGTAGCAGGAGACGAAACGCACAGGAATCAGAGGCAGAGGCTGGGGGCAGGGTGACAGGGTGAGCCGGGGCGCCTGAGCGGATGGTGGCTTGAGCGCAGTGCTGAGGAGTGGGGAGAGATTCCTGGGAAGGCGCTGGAGCCGGGACCCGTGTGCTCCGTGAGAGTGGACAGAACGGAGCTCAAATCCCTGCTGACATTTGTCAGCTGTGTGACTTTGGGCAAGTACCTTGACCTCTCTGAACCTCCATGGGGCAGATACTATCAATTGCCAACCAGACAGCCATTTCTGAATCACCCTGGTGAACGAAAGTTTGCTCCTCCTCAGGGCGGCAGTGCACTCAGCCTGAGGGCCTCGGCATTCCCGGCCTCCCTTGCAGCATGGGGTGGCCAAGGTGATGCCCTCAGCCTCCTCATCCCCAAAGGAAGATGATTTTTGCCTCTTTGCAGGGCCTGGGGGAGGATTTCAAGGGGTGCAAAAGCAGTGGTCCTGGCACACAGCCCGTGTACACTGGTGAGAGTGAGGCAGACTTCTGCCCCAGCGATGGGTCTACACTCCTGTCTCCAGCATTTGTCTCTCATTTCCCGGGACCTCCCCTTGGCAGTCCCCATCATCCCAAATGCAACAGACCCCACCTGCCCCTTCCCTCAGCCACCCCAGCCGCATTTTCCAGCTCTTGTGGGCCCTGGAACTAGCTGTCTGTCTAGACTTGAATCTTAGCCCATCTCTTCCAGCTGTGTGACTTTGCAAAACACCTAACCTGGGGTAGTAATAGCATCAACCTCCTACAAGAGCTGTGAGGGTGCAAAGCCGTAATCGGTGCCTGGCACTTGGCACACTGGGAGGGCTTGTCTGTGCCAGCCTGTCCTGACGCCTTGGCTTGGCCTGCCATGCCCTGTGAGGGTCCTGCCTCCGTCCTCAGCAGCAGAGCTGGGGGCCCAGCCCCACGCTGATTCTCACTCCTCACTCCTTGGTGCCTTTGCCCTGGTGGTCTTCTAGCTGGAATACTGCCTGCCCTCCTTCTTCACTTGGCTCATTCGGCTTTCGCCTCTAAGCCTGATCACCATGTCACCTTCTCCAGGAAGGCGTCTCCGGTCCCTGGCTCGCTCCTGGGCCCCACCGCCTTCCCTTGTGTGTCCCGACTGTCAGAGGCGTGTCTGAGGTTTTGTCGTTGTCTGTGTTCCTGCCTCCACGGGGGCTGATCTGTGAGCCCCTCAGGGGGCACTGCAGCCACATGGTCAGCGTCCTCAGGGCCCGGCTCGGGGAGGGGAGGCAGGGGGTCCTGAGCCCATGGCCGTCATGCACCTTCTGACGTTGTAATACCTGCGGTGGCTCAGCTTGCAGCACCAACAGCTAATCCTTGTTCACTGTTCACTACAAGTTCCACGGGCGGTGCCCCGCCTTCTCACACTTGCTTCCACATGGGCTATGTCTGTTGGGATGTCCGCTGGGCAAACTGTGGCGTCTACTTGTTGAGCAAACACTAGGTGTGGCCACGAAGGTTGCTTTGTAGATGAGATTAACACCTATAATAGGTTGGTTTTAAGAAAAGACTACCCTCCCTAATGTGGGTGGGCTTTATCCAAAGAGTTGAAGGCCTGACGATTTCCCAAAGAAGAATTCTGCCTCAAGACTGTAATATAGAAACCCTACGTGAGTTTCCAGGCTGCGGGCCTGCTAACAAGTTTTGGAGTTACCAGCCCTCACACTCAGTCACAGGGTCTACAGAGGCCAAGATGGCTGGATGGCCTCACTGACTCTGTGGACATGAGTTTGAGCAAACTCTGGGAGACAGTGAAAGAAAGGCAAGCCTGGTGTGCTGCAGTCCATGGGGTTGCAAATAGCTGAGCACGACCGAGCGACTGAACAAAACTCAATCATGTGAGAAAGTGAGAAGTCAAAGTGTTAGTCACTCAGTCGTGTTGACTATTAGCGACCCTGCAGACTATAGCCTGCCAGGCTCCTCTGTTCTTGGGATTCTGCAGGCAGGAATACTGGAGTGGGTTGCCATGCCCTCCTTTAGGAGACTTACCCAACCCAGGAATCAAACCCGTGTCTCCTGTGTCTCCTGCACTGCAGGTGGATGCTTTACCCGCTGAGCCGTTAGGGAAGTCCTGAGTCAATTATATAAAATAAAAAAATTGATTCTGTTCTTCTGGAGAATACAATTATCATCCCTATTTTATAGATGGGGAAGCTGAGTCCTGGAGACGTTAAGTCTTGTGATCAAGGTCATATACCTGCCCAGTGGTAGGGCCAGAACTTGGAACCAGGAAGCCTCACTAGGACCACCTATCCTGACCACCCAACTGATGCTGGGATCCAGGCTCTTATCCTTCTTCAGACATTACTAGGCACCTGGAGCCAGCTTCCTGAGCTAAGGAAGCTGATCAGTGGATTAGCCCCTTCCTGTAGAGCCAGGACAGTTTGCAGCGCTTCTCTGCACTGTGCTTCAAAGGAGAGATGTAGTGAAGCTTCTCTAGTATAAGAAAGAAGAAGGCGAGGACCTGGGAGCCCTTCCTTCCACTTCCTGGCTGTGTGACCTGGGACGAGTATCTTCCCCTCTCTGGTCTTCAGTTCCACAATGTAAAATTCCCTTAATAGGGACTGGTTAGATACATTATGATACCTCCAGACAGTGGGATAAAGTCAGGACATTCTCTGTCTATTGAAATAGAAAAGTCTTCAAGGCGAATTGTAGACTGAAAAGAACAAAGTGTTGTACGGCATGACAAATATGTTCTATTTTATTTAAGGAAAGCGGATTTTAAGACTATGTTCTTGTATTTGCATACAAGAATGTATTTTTCTATCTGGAGAGACACACCAGAACCTATTCAGTGTGATTCCTTGAGGCAAAGAGTAGATGGGAACAGGGATGAAATAAGACTTCTCACTTATTTCAAAAAGAAATAGTACTTTTAAGTGGAGATAGGGAGAATATTCCTTTAAAAAACTTGTAGTTAGGATTAAATTTGAAAATACATGTAAAATGCAAAGTATTTTAGTTAGGTATTTAAAAGTAATAGCTAACTGTCTTTTCACTGTGAATCTTCCGGGTTTTCCTCATAAAAAACAGCTCCACTTCCCCCTGGAGTGCCGCTGAGTGCTTCCTGCTGAACGGGGTCCTTTGGGCTACAGATGAGATATTCCCCACAGGCCCTGGCTTTCCAGGTTTTAACAATCTACCCAGGGAACTTGGGCTAACATCCATTGACAGTGTAGTGCTCACCATTCACTCAATAAAGGGTCAAAAGGAAATTCTCACTTATTGCTGGTGGAAAGGCAAAATGGTAGTCACTCTTGAAGATAGCTTGGCAGTTTTTTTTTTTTTTGCAAAACTATACATATTCCTACTATACAATTCAGCAATTGTGATCCTGGGTACATACCCAAATGAATTAAAAACTTATGTAAAAAAAAAAAATTTATATCCTTGCAAAAATCTGAACATGGATGTTTATAGCAGCTTCATTGACAATTGCCAAACTGGGAAGCAACCCAGATGGCCTTCATCAGTAAGTGAATGGATTGATAAACTGGCATAGCCAGACAATGACAAATCAGTCAACACTAAGAAGAAATGTGGTGTTAAGCCATGAAAAGACAAGGAGTAATCTTAAACACATATTGCTAAATCAAAGAAGCCAATCTGAGAAGTCTACGACTAGGAGATTCCAACTGTACAACATCTGGAAAAGGCAAAACTATTGTCAAAAGATCAGCGGTTGCCAGGGATGAGGCAGGGGGAGGGGGAGGTTAATAGGCAGAGCACAGAGCATATTTCAGGATGGTGAAAATGCTCTGTAGGATGTTATAAGGACAAACATAGGTCATTATACGTTTGTCCAAATCCGTGGAATGCACATAAGACTGACTAGTAATGTAAACCATGGTCTCTAGGTGATAAAGATGTGTGTCAATGTAGCAAACGTAGGGACGTTAATAGCGGGGTCGGCTATGCATGGTAGAGCGAGGGGCTGTAAGGGCACTCTTTGTATTCCCTCTCAATTTTGTTGTAAACCTAAAACTGCTCTAAAAATATTAAGCTTTTAAAACAAATTTTTTCTTTAAAAAAATCTTACGTTGGCTGCACTGGTCTTGGTTCCTGTAAGCCAGTTTTCTCTAGCTGCGGCGAGCGGGGGCTCTCTTTGTTGCACTGCTTGGCCTCATTCTCCAGTTGCAGAGCACAGGCTTTAGGCACAAGGGCTTCAGGAGTAGCTGCAGCACGTGAGCTCCAGAGTGAAGGCTCAGCAGCTGTGGCACACGGGATTAGCTGCCCCAGGGCGTGTGGAATCTTCCATGACTAGGGATCGAACCTGTGTCCCCTGCATTAGCAGGCAGACTCTTATCCACTGCACCATCAAGGAAGTCCCTAAAAAATCATCTTAAAAAAAAGATTCAAAAGGAAAGAAAGGTCACTGGTGGATAAGAAGAAGGGCTTTACAGGACAGGAGAGACCTTCACTGATCTATGTTGCGTTCTTTCATACATCCCCCTCCTGTAGTCCTTATATCAACCCTGGGAAGGATGGTGATTGCTTCTATCTTACAGAGGAGGAAACTGAAGCTCAGCGAATTGAACTAATCTTGCCAAGAGAACACAGTAGAGCTTTGCAGAGTCAAGGTCTGACATCACATCTCTCCAAGTGCAAAGCTTTGTCTTTCCCTACACTCTGACACCTGGTCAAGGCCTAGAAGGGTCCATTGGGTTGACTAAGTGAAGTTGGGGTAAGTGGTGGACAGGTGTGAGTCAGAGAGAGTGGTAGCAGCAGCATGAGAGTGAAAACTAGTCCTTGCAGGCATGTTGGGAACTGAGGACATTAAAATGAAGACACACCCAAGGAGTTCACAATCCAGCAGGCGAGAAAGATCCACGAATGAATGTGGGCATTTGAACGGTGGGTCAGAGGATGAACACAAGCAGTGAGAGCGGGTGGCGTGGCAGGGACAGAGGTCTTGGAACATGTGTAGGAGTTTGCTGTATGGGTGGGACTCCAAAGGACAGCACGTGTAAGGACCAAGGTGGGAGAAATCGTGATGAGTTTGGAGAACAGCTAGTAGCTCAGGGTGATTGAGGTGTATGGGGGGTTGGGTTGAGGGGTGTGAAGCAGGTAGGGAGGGAAAACAGCAAGGATAGAGAGATGGTTTGGGAAAAAGTCAGATTGTGACACGTCGTGACAGAGACTGGACACCATCCTATAAGCCCAAGCAGAGGAGCAAGGCACGTCTGGACTTTGGAATCACCACTCTAGGGGCCTGGGAAGGGGGCAGAGGGAGTGGGATCAGGGGCCCTGGGTCCATCTTAGGGTAGCTTCTGGTGACTCAGGGTACTCCAGAGTCTCTCCTTTGCCATTCTCCCCTTTTTACAGAGATAATTATAGATTCATATGTGGTTATAAGAAACAGTTTGAAATAGCCCTTGTACATCGTGTCCATGTTCCTTCAATGGTAGCACATTCTGCAAGGACTGTGGATGCTGGGATGGGGGGCATCAGTGTGCTGAAGGACAGGTGCCCCGAGAGCTCTGGTGACCTGGGGCCTCCTTTCCCGTCACCTCCCCTTCTTCTCTAAGCCAGAACTACCTCACAGGTATGTCATGGAGCAAGTTTGGGAAGCCTTGTAATAACAGCTTACAAATACATCCTTACAAACCTTGTAAAATCCCTTTTCTGTCTCCTTGCAGGAGGCCAGGCTACCTCCTTGGGCATCACCTTAACACAGCCTAGTAGAGTAGTTATAGATGATATGGTCAGCTGACCAACCAAGGTTCAATTCCCTTTCTATTATACCGTGGTGATGCTGGAATGTACCCACCCAGTCGGGAATTATATCTCCCAGTACTTTTCCTTGCCAATCATGTGACCAGTTCTCACCAATGCAATGTGCAGAGCACTTTCAGGATGAGGTGCTGAGTAGTGGATATATCATCTTTTTTCTTTCTTCTTCTTGTATTCTGTTTGGATGATTCCAAGATTACCCTGAGGCCAAAAGATGGCAGAGGAGACACAAATGAAAGGGCCTGTGTCTTGGAGAGTCCATTAAAGGGAAACCACCCAGGAGAGCCATAGGCCAGGAACATGAGCACTGAGCTTTGTCTGAGTGACAAATGCTGCTGCTGCTGCTGCTGCTAAGTCGCTTCAGTCGTGTCCGACTCTTAGCGACCCCATGGACTGCAGCCTAGCAGGCTCCTCCGCCCATGGGATTTTCCAGGCAAGAGTACTGGAGTGGGGTGCCATTGCCTTCTCCGTGAGTGACAAATAAATATTCATAAATGTTTGGAATACACAAAAGAAGTAGAGAGTATGGTATAGTAACCCATCTTAGTCATCCACCATTCAGTTTCAAAATCTACTGACATTTTCCCAGACTTCTTTCATTTACCACCTCCACTCAACTTTTCAAATTGTTTGCTGGTGTACTTGAAAGTTATTCCCAGACATTGTGCAAAAAGAAGAGACACACAAAAAAAAACAACGGGAATCCAAACACCTTCATTGAGCTGAGCCACCTGAGATGAGGGGCCATTTGTCACAGCAATTAGCCAGCACTGACTAATACAATGGAACCCTGGTACCCAGCTGTTGAACTGTACATAACTGAACACAACAGACCTGTTTTTCTAGGCTGTGCAGCGCACAGAGCAATCTGTCTGGGCCTAAAACAGCAAGAATGCCAAGTCTTCTAGCTCTATGAGAAGCAGTTCTCTTTGTTCTTCAGGCGCAGCTGCACCCAGCCGCACCCACCCAGCCTGTTGGCCCCTACCTCCGACGTCTTCCTCCTTCCAGGCCCTGGACTGCCCAAGGTGGGATTGGGAATAGAGGGCTTTCGGGCCCTGCCTCGGCTTGGGCTGGGATGGGTGTGGCGGGTGAGGCTCTGTTGGAACAGAGAGCAGGCAGAAGGGAGAGATGTTGGAAACCCAGAGCTAAGCAGCCCGCGGGGGCTCGGGCCATGGGAGCAAGACCTTTTGTGCCTTTCAGCTTGGCCTGTGTTGATGACCCTGAAGCACAGAGACAGATCGGAGCTTTGTGGTCGACCCTTGGGTGGGCTTACGTCCCTTCAGAAAGTGATTCCGGAGCTCCGGCGGGGCAGCCCTGGGCCTGGTGCTCGGGATGTGCTGAATCCTGGCTTAGCGGCACCCTGGTTCTGAGACCTGGGGCGGGTTCTTTTGCCGGTCTGACCCTCAGGCTCCGTATTGAAATGCGGATGGATATGGCCACCTCACCGGGCCCCGGGGAAATCAGCCAGGGTGTACAGAGAGCCTGGCACTCAGTGGGCTCTCGATGACTCACAGCGATTGCTACTGATTTGTTACCCACAGCGATAAGCAGGGGAATGCGGGCGGGCACCGGTCCAGGAGGTGGATCGGGCTGGGGGAGGCCGCGCCCCACCCTCTCGGAGCTGTTTATAGAGAAGGAGACGTAGAGAAAGGCGGGAGCTGGAGGGGGCGCCTTCTCTGGGTGCCGCCAGGGCTAGTTTTGCACGTCAGAATGCGGGCGGGCAGAATCCTGCAATTCAGTTCTTTCCTGGAAGGGGCCGGGGCGGCCGCACAATGCCCGCCCCACCCCTCCTCCCGAGACACCTTCACAGCTGTCGGGAAAAACAGCCGAGTGGCTTCTCTTCAAAGAGGGGAAACCTCAGTCCTTAGGGGAGCAAGATGCGATAGAAAACAGGAACGGCCAGGCAAGCTCTCTTGTGGGGGGAAGGGGTGGGGGTGAGGGACTGGCTTCAAAAGCCAGCTCTCTTGCTTCCTGGCTGTGTGACCTGGGGCAAGTCACCGCACTTCTCTGACCCTTAGTTGCATCATGCTCTAAATGGGGATACCAATGTTTATCTCACAACAGTATGGTGAGAAGAAGAAGAAAAAAAAAGTGTCTTAAAGTGCCTTGCGAAGTGCCTGGTACACAGGAAGTACTCAATAAAAGGTCATTGTAAGTCACTCACCCTAGAGCTAAAACGAAACTCCCTTTGTTTGCTAGCCCGCCCCACCCCTCCTCCCGAGACACCTTCACAGCTGTCGGGAAAAACAGCCGAGTGGCTTCTCTTCAAAGAGGGGAAACCTCAGTCCTTAGGGGAGCAAGATGCGATAGAAAACAGGAACGGCCAGGCAAGCTCTCTTGTGGGGGGAAGGGGTGGGGGTGAGGGACTGGCTTCAAAAGCCAGCTCTCTTGCTTCCTGGCTGTGTGACCTGGGGCAAGTCACCGCACTTCTCTGACCCTTAGTTGCATCATGCTCTAAATGGGGATACCAATGTTTAGCTCACAACAGTATGGTGAGAAGAAGAAGAAAAAAAAAGTGTCTAAAGTGCCTTGCGTAGTGCCTGGTACACAGGAAGTACTCAATAAAAGGTCATTGTAAGTCACTCACCCTAGAGCTAAAACGAAACTCCCTTTGTTTGCTCAAGAAGCTTCTAGAGACCTAGATGTAGAGACCAGACTTGTGGACACAGGGGGGAAGGAGAGGGTGGGACAAATTGAGAGTGGCATGGCAATATATACACTACCGTATATATGTATATATACACACACACATATAAATATATATATAATAGATAGCTAGTGGGAAGCTGCTGTATAACACGGGGAGCTCAGCTCAGTGCTCTGTGGTGACCGAGAATAGAAGGATGGGATGTGGGAGGTGGGAGGTGGGAGGGAGGCTCAAGAGGGAGGGGACATATATATATACATATATATACACACACACCTAGCTGATTCACGTTGTTGTACAGCAGGAACAACACAACACTGAAAAGCAAATATCCTCCAATTAAAAAAAAAAAAGCAGCTCTAAATATAAGAGGTCCCTATCACCTCCACTCATGCTCTGCATTGACTCCTTGAGGGCTCAGCCACTCCACAGCATTACACCCTGTTTCCACAACATTGGCTCCAGAGGTTCCTTTGGAGCTGCGGTGCCTTTGCTACTGCAGGTCACAGATCCTGGCTGTGACGGTGTGCATATATATATACACACACACCTAGCTGATTCACGTTGTTGTACAGCAGGAACAACACAACACTGAAAAGCAAATATCCTCCAATTAAAAAAAAAAAAGCAGCTCTAAATATAAGAGGCCCCTATCACCTCCGCTCATGCTCTGCATTGACTCCTTGAGGGCTCAGCCACTCCACAGCATTACACCCTGTTTCCACGACATTGGCTCCAGAGGTTCCTTTGGAGCTGTGGTGCCTTTGCTACTGTAGGTCACAGATCCTGGCTGTGACGGTGTGCAGAGTGTGGGTGGCTGCGACAGCGCGCAGCGCGGTCGAGAGGAGCTACCCCACGACCAAGGTCAGGGGCAGAAGCCGGGAGGACCCCATGCCCAAGGGGCAGCAGCCAGGAGGAGCTACCCTGCATCTGAGGTCAGGGGTGGCGGCCAAGAGCGACAGCACAGACAGCAGCTGAGAGGAGCTACCTCCGCCCGAGGCCAAGGGCAGCAGGGAGGAGCAACCCCATGTCCAAGGAGCGGTGGCTGCATGGGCGCCAGAGGGCCTAGAGGAGCTATTCCACCTTCAAGGTCGGGAGTGGCGGCAGTGAGGACATACCCCTCGTCCAAGGTAAGGAGCAGCAGCTGCGCTTTGCTGGAGCAGCCGTGAAGAGATACCCCACGTCCAAGGTAAGAGAAACCCAAGTAAGATGGTAAGTGTTGCAAGAGGGCATCAGAGGGCAGACACACTGAAACCATACTCACAGAAAACTAGTCAATCTAATCACATTAGGACCACAGCCTTGTCTAACTCAATGAATCTAAGCCATGCCCGTGGGGCCACCCAAGATGGGCGGGTCATGGTGGAGAGGTTTGACACAATGTGGTCCACTGGAGAAGGGAATGGCAAGCCACTTCAGTATTTTTATCTTGAGAACCCCATGAACAGTATAAAAAGGCAAAATGATAGGGTACTGAAAGAGGAACTCCCCAGGTCAGTAGGTGCCCAATATGCTACTGGAGATCAGTGGAGCAATAACTCCAGAAAGAATGAAGGGATGGAGCCAAAGCAAAAACAATACCCAGTTATGGATGTGACTGGTGATAGAAGCAAGGTTCGATGCTGTAAAGAGCAATACTGCATAGGAACCTGGAATGTCAGGTCCATGAATCAAGGAAAATTGGAAGTGGTCAAACAGGAGATGGCAAGAGTGAACGCTGATATTCTAGGAATCAGCGAACTAAAATGGACTGGAATGGGTGAATTTAACTCAGAAGACCATTATATCTACTACTGCAGGCAGGAATCCCTTAGAAGAAATGGACTAGCCATCATGGTCAACAAAACAGTTCGAAATGCAGTACTTGGATACAATCTCAAAAACAGAATGATCTGTTTGTTTCCAAGGCAAACCATTTAATATCACAGTAATCCAAGTCTATGCCCCAACCAGTAATGCTGAAGAAGCTGAAGTTGAACAGGTCTATGATGACCTACAAGACCTTCTAGAACTAACACCTAAAAAAAGATGTCCTTTTCATTATAGGGGACTGGAATGCAAAAGTAGGAAGTCAAGAAACACCTGGAGTAACAGGCAAATTTGGCCTTGGAATACGGAATGAAGCAGGGCAAAGACTAATAGAGATTTGCCAAGAAAATGCACTGGTCATAGCAAACACCCTCTTCCAACAACACAAGAGAAGACTCTACACATGGACATCACCAAATGGTCAACACTGAAATCAGATTGATTATATTCTTTGCAGCCAAAGATGGAGAAACAGTCAGGAAAAACAAGACTAGGAGCTGACTATGGCTCAGATCATGAACTCCTTATTGCCAAATTCAGGTTGAAATTGAAGAAAGTAGGGAAAACCACTAGACCATTCAGGTATGACCTAAATCAAATCCCTTATGATTATACAGTGGAAGTGAGAAATAGATTTAAGGGCCTAGATCTGATAGATAGAGTGCCTGATGAACTATGGGCGGAGTTTTGTAACATTGTACAGGAGACAGGGATCAAGACCATCCTCATGGAAAAGAAATGCAAAAAAGC
>SJXQ01010283.1:54004-85760 GCA_006408695.1 Aepyceros melampus
CTTGATGAAAGTGAAAGAGGAGAGTGAAAAAGTTGGCTTCAAGCTCAACATTCAGAAAACGAAGATCATGGCATCTGGTCCCATCACTTCATGGGAAATAGATCGGGAACAGTGGAAACAGTGACTGACTTTATTTTGGGGGGCTCGAAAATCACTGCAGATGGTGATTGCAGCCATGGAATTAAAAGATGCTTACTCCTTGGAAGAAAAGTTATGATCAACCTAGACAGCATATTGAAAAGCAGAGACATTACTTTGCCGACTAAGGTCTGTCTAGTCAAGGCTATGGTTTTTCCTGTGGTCATGTATGGATGTGAGAGTTGGACTGTGAAGAAAACTGAGTGCTGAAGAATTGATGCTTTTGAACTGAGGTGTTGGAGAAGACTCTTGAGAGTCCCTTGGACTGCAGGGAGATCCAACCAGTCCATTCTGAAGGAGATCAGCCTTGGGATTTCTTTGGAGGGAATGATGCTGAAGCTGAAACTCCAGTACTTTGGCCACCTCATGGTAAGAGTTGACTCATTGGAAAAGACCCTGATGCTTGGAGGGATTGGGGGCAGGAGGAGAAGGGGATGACAGAGGATGAGATGGCTGGATGGCATCACTGACTTGTTGGACGTTGAGTCTGAGTGAACTCTGCAGTTGGTGATGGACAGGGAGGCCTGGTGTTCTGCGATTCATGGGGTCGCAAAGAGTTGGACACAACTGAGCGACTGAACTGAACTGAGCTGAACTGAAGCAACAACTGTCCCTCCAGCGCTTCCCATCTTGGGAAAGTGCCTCTGTTCAGTGGAAAGACCTTGATTATTCTCTCTCCCTCTGCCACCATGTCCAACCCATCTGCGAATGCTGCTGCCTGTACCTTCAGAACACATCTCCAATCTCCCCACCTCCACTGGCACCACCGTAGCCCACACTGCCTTCCACTGTCTCTCCTGTGCTGGTCAGAGTCCTCCCCATGCTCCCTGCTCCCACTCTTCCTCTCCAACAACCAGCTCTGCAAGGCAGCCTCTCCTTTTCCTTTTAACTGTTCATTTTGATGTAAATTTTAGCCTCCCAGAAAAATGGCAAGAACAGTTCAAAGAGTCTCCAATCACTCTTCACTCAGTCCCCGACATGTAACTTATCATCTGTGGTCTCAATATTTACACATATTTTTTTTTTCTCAAATGTTTGAGAGGAAGTGCAGACATGATGCTTCTTTATCCCTAAACATTCCAGTGGATAGCTCCTATAAAAGGAGCCTTGTCTTACATAACTACAATGTAAAGTCACTCAGTCGTGTCCGACTCTTTGTGACCCCATGGACTGCAGCCCACCAAGCTCCTCAGTCCATGAGATTCTCCAAGCAAGAATACTGGAGTGGTTTGCCATTTCCTTCTCCAGGTGATCTTCCCGACCCAGGGATCGAACCCGGGTCTCCAGCATTGGAGGCAGACGCTTTAACCTCTGAGCCACCAGGGAAGTCAAACTACAGTACCATGATTTAAAATATGTGCTATTGAGCTAGTACTATCAGCGAATTTCTAGATGTTATTCATGTCTGTCTATTGTCCCCAAAGAAAAGTCCAGGGCATTGCATTCTGTTGTCGTGTCCCTTTGCTCATCTTTAAACTGGATTAGTCCCTTGGTCTGTCTTCACCTCTCATGCCCTTGGCACTTTTGAGAAATTCAGTTCAGTCACTCAGTCGTGTTTGACTCTGCAACTCCATGAACCGCAGCATGCTAGGCCTCCGTGTCCATCACCAACTCCTGGAGTTTACCCAAACTCTTGTCCATTGAGTCGGTGATGCAATCCAACCATCTCATCCTTGTTGTCCCCTTATCCTCCTTCCCTCAATCTTTCCAAACATCATTGTCTTTTCAAATGAGTCAGCTCTTCACATTGGGTGGCCAAAATATTGGAGTTTCATCTTCAACATCAGTCCTTCCAATGAACACTCAGGACTGATCTTTAGGATGGACTGGTTGGATCTCCTTGCAGTCCAAGGGACCCTCAAGAGTCTTCTCTAACACCACAGTTCAAAAGCATCAATTCTTTGGCACTCAGCTTTCTTTATAGTCCAACTCTCACATCCATACCTGACCACTGGAAAAACCATAGCCTTGACTAGATGGACCTTTGTTGAGAAAGTAATGTCTCTGCTTTTCAATATACTATCTAGGTTGGTCAAAACTTTCCTTCCAAGGAGTAAGCATCTTTTAATTTCATGGCTGCAGTCACCATCTGCAGTGATTTTGGAGCCCAAAAAGATAAAGTCAGCCACTCTTTCCACTGTTTCCCCATCTATTTCCCATGAAGTGATGGGACCGGATGCCATGATCTTCGTTTTCTGAATGCTGAGCTTTAGGCCAACTTTTTCACTCTCTTCTTTCACTTTCATCAAGAGGCTCTTTAGTTTTTTTCAGTTTTTGCCATAAGGGTGGTGTCATCTGCATATCTGAGGTTCTTGATATTTCTCCCAGCAATCTTGATTCCAGCTGTGTTTCATCAAGCCCAGCATCTCTCATGATGTATTCTGCATATAAGTTAAATAAGCAGGGTGACAATATACAGCCTTGACGTACTCCTTTTCCTATTTGGAACCAGTCTGTTGTTCCATGTCCAGTTCTAACTGTTGCTTCCTGACGTGCATATAGGTCTCTGAAGAAGCAGGTCAGGTGGTCTGGTATTCCCATCTCTTTCAGAATTTTCCACACAGTCAAAGGCTTTGGCAAAGTCAATAAAACAGAAATAGATGTTTTTCTGGAACTCTCTTGCTTTTTTGATGATCCAGCAGATGTTGGCAATTTGATTTCCGGTTCCTCTCCCTTTTCTAAAACCAGCTTGAACATCTGGAAGTTCACAGTTCACATATTTCTAAAGCCTTGCTTGGAGAATTTTGAGCATTACTTTACTAGTGTGTGAGATGAGGGCAATTGTGCGGTAGTTTGAGCATTCTTTGGCATTGCCTTTCTTTGGGATTGGAATGAAAACTGACCTTTTCCAGTCCTGTGGCCACTGCTGAGTTTTCCAAATTTGCTGGCATATTGAGTGCAGCACTTTCACAGCATCATCTTTCAGGATTTGAAACAGCTCAACTGAAATTCCATCACCTCCACTAGCTTTGTTCATAGTGATGCTTCCTGAGGCCCACTTGACTTCACATTCTAGGATGTCTGGCTCTAGGTGAGTCATCACATCATCATGATTATCTGGGTCATGAAGATCTTTTTTGTATAGTTCTTCCATATATTCTTGCCACCTCTTCTTAATATCTTCTGCTTCTGTTAGGTCCAGACCATTTCTGTCCTTTATCGAGCCCATCTTTGCATAAAATGTTCCCTTGGTATTTCTAATTTTCTTGAAGAGATCTCTAGTCTTTCCCATTCTATTGTTTTCCTCTATTTCTTTGCATTGATCACTGAAGAAGGCTTTCTTATCTCTTCTTGCTCTTCTTTGGAACTCTGCATTCAAATATCTTTCCTTTTCTCCTTTGCTTTTTGCTTCCCTTCTTTTCAGTTATTTGTAAGGCCTCCTCAGACAGCCATTTTGCCTTCTTGCATTTCTTTTCCATGGGGATGGTCTTGATCCTTGTCTCCTGTACAATGTCGCGAACCTCTGTCCATAGTTCATCAGGGACTCTGTCTATCAGATCTAGTCCCTTGAATCTATTTCTCACTTCCACTGTATAATCATACAGTCCAGTTATTTTGTAGTATGCCCCTCAATTTGAACTTGTCTGATACTTCCTTTCATGGCAAGCTTTTAAAAAGTGAAGGCGATCCCCTCACTCCTCAGCTTCAGTCCTGCAATGGACTGGACCTCCCACTCAGAGAAAATGCAGACCCCTCACCATGTCTCCATGACGACTGGGTGCAGTCTCTGCCTGACTCCCCCATCACTCCCTTTCTGCTCTCTCCTCTCAGCCTCTGACCTCCACCCTCTGAGGCATCTTCCCACCCTAGCTTCCCCTCCCCAAGCCCCTTATCCTGCTGTGCTGCTCTTCACACGCCGTTAGGTTACACATCGTCTCCTCCACTAGGGTGCAAGCCCTGGAATCTGGCTGGTTTTTGCCTGTGTCTGCGCACCCAGCACCACAGGGGCACCCTGGCTTCCACATTCCTCTCTGGGAGTTCCCTATCTTCTCACTTCTCACTGACTCTTGGTCCCTTTCTCCAATAAAGCATCTTCCTTAACCCATCCCATGTGATATTGCAGGATTTGTCTCAAGCCCTGGTGGGATCGTTTTGTATGACATGGACAGACCTGAGTCCAATATCCCTGTACTGTTTCTTAGCTGTGGGGCTTTGGGCAACTTACTTAAAAACTCTGAGCCTCTATGTCCTTATCTGGAAAGAGGAAATAAGAATCCTTAGCTTGGCAAGATGCTGGACAGAGTCAAGATAATGTGGAGATATGTAGATTGTGACATGAACCTGTCACAGAACAGGTTCTTCTCTCTCATCTCTCTCTACTTGGTGGAGTAACAAGAACCATCAGATCTTGTGGAGAAATGGGTATGGGGTTGTAGTAGGTTGAATGGTGGCCGTCCAAAAGATATGGCCACCTCCAAATCCCAGAACCTGTGAATGCGACCTTCTTTGAAAACTGTCTTTGCCAGTGACATTAAGTATCTTGAGATGATATCATGTGGGTCCTAAGACCAACAATAAATGTAATATTTATAAGAGACACACAGAGGAGATGATGTGTAGGTGGAGGCAGAGACTGGAGCATTGTGGCTATAAGCCAGGAAATGCCACAAATGGCTGGCAGCCACCAGGAGCAGCAGAGAGGCATCGCATGAAAGGGTACCCAGTCCTGCCGACTCTGCGATTTTGGACTTCCAGCCTCCAGAACTATGAGAGAAATGACATGAACCTGTCACAGAACAGGTTCTTCTCTCTCATCTCTCTCTACTTGGTGGAGTAACAAGAACCATCAGATCTTGTGGAGAAATGGGTATGGGGTTGTAGTAGGTTGAATGGTGGCCGTCCAAAAGATATGGCCACCTCCAAATCCCAGAACCTGTGAATGCGACCTTCTTTGAAAACTGTCTTTGCCAGTGACATTAAGTATCTTGAGATGATATCATGTGGGTCCTAAGACCAACAATAAATGTAATATTTATAAGAGACACACAGAGGAGATGATGTGTAGGTGGAGGCAGAGACTGGAGCATTGTGGCTATAAGCCAGGAAATGCCACAAATGGCTGGCAGCCACCAGGAGCAGCAGAGAGGCATCGCATGAAAGGGTACCCAGTCCTGCCGACTCTGCGATTTTGGACTTCCAGCCTCCAGAACTATGAGAGAATAAATTCCTTTTTAAAAAAATTTTATTTATTTTTTATTGAAGGATAATTGCTTTACAGAATTTTGCTGTTTTCTATCAAACCTCAACATGAATCAACCATAGGTATACATATATCCCCTCCCTTTTGAACCTCCCTCCCTCTTCCCTCCCCAGCCCACCCCTCTAGGTTGATACAGAGCCCCTGTTTGAGTTTCCTGAGCCATCCAGCAAATTCCTGTTGGCTGTCTATTTTACATATGGTAATGTAAGTTTCCATGTTACAGCTCACCCTCTTCTCCCCTCTCCCCATGTCCATAAGTCTATTCTCCATGTCTGTTTCTCCATTGCTGCCCTGTAAATAGATTCTTCAGTACCATTTTTCTAGATTCCGTGTATGTGTGTTATAATACAATATTTCTCTTTCTCTTTCTGACTTCACTTTGTGTAATAGGTTCTAGGTTCATCCACCTCATTAGAACTGACTCAAAGGCATTCCTTCTTATGGCTGTGTCTTCTGCTGTTGTGTGTATGTACCACAGCTGCTTTATCCATTCTTCTGCTGATGGACATCTAGGTTGCTTCCATGTTCTAGCTAATGTAAATAGTGCTGCAGTGAACAATGGGATACATGTTTCTTTTTCAATTTTGGTTTCCTCAGGTTATATGCTTAAGAGTGGGATTGCTGGGTTATATGGTGGTTTTATTCCTAGTTTCTCAAGGAGTCTCCATACCATCTTCCATAGTGGCTGTATTAATTTACATTCCCACCAACAGTACAGGAGCATTCCCTTTTCTCCACACCCTCTCAGCATTTATTGTTTGTCGACTTTTTGATGATGGCCATTCTGACCAGTGTGAGGTGATATCTCGTTGTAGTTTTGATTTGCATTTCTCTAAAAATGAGCGATGTTGAGCATCTTTTCATGTGTTTGTTAGCCATCTGTATGTCTTCTTTGGAGATATGTCTGTTTAGGTCTTTCCCCCACTTTTTGATTGGGTTGTTTGTTTTTCTGGTATTGAGTTGTTTGAGCTGCTTCTATATCTTGGAAATTAATCCTTTGTCAGTTGTTTCATTTGCTATTATTTTCTCCCATTATGAGGGCTGTCTTTTCACCTTGCTTATAGTTTCCTTTGCTGTGAAAAAGCTTTTAAGTTTAATCAGGTCCCACTTGTTTACTTTTGTTTTTATTTCTGTTACTCTAGGAGGTGGGTCATAGAGGATCTTGCTTTGATTTATGTCATCGAGTGTTCTGCCTACGTTTTCCTCTAAGAGTTTTATATTTTCTGGTCTTACATGTAGGTCTTTAATCCATTTTGAGTTTATCTTTGTGAATGGTGTTAGGAAATGTTGTAATTTCATTCTTTTACATGTAGTTGTCCAGTTTTCCCAGCACCATTTATTGAAGAGGCTGTCTTGTCCCATTGTATATTCCTGCCTCCTTTGTGAAAAATAAGGTACCCATAGGTGCATGGACTTATTTCTGGGCTTTCTATCTTGTTCCATTGGTCTACATTTCCATTTTTGTGCCAGTACCATACTGTCTTGATGACTGTAGCTTTGCAGTATAATCTGAAGTCAGGAAGGTTGATTCCTCAGCTCCATCCTTCTTTCTCAAGACTGCCTTCGCTTTTCAGGGTCTTTGTGTTTCCATATGAATTGTGAAATTTTTTGTTCTAGTTCTGTGAAAAATGCCATTGGTAATTTGATAGGGATCGCATTGAATCTATAGATTGCATTTGGTAGTATATAGTCATTTTCACAATACTGATTCTTCCTACCCGAGAGAGAATAAATTTCTGTTAAAAATTTTTTTGATTTAAAATTAGAGATAATTGCTTTACAATGTTTTGTTAGTTTCTGAGTGGTGAGGTGGCTATACCTAGAGCCTGTTATACAGGTCTCTTGCATTGGCAGGTGGATTCTTTACCATCTGAGCCACCAAGGAAGCCCTTACACAGAGTGAAATAAGTCAGAAAAAGAAAAACAAATATCGCATATCAATGCATATGTGGTGGTGATGGTTATTCGCTAAGTCGTGCCTAACTCTTGTGACCCCATGGGCTGCAGCTGGCCAGGCTCCTCTGTCCATGGGATTCTCCAGGCAAGAATACTGAAGAATAGCTCATTGCTCATTCTCCAGGGGATCTTCCCAATCCAGGGATCGAACCCACATCGCCTCCATTGTAGGCGTATTCTTTACCACCAAGCCAGGGAAGCTCTTGATGCATGTATATTTCTAAATTTCTATTGTTTGAAGCCACCCAGTTTGTGATCATTGTTATGACAGCCCTAGGGAGCAAATACAGGAATGAACTTTTGCAAAACAATAGATGGAAGTTGCTGGCCCACAAGGAACACTTTCTGGATGGAACTTTCTACATCAGGGTTTCATTCCCTCTTGACCATAGGTTGGAAGAGATTTCAAACATGATTCTCTCATGAGAGCTGAAGTCTCCTGAACCAGAGGGCTCCTCATGTCCCCTCCTTTAGTTGAGTGGAGAGACTGCCCCTGGGTTTCCCTTTGGAAAGAGAAATGCCAGAGAGAGGCCCAAACAGACCACTTAAATCAACGCAGAATGGAATCGGGGTGCTGGCTGATTATAGGGGTGGTTTGCCTGTCAGCGCCCAGGAAGCTTGGGGCCTCTGGGGGCCAGTGGGATGTTAAAGTTGCCCTCTGCGGTGTTGGGGAGAGGGAGCCACTGGCCTGTGGGAGCAGGCTGCCTCCTGATAGCTCATTGCTTAGAAAACACAGCACAAGATTCTGGAGCCCTTTTCAGACAACTCTGCCCATTGCACCAGTCAGCCTGGAGATACACGCCATTTTTTCACAGCATCACAGACTTCCCTGGAAACTTCATGTTCATAGCCTGAATCTAACATTTGGTGACACGGCTCCCGCCTCAGAAATTTTTGTGACAACTCCAAGAAGCACGGAGTCCCCAACCACAGGTTCTCATGTGACTGGATGCCAGGCTTAGGCATACTCTCACCCACAGTCTTCGTAGCACCCAAAGAAGGACAAGGCTCCCTGCAAGTAGATCCTAGTCAAGGTGGAGCTTGAGCTAAGACTTGCTTGCAAGGGGCAGTGCCTGAACTACTTCTTCTGGGAAAAGCCACTTCCCAGTTGCTGCAAGTTAGCTGAGCCAGAGGGTGGATTAGGGCACACATGCCAGCTTCAGGTTCTGCCCACGGCACCCCCAATGCTATTGGGGCCAGCTCAGGGGCCGCTAATGAATTCTCCAGCGTGGCTCACACACCAGGCAGGAAGGGGAAAGCTGCTCTGGGAATAGCAGGCCCAGCAAGTGAGGACTCCGGGGAGGCACGTGGGAGAGGCAGCGGAGGCGGCTCTTTCACACCTTGTCACAATGGGGATAGCAGTTTCCTTTCTGGACTGGAAATGTGACCTACTTCCTTGTAACAAAGATGCTACTTCAGCACTTAGATGGAAAACGCAGGGGAAGGACACATTCCTCCCCAGACAGAGCAAGAAAGAGAAGGGTCCTTGCCTTGTTTCGTTCTGCACATTATCCCCCCACCTTAAATCCCCCACTTAGCTATTCCATCTGGAAAATACCTCGCTGTGCTTCATAAGCTGGCTGGAGGGAGCCCCGCTTCTCCCCAGGCAGCCTGCCACCACTTCTCCAGACTGAGCCACCCACACTGGGGGTGAAGTCATAGCCTTTTAGATGTGGGCTGAGAAAGGGGACTGTCTGCCGTCCATCCCTAGGTCCCAGCTCAGAGGCTGGCACACAGAAGGTCAGGAAGGTGTGCTGATCATCTGTGCGAAGCAGACACGTGGGACCCCCTCTCGGAGCCCTGATGTCCTCATCTGGTGGCAGAGCTAGTGTTCACAGCTGCCTTATTAAGTCCTTCTATAGAAAAGCTCAGGAGGTAGGTGCAAGCGTTGGCCTCACTGACCAAGATGTGAGATACCTTGCTCAAGATTTCTATATCTCCGTAGTCCTCTTTTAAGGATCAAATTATATGTATGTAGGTCATGTGCTCTGTGTTGTATTATATGCTGTATAAAAAATATGAGAATATATGTTATATGTGTTATATTATATGTATAATATGTGACAACATACATATGTATGTATGTACATAATGAATAAATTATGGCCTTTAAAGATATCAAAGTTCTAATTCCTAGAACCTGTGAATGTTCATAAAAATATGGATATGTATTTATATGTGTATTTCAGGGCAGTCACTGCCTGACACATGGGAACTGCCCAGTAAACAGGAGTTATTTTATTTATTCGCTATCTCCCCAGTGTGCCTAGCACTTCCCAGTCATTCATCTGCTATATCATACAGCCCTTGTCCAATTCTCCTCCCTTGGACAAGGGATCTCTGAGCACAGGCCTGCCCATAGTAGGTGCTAGTTAAATGCTATAGAATGAATACGATGAATGAAGAAGTGACTCTAAATGTGATTTTTGTAACCAACAGATGCAGCTCCCAGGGAGACTCAAAGCCACTTCTATGAAAGGCCATTGTCACCAGTGAGTAACATTTTATTATAATCATTTCTGCAGTGGAAAGAGAATTTCCACTTTGGAAAACTCTCATAATTGTTACCTCAGTTGGCCCACCGAGATGACTGCTACAGGAGTTTATGGGACATGTTTTATAGATAGGTGGTACCTGGTTTGTGAAGGATGTGGTTCAAAGAATTTTTAGCTTCTTGATGTCCAGTTTATGCTCTGCCACATCTTCTGTGTGATCTGTGACAAGTCACTTCTCCACTCTGAGCCTTACTTCCTCATCAAAAATGTAAATATTCCTGTTATTACAAAAGTGTAAATAACCCTATGTATCTGATTGGTGTGAAGCTTGCATGTGTGGGGAGATAGTTTCATGCCAAGTGCTCAGCTGCTCAGTCGGGTCTATTCTTTGCAACCCCGTGGACTGTAGCCTACCAGGCTGCTTTGTCCATGGCATTTTCCAGGCAAGAATACTGGAGTGGGTTGCCATTTCCTACTTCAATAGGAAGATAGTTAATTAAGACCAAATCTTCCACAGAGGACAACTCAAAAGGATATAAGGAATATAAAAATATCTTAAAAGCACCAAAGAGCCAGTAAGAAAATAAAATTTTTTCTATCAAAATAAACTGAAAAATGAGAACCCAGAAAAGTAAGACTACTACCCAAAAGTGCATTTTCCCCAAGGACATTTACAAATCCAGAAGAAATAACTGTGGTTTTGGTAGTATCAGGAAAATTTAAGTCCCAGAATCTGCCAAAAGTGGGAACTTTTAAATGTTCTTCCTTCCTTATTATAAGCTGGGATCCTGAATAACTATACTGAAATTTATGATAAGTCATAAGTAAACCAAGTGTCTTATGGACTTTCCAGTTCCAATTACCTGGGTTATCTAAAAAACCTCAAGCTTTGAATTTTGACTAAAGTGGTTCCAGGATGGTAGATTATCTGATTCCTGGCAGAAGCAAGCAAAAAAAATCTCCTCTGCAGAAAAATATCACTATCTTAGTTTATAAATTGTTCTTACATATAATTTTTCTAATAAAATTTCCAGCACAAAGTGAAAAAAATCAGGAAGTGAAGGAAATAATGAACTTGTGAAAACCACAGACAATAGAAATATACATGAAACTCAGTTATTAGAATTATCAGACTCAGATTATAAGATAACAATGTTTACTGTGTTTAAAGAAATACAAAGGGACAAAAACTATATAAAGAAACATTGTATATTGGCAAAAAGCAAAATAAACTTTGAGAAGTGAAAACTTAAAAGCTCAGAGTTAGTTTAATGTCGGATTAGATACAGCTGAAGAGAAAACTAATGAACTGCAAGACAGATTAGAAGAAAGTATCCAGAATGCAGCAGGAGAAGAAAAAAGACTGAAAATATTGAAGAAAGGATGAGCGCATATAGTGAGAACCCTAACATATGTGTAAATAGGGTAGAGTTCTAGAAGGAAAGAGAGATACAGACAGATAATGGTTGAAGACTTTCCAGCTCTGTTGAAAGATGCCAATTTCAATATTTGTGAACTTAAAAAGCCAAGGTGGGATACAAAACAAAAATCCATATCCTGATACATCACAGTGATTCTTCAGGAGACTACAGCAAAGAAAAAAGATCAAAAGAAATGAGAGAAAAAGTATAGTTTGTTCAAATAAGTGACAGAAGGACAGCTGACTTCTCAACAGAAACAACAGAAACCAGAAGACAGTGAAATGACATCTTTAATGTACTGAGAGAAAATAATCCTAAGATAGTATTCTATATGCAGAGACATATCCTTTAAGAATGGATGTGAAATAAACATAATTTTTGACAAACAAAATGTCACCAGTAGATAATCACTAGTAGATATACTTCAAAAGCAAATTATTTCAAACATAAGGCTAGAAGTGAAAGAAGACAATCAACAGAAGAAAAAAAAATCATAAATGAACTTCATAAAAATTAAAAATGTTTCTGTTTCAAAGGACACCATCAAGAAAGCAAAAAAACAACCCATAGAATGGGAGAAAATTGTTTCAAATAACATTTTTTTATAAGGGACCTGTATATTGAATATATTTTAAAAAATTCCTACAACCCAATAATAAATAATTTAAAAATAAATAAATGATAAGAATAAGATTTTCTCCAAGGAAGGTATACAAATGGCCAATAACATGGAAAGATGTTTAACATCATTACTCATCAGAGAAATACAAATCAAAACCACCTAAATACAAATCAAAATCACACCCACTAGAACAGCTAAACTAAAGTTAGATAATAGGTGTTGGTAAGGATATGGAAGAACTGGAACCTTCATACACTGCTAGTGGGAATGTGAAATGGTATATGCACTTTGGGAAAAATTCTGACAGTTCTTCAAATGATTAGACATATGACCCAACAATTCCAAGAAATGAAACAATATCCAAGAAATGAAAACATGTGCTCAGTACACAAAAAAAGCTTGTATGTGACTATTCATAGTAACATTATTCATAATAGCAGAAAGAAGCAACCCAAATACCTATGAACCGATCAATGGATAAACAATATGTGGTACATCCATGAAACAGAATATTATTTGGCCAAAGAAAAGAATGAAGTAGAGCTCAGTTTTCTTGTCCATTATGTAAGGAGCTCCACTCTAGCAACAAATTAAAAGTTGAACTTGAACTTTTGAAAAATCAACTTTTTCAGATCTGATCATAAAAGGGATGTTACTGGGCAAACCACTGCCCCTCAAATGGGAGAAACAGACCAATACAGAGCATTACAGAAAACCTCTGTAAATACTCGACTCCAGCCAGCTCTAGACCTCTTCCCTGGGGAAGAGAAATATCCAGTTCCAGTCCTCTGCAGTCATCCTGTCTCACCCATGAAGACACAGGATTCTAAGAATACTTAATGTCTATGTAACCAACAACACGAGGCAAAATCTGATTAAAATTCAAAGAGAAGTAGATAAACCCTCTGTTATAAATGGACACTTTGATATACCTGTATCAGAAGAACAGATTCAGTAGGCAAAAGATCAGTAAGCACATATTTGAACTCAACAGCACCATCAATCAACTGGATATAACTGATATTTATAGACTACTTCATCCAACAACAGCAGATTATACATTCTTTTCAAGCTCACATGGTACATTCACCAAACAGACCACATTCCAGACTATAAAACACACATTAACAGATTTTAAAAGACTATAAATCATACAATGTCTGCTTTCAGAACACAATGGAATTAAACTAGAAATCAGTAACAGAAAGATAGCTGAAAAATCTCCAAATACTTGGAGATTAGACAGCATATTTATAAATAACACATGAGTCAAAGAGGAAATCTCAAGAGAATTTTTTAAAAAATTGAAATAAATGAAAACTAAAATTCAACATGAAGTATGTAGGATGCAGTAAAAGTAATGCTGAGAGAGAAATTTACAGCATTAATGTGTATGTTAGAAAAGAAAAAATTTAAATTAATAATTTAAGCCTTTGCATTAGGAAACCAGATAAGGACAAATTAAATCCAAAGTAAGTAGAAGAGAAGAAATATTTAAGAAATTGAGTACCAATCAATGAAATTGAAAATAGCAAATCAACAGAGAAAATTGAGACAATCAAAGCTGATTCTTTGAAAAAAATCAATCAAATTGATAAGCCTCTAGCTGGACACAAATTACTGATATTAGAAATCCCATGTACATTAAAAAAGGTAATAAATGAATACTATTAATAACTCTATGCCCATAAATGAGATAGCTTAGGTAAGATGGACCAATTATTTGAAAGTGCAGTCTCTTAAAACTCACGTAAGAGGAGCTTCCCTGATGGCTCAGTGATACAGAATCTGCCAGCCAATGCAGGAGACACAGGTTTGATCCCTATCTGGAAGATCCCACATGCTGTGGAGCAACTAAGCCTGTGTGCCACAACTATAGAGCCTGTGCTCCAGGGTCCAGGAACCTCAGCTCTTGAGCCCATGTGCCACAACTGCTGCAGCCTGTGCACCCTAGAGACTGCACCGCAGCGGGGGAAGCCCCCGCTAGAGAGAAGCCTGCGCAGCAGTGAAGACCCAGCAGAGCACAACAGGAAACAGATCATCTGAATAGACATATGCCTGTTAAAGCAATTGAATTAAGAATCAAGCGCCTTGCAAAACAGAAAGCACCATGATCAGATGAGTTCACTGGTGAAGTCTACTGAACATTTAAGGAAGAGAGTGCATCAGTTCTCTACAATCATTTCCAGAAGATAGAAGCAGAACAAATACTTCCTAAGTTACTCTATGTCACCAGCATTACCCTAATACCAAAAACAGACACAGATATTACAAGAAAACTACAGAACAGTATCTCTCATGAACAAAGAGGTAAAAGTCCTCAACAAAACATTAGCAAGTTGAACCCAACAATGCAAAAAAAAATTATGGCTAATACCAAGTAGGGTTTATTTTGGTTATGCAAGGCTGTTTCAACATTTAGAAAACATTAATGTAATTCATCAACTCAGTAACTTAAAGAAGAAAATTCACATGATCATATCAATTGATGGAGAGATAAAATCCAACACTGATTCAAAATAAAATCTCTCAGTAAACTAAAATAGAAGGGAGCTTCCTCAACTTGATACAGAACATCTGAAGAAGTCGATAGCTAACATCATTCTTAATGGTGAAAAACTAGCTTTCCTTCTAAGATCAAAACAAGGATATCTCTTTCATCATGCCTTTTCACCATCATACTGAACGTCTAAGCTCATGTAGTAAGACAAGAAAAGGAAATAAAAAATAGACAGATTGGGAAAGAAGAAATGAAACTGTCTTTTTACACAGATGACATGATTGTCTATGTAGAAAACCTGTAAGAACTGACAAAGAAATCGTAACGAATAAGCAATTATAGCAATATTGCAGGATAAAAGGTTAATATAAAAAGTAACTCCTTTCCTATATGTCAGTAATGAACAAGTGGATTTTGAAATTAAAAATGTAATATCATTTACATCAGTACTCAAAAAAAAATACCTAGGTATAAATATTATAAAATATATATAAGATCTGTATGAGGAAAACTACAAAACTCTGATAACAGATATCAAAGAACTAAATAAATGCAGAGATAGTTCATGTTTATGGTTAAGTAGACTCAATATCTTCAAGATGTAATTTCTTCCCAATTTTATCTGTGGATTCAATTAAATCCCAGTGGAAATAAATCCCATTAAGTTGTTTGGTGCATATTGACAAACAGATTCTAAAATTTCATGTATGATATCATAAGTGAAATGAATAGCCGGTCTAGGTTTGACGCAGGATGCAGGATGCTTGGGGCTGATG
This sequence comes from Aepyceros melampus, assembly GCA_006408695.1. NCBI lineage: Eukaryota > Metazoa > Chordata > Mammalia > Artiodactyla > Bovidae > Aepyceros > Aepyceros melampus. The sequence goes on from SJXQ01010283.1 coordinate 69,113, forward strand.
CACGGGGATAATCCAGAGAGATGGTGTGGGGCGGGAGGGGGGAGATGGGAGTCGAGATTGGGAGTTCATGTACACTCGTGGCTGAATCATGTCGATGTATAGCAAAACGAATACAGTATTGTAAAGCAAAACAAACTAAAAAATAAAAATTAACTAAAAAAATTTAAAAAAAAAAAAATTTAAATGAAGAAGCAAAAGACCCAGAACAGCCAATTCAATATTGAAGGAGAAGAACAAATTTGGACACTACCTGATTTCAAAACTCAATATGAAGCTGCAGTAATCAAGACAATTTTGGCAAAAGGGCAGTCACATAGATCAGTGAAACAGAAGAGAGAGTCCAGAAATAGGCCCTTCAAAATAGAGTTAGCCAATCTTTGGCAAAGGAGCAAAGGCAAATCAGTAGATAAGCAGTGTTCTCAACAAATGATGCTAGAACAACTGGATATCCACATGCAAAAAAACTGAACTTGGACACATATGAAAAGATGTCCAACATCATATCTTATTAGGGAATTGCAGATTAAAACAGTGAAATATATATCTATCAGAATGGCCCAAATCCCAAACACTGACAGCACTGAATGCCAAGGATGTGGAACCACAGGCACTCTCTTACTGCTGGCGGGAAGACAAATGGCACAGCCAGGCTGGAAGACACTTCAGCGGTTTCTTATAAAGCCAGACTTTTTTCGGCCCTGATACATGACATGTGGGATCTTAGTTCCCCGACCAGTGATCAAACCGGCATCCCCTGCAGTGGAAGCGTGGGGTCTTAACCCCTGGACCACCAGGAAAGTTCCTCAAAGCTAAACATACTCTTACCATACCATCCAGCAATCGTGATCCTTAGTGTCACCTAAATGAATCGAAAACTTATGTCCACATGGAAAACTGCACACAGATGCAGCCTTATTTATAATTGCCAAAACTTGGAAGAGATCAAGGTATCCTTCTGTAAGTAAAGGGATAAACTGGGGTACATCCAGACAATGAAACATTATTTAGAACTAAAAAGAAATTATTGTCAAGTCATGGAAAAAACATGGTGTAAACATAAATGCATATTGCTAAGTGAGAGAATCCAAGCTGAAAAGGCTACATTTTGTCAGATTCCAACTATATGACATTCTGGAAAAGACAAAGCTATAGAGACTTATAAAAAGATTAGTGGTTGTAGGGGTTGGAAGTAGCAGGACAGAGGGATGAATATGTGGAGCACAGAAGATGTTTTAGGATAGTGAAACTACTGATGTAATATCTGATGATATTACAATGTCATCATACATTAGTCCAAATCCATAGAATGTACAACACCAAGAGTCAGCGTGAATGCGAACTATGAACTCTGGGAGATAATAATGTGTTATAGGTTTACTGATAGTAAGCAATGTACCTGCTCTGGTGTGAATCTATCAGTGTGGAAGAGGTTGTGTATATACGGGGACATATATATGGATGTGTATGGGAATTTTTTGTTCTTTCTGTTCAATTTTGCTATGAATTTAAAACTACACTAAGAAATAAAGTTTATTAATTAAAGAAAGAATGAGTTGCTGATATGTGTCACAACATAAATGAACTTTGAAAGCATGTCCTAAGTGAAAGAAGTCAGTCATAGAAGTCTACACATTATATGCTTTCATTTAAGATGACAGTCCGGAGTAGGAAATTCTATAGAGATAGTTGGTGTATGAGTGGTTGCTTAGGGCTGGGGAGGGGGTGGTGACGAGGATGGTGGTGATGGTGGTCGTTTAGTCACTCACTTTGTCTCTTGTGATCCCATGGACTGTTGCCTGCAAGGCTCCTCTGATCATGGGATTTCCCAGGCAAGAATACTGAGGTGGTTGCCATCTCCTTCTCCAGAGAGTCTTCCCAACCCAAGGGTCAAACCTGGGTCTCCTGCATTGCAGGCAGATTCTATCCCGAATGAGCCACCAGGGAAGCCTGGTGCTGAGACTATGGAAGGGTAATACCTAAAGCATTTGGGCTTCCCTTCTGAGATGATGGAAGTGTTCTAAAATTGGCTGTGGTCATGGCTGCACTCTGAAATACACAGAACACATTTTAAATGAGTGAACTGTATGGTATGTAAATTATAATTCAGGTTGTGTCTAAAGAAAACCTCAGCACTGACAAAATAAAAAAAAAATGAAATAAAAGAACAGTAAAGAAAATGGTGAGTGTAAATCTAAATAAAACTATACTAATGTCTCATGAGACTTAAAAATATATGTATAATTAAAATGCACAGAAACTGTGATGTAAAAGTCAGGATAAGGATAAATGGAGTTAAAGTGTTCTAAAGTCTTTTCTCTTTGTGAGGAAGATAAAGGCACTAATCAATTGTACTTCAGTAAATCAAGGATGCATGTTAAGCGTTAGAAGGGTATGTGACTTCCAAATTAGAAGAGGAAAAAATTATTCAAAAGAAATTAATGCATAAGATAAAAACAGCATAGGTAAATAAGTAATTATACTAAATGCAAACAGACTAAAAAACTCTCTTAAAAGATTAAAACTGTCAGACTGAGGGCAAAATACAAAATTGAACTATATGCTATCTATTACGGTTACATCTAAAACATATGAATATAGAATGGTAGAACACAAAAATACAGAAAAAGAAATAATATAAGTATTGACCAAGAGAAAACTGATATAGCTATATTAAATTCCTATAAAATAAACTTTCAGGATGCAGAAGAGTTCACGGCGTCACTTGTAACACCCTAAACTAAAACTACCCAAATATCCATGGAGAGTAGAAGGGATAAACTCTGGTATATTTGTGCATGCAAATGAGTGAGCTATAAATACCCACACACTTGGATAGCTCTTAAAAACATAATGTGGAGCAAAGGCAGTAAGACACAAAAGAATTCATGAAGTACGATTCCACTTAGAAAAGTATCCCCAAACAGGCAAAACGAAACAATTTTATTTAGACAAGTACCTATGTGTCTACACTGTGAAAAAAGTCAAGGAAGTGACTGTCCTTTCATGGAGAGGCTTCATTCAGGCACTCTATGTTGAGAGGGATCTTCCCGCAGAAACACAAGGAGGTTTGGCAGGTTCTATATGTGGAAGGGTCAGGACTCTGCCCATGATAATGAGGGACCAGGGCAGGGAGGGGAACTTCAGAGGCCAGGGCGAGCCTGTGCAGCCACCCGCAATTTGAGGCTTCCTTGCCCACTCCTTACTGAGTGCAGACAATGTCCCCAGGGAGAGGGCAGAGAGGCAGAGCAAATGGGGAGAGGTCCAGCCCCTCCTCCTCTCCCTAGCCTGTCCGATCTTGCTCCAAGGTGCCAGCACTGGGGACTTCCTTGGGCTGTCCTTTCGGCTAGGGTGGCCATATTCAGGATCACCTGACCCTTATTCCCAGTTGGCCAACCCACTGCAAGCTTGGGGCCATGGACTCCATAAGCCATGAGACTGAAGGAGTTCAGGGCAGTTTCCCCTCAAGTGCACTGAACAAATGGGCCCCTCACTAACACCTGAACTGTAGGAGTCATTAAGATGAAATGATTTCAGGCTATTCCTAGAATGGGGGCTTCCCTGGTGGCTCAGCAAAACAGAGTTCACCTGCCAACATTGGAGACACAGGTTCAATCCCTGGGTTGCCAGATCCCCTGGAGAAGGAAATGGCAATCCACTCCAGTATTCTTGCCCGGGAAATCCCATGGACAGAGGAGCCTTGGGAGCTATAAGCCATGGGGCACAAAAGAGTCAGACACAGCCTAGCCACTAAACAGCAATTCTTATAATGAGGTCAGCTTGGAGTGGGGTTTTGGTAGAGACTGAATTTGCCAACAATGGCCTCAGCTCAGGTCCCCATAGCTGGCCTTAATCACCCCTCACCTGCATCTGGTTTGGCCACATCTGCAGCTTGTTGCGGAATTTGTACGAATGAGTGCTTCCACTCAGACCACCTGCAGGCTGCTCCCTGACCCTTCAAGCAGTAGGAGTGGAAACTGGGGTATTTAACTTGACCTAGTGATTCTTGTAGGGTGAAGGTGATGCCTGGCTTCCGTTCCTCTTTTCTTTGTCTGTTCTTGGTCGACTCAGTGATTCTCAGTTGGAAACAACAGAAATGAATCTTCAGTTCAGTTCAGTCGCTCAGTCGTGTCCAACTATTTGCGATCCCATGAATCACAGCACACCAGGCCTCCCTGTCCATCACCAACTCCCGGAGTTCACCCAGACCCACGCCCATGCAGTCAGTGACACCATCCAGCCATCTCATCCTCTGTCGTCCCCTTTCCTCCTGCCCCCAAATCCCTCCCAGCATCAGAGTCTTTTCCAATGAGTCAACTCTTCGCATGAGGTGGCCAAAGTACTGGAGCTTCAGCTTCAGCATCATTCCTTCCAAAGAAATCCCAGGGCCGATCTCCTTCAGAATGGACTGGTTGGATCTCCTTGCAGTCCAAGGAACTCTCAAGAGTCTTCTCCAACACCACAGTTGGAGAAGACTCTTCAACTTCAAAAGCATCAATTCTTTGGCGCTCAGCCTTCTTCACAGTCCAACTCTCACATCCATACATGACCACAGGGAAAACCATAGCCTTGACTAGATGGACCTTAGTCGGCAAAGTAATGTCTCTGCTTTTGAATATGCTATCTAGGTTGGTCATAACTTTTCTTCCAAGGAGTGTCTTTTAATTTCATGGCTGCAGTCACCATCTGCAGTGATTTTGGAGCCCCCCCAAATAAAGTCTGACACGGTTTCCACTGTTTCCCCATCTATTTCCCATGAAGTGATGGGAACAGATGCCATGATCTTTGTTTTCTGAATGTTGAGCTTTAAGCCAACTTTTTTCACTCTCCTCTTTCACTTTCATCAAGAGGCTCTTTAGTTTCTCTTCACTTTCTGCCATAAGGGTGCATATCTGAGGTTATTGATATTTCTCCTGGCAATCTTGATTCAAGCTTGTGTTTCTTCCAGTCCAGCGTTTCTCATGATGTACTCTGCATAGAAGTTAAATAAGCAGGGTGACAATATACAGCCTTGACGTCCTCCTTTTCCTATTTGGAACCAGTCTGTTGTTCCATGTCCAGTTCTAACTGTTGCTTCCTGACCTACATACAGATTTCTCAAGAGGCAGGTCAGGTGGTCTGGTGTTCCCATCTCTCTCAGAATTTTCCACAGTTTAGCCTACTTATAAAAAAAGGAGTATACTGTAAGAATACTGGGTAGGTAGCTCTCAGAATGGACTGAAGGGAATGCTGATGGGCCAAAGCACAGACAGGTCATCCCAAGGGCGTGGTCTGATGCTGCCCTGGCGGCTGCTGGTCTGTGGACCCCTGGACTCTCAACTCCATCCACAGCCATCTAGCACTTGAGATCCCAGATGCCACCACCCTGGTGATAAAATGGGATTGGAGGAACTTTTGCTTGTCTCTGTTCCTCATCCAGACTTGTGTCCCAGATGAGATCATCTCACAGGCTGGCCGGACTGTGGTGGTTCAGAGAACACGTGTTTGGGTCTTTGCCTTCTGTAAAGAGGACTGGGGTTCATCAGGACCCACATGGTTGGCATTTCTCCAAACCCAGGATGGGGGCTCAGATGCTGAGCAGCCAGCCCCTAAATGGTGAGCAACACTGAATGTGGCCTCCAGGATGGGGCATCAGGGCGAGAGGAGGGTCCAACCCAGCCCTGCCATTGGGTGTGACACAGACACATGACAATTGCAACAACACAGGGGTCAGAACCCCACAGTGTCAGCACCTAGGAAGGAGCCACGCATCTGGCCTGTTTCCCCATCTGTAAAACAAGAGCAGTAATGATAGCGCTCGTCTCACTCACACGGATGCTTGAGAAACACTGATAAACAGCACGTGGCGCACCCTCTACTGTTCCGGCACGCATGGGGCCCTGCCCTAGCGGCGGTGTTCTCCTTAAAGAGGCAGTTGCGCAGGGGCGGAGCAACCAGGAATGCAGTCGCTCGTGCTTTGGGGTCCGAGCAGCTCCACCCACGCATTTCCAGGGTTAGCACAGGGGGGTGGGGTCAGCCCACAGGCTCTGCAGCCAAAGTGACTGAGCCTGAAACCCATGTCTGACCTGTACTAGTTAGAGGAGCTTGGGTGTCTTACTTACTGTTGTGTGCCTCAGTTTCCTTATTTGTAACTTGGGAATGGTTACCATTGCTCACCTCACAGGGATGATGCGAGGATTATACAGGTGATACATGAAGGTCTCTGAGCAGTGCCTGGCGAGTAGTTACAAACTGAGTGCATCTGTGTGCGTGCTCAGCTGCTCAGGCGTGTGCTACTATTTGTGACCCTGTGGACTGTAGCCCGCCAGCTCCTCTGTCCAGGAATTTTCCAGGCCAGAATGGGAGTGGGTCGCCATGTCCCCCTCCACGGGATGTTCTCGATCCAGGGATCAAACTCAACTCTCTTAAATCTCTTGCATTGGCAAGCAGATTTTTTACCACTGTGCCACCTGGGAAGCCCACGATCTCAATAAGTATTAGTAATTTTTTTTAGTCAGAGTCCATTCTGGGAGCAAAGCCTTGACAAATGTCAGACTGCTCCATCTCGGAGGGAGGTACCATTTGCTCGTGATAACTAAGGAACTGCGCTGTACAGTTAGCAGAGGCCTGAGGGACCTAGTTGTTCAGACCCAAACTTCTCAGGCTCAGAACCTCATGTTCACAGCCTGTATGAGCCTGGAGCTCACTGTTGTCAGCTCCCAGCCAAGTTCCTGCTAGTACCCACGTCCCCACGTCTACACCGAGCCTGCCATCTTGGCTTGGCTTCGTCACACTCTTCCACACTACAACCGGTCTCAGGATGTTGAACTTCACAGGAGACTCGATGGGGCATAGGCTGGTATCTGGGCAGGGACTCCCGATCTCTCATTCCAAGTCTTCTCTAGGGAGCAGCCCTCTATTCTAGCCTGTCTTCCTCTTCCTCTAGGACAGTGGGTCTCAACCAGGAAATATTTAGCATTGTCTGGAGACACTTTTGGTTGTCACAGCTTGGGGGGACGCAGGAATGCTACTGGCACTGAGTGAGTAGAAGTCCAGGCTGCGGCTCAATATCCTACGATGCACAAGACAGTCCTGTGCAACAAAGAACTTGCCAGCCCAATAAAAATTTTCCACTGCTGAGGTTGAGAAATCCTGTTCTAGGAATTTCGTGAAATCAAAAGATCTATATCTTGCTATAATACAATTCTTGCATAAGAAAGCAAGCAAAAATCCCTCTACATCTCCCTACTCACAAGCGACCACTGTATACATTTTGGCGATCTTGGCTCCATGTTTCTGTGTATGTACATGTAAATTTATAGATGTGTATAACGTGACAGAAATATGCTCATCTATACATGCTGTTCTGCAAACTTTTTTCACTCAGCAATATAGCATGAGCGTCTTTCTACTGTCAACAAATGGAGATTTGCAACATCCTTTTCAGAAGTCTGCATGGCATTCCATAGTACGGATGTAACACTTTATTTAGACAATCCCTTATTGATGGATATTCAGATCATTTCCAGTATTTTGCTTTATAAACACTACTGTGATGAATATCATTGTATATACATCTTAGTGTGCTTGGCTGAGTAAATCCTTAAGATAAATTCTAAGAGTGAAATTGCTGACAAAAGAATAACATGCCCTTTTAGGACTTTCAGTACTCAGCGATGAGTTACACTTGAAAAGGTACATTAATTTACACAATCTCCAACAGGGCACAGGGATGCCAATCTCTCTGCCCCTTTGCCCACACTGGATATTATCAATTGTATTAATCTGCAAAAGGGATTTTTTTAAGACTAGCAGAGAGTAGCCAGAAATGCTCACAGTGGAGTGTGTTAAGTTTGTGCTTGGCAGCTGAATCCCGGGATTTGACGTAGCCCTGCTGGGTCCTGATTTTCTGTCTCCTCCCAGGTCCTCGCTCTCTCTGTGGAGGCCTCAGCGAGGCCAGGGTGGGCGAGGGAAACTTGGTGAACGCACTGTGGCTTTTCATGTGGGGCTGCTGTTCCCCCACCAGTGTTCTCCCTGTCTGGCTGGGAACACACCTTGGCCCTCCTTTCTGTGCAAGTCACTTTTCTCCCTGATTTTTAAGGACCCAGGAGTGTGTGTCTATCAGGGATGTCTCTATGGCCTGACCTGAAGCTATCTACTCTTTATGCTCTAATTGGGGCAGTCTCCACTCACAGCTCATATGATTTTCTTAGTGTATATGCCCAGAAGTAGGATTTCTGGGTCATACCTGTAGAAGGGAATACTACTATCTGTAGTAGGATTGCTGAGTCACACCCACTCCAGTATTCTTGTCTGAAAAATCCCATGGACAGAGGAGCCTAGCAGGCTACATACAGTCCACGCGGTCACAGAGTAAACACAACTGAGTGATTAAGCTTTTCACACTTCCACTTTTTCATAGTAATTTTATTCCTTTTTTTGGTTAAAGGAATCTCCATATTGTTCTCTATATTAGCTGGATCAATTTACATTCCCATCAAGGATGCAAGAAGGTTACCTTTTATCCATATCCTCTCCAGAATTTATTGTTCGTAGGTTTTTTGATGATAGCCATTCTGACAACTGTGAAGAGATACCTCATTGTAGTTTTGATTTGCATTTCTCTAATATGAGTGATGTTGATTATCTTTTCATGTGTTTGCTGCCCATCTGTATGTCTTCTTGAGCAATGCCTGTTTAGGTCTGTCGCCCATTTTTTGATTGGGATGTTCATTTTTCTGATACTGAGGTGCATGAGCTGTTTGTATATTCTGGAGATTAATCTTTTGTCAGTTACTTCATTTGTTATTATTTTCTTTCATTCTGAGGGTTGTCTTTTCATTTTGTTTATAGTTTCCTTGACAGCATCCTTTCCCAGTTTGGAACCAGTTTGTTGTTCCATGTCTGGTTCTAACTGTTCTGAGGAAATACAACAAGGCTGTATATTGTCATGCTGCTTGTTTAACTTATATGCAGAGTACATCATGCGAAATGCCAGGTTGGATGAAGCACAAGCTGGATCAAGACTGCAGGGAGAAATATCAATAACCTCAGATATGCAGATGACATCACCCTTATAGCAGAAAGTGAGGAGGAACTAAAGAGTCTCTTGATAAAAGTGAAACAGGAGAGTGAAAAATTTGGCCTAAAATTCAACATTCAAAGAATGAAGATCATGGCATCCAGTCCCATCACTTCGTGGCAAATAGATGGGGAAACAATGAAAACAGTGAGATACTTTATTTTGGGGGGCTCCAAAATCACTGCAGATGGTGACTGAAGCCATGAAATTAAAAGATGCTTGCTCCTTGGAAGAAAAGCTATGACCAACCTAGATAGCATTGAAAAGCAGAGATATTACTTTGCTGACCAAGGTCCAAAGCTATAGTTTTTCCATAGTTATGTATGGATGTGAGAACTGGACCATAAAGAAAGCTGAGTGCCAAAGAATTGATGCTTTTGAACTGTGGTGTTGGAAAAGACTCTTGAGAGTCCCTTGGACTGCAAGGAGATCCAACCAGTCAATTCTAAAGGAGATCAGTCCTGAATATTCATTGGAAGGACTGATGCTGAAGCTGAAGCTCCAATACTTTGGCCACCTGGTGTGAGGACCTGACTCACTGGAAAAGATTCTGATGCTAGGAAAGATTGAAGGCAGGAGGAGAAGGGGATGACAGAGGATGAGATGGTTACATGGTATCACTGACTCGATGGACATTAGTTTGAGCAATTCCAGGAGTTGGTGATGGACAGGGAAGCCTGGTGTGTTGCAGTTCAAGGGGTGACAAAGAGTCAGACATGACTGAGCGACTGAACTGAACTGAACTGATAGTTTCCTTTGCTGTACAAAAGCTTTTAAGTTTAATACACTCTGAGAAAACCACAATTCAAAAAGACACATGAATCCCAATGTTCACTGCAGCACTATTTACAATAGCCAGCACATGGAAGCAACCTAGGTGTCCACTGACAGATGAATAAAGAAAGAAACTGTGGCACATATATACAGTGGAATATTACTCAGCCATAAAAGGGAACAAATGTGAGTCAGGTGAACTGATGTGGATGAACCTAGACACTGTTAGACACAGTGAAGTAAGTAAAAAAGAGAAAAACAAACATCATATATTAACACATACGTGTGGGATCTAGAAAAATACTGGTGACTCATTCCTGCAGGACAGGAATTAGAGATGCAGACACAGAAATCAGACTTGTGGCCACAGCATGCCATAAATGTCATCCTTAGACATGCAACTAGAGGGCAGCTTGGGGTGGTACCCACTGCTCCCTCTTACTCTCCTCTCTCTGACATGCCTATGCAATCCCAGGAGAGTAAGTAAAAGCAGCTGGCAAGTGAGAAAGGGGGTGAGCTTTCCTATAGCAAGCATTTATTTTTAGCCAAGCATCCCACAGGTTTTCTAGGACAGCGAGTTGAAACCAGGCTCTGGTTGAGTACTTGGGGTAGGGTTATGAGAAAGTGAATATGAAGGTAAGCCAGCAGCTCTTCCCATCTAGAAGCTCACATTCTAGTGTAAGAGGCTGGCATATGAAAGATCATTACAAAGTGATGGGATGCATATAATAATAAAGACTAATCTTCATTGATTATGTGCTGAAGGCTTTGCCTGAATGATCTCATTTAATTTCCATAAAGCCCTGTGATATGGGTATTATTGGAGAAGGAAATGGCAGCCCACTCCAGTATTCTTGCCTGGAGAATCCCAGGGACTGAGGAGCCTGGTGGGCTGCCGTCTATTGGGTCGTACAGAGTCAGACACGACTGAAGTGACTTAGCAGCATGGGTATTATTAGACTGATTGAAGAAATTGAAGGCCAGAGAAGTAAAGTAGATTGGAACTTGGTCCTTTCTGACTACAAATCCGTCTTTACCATTTTGCTATCAAATGGTACATGGAGAAGGTAGCCACTGGGGATGGGATGTGGGAAATGGGATTTGAGAAGATGAGCTGATAAGAGAAGGAAGTATAGTCCATGGATATGGAGACACAGAGAGGACTTGTGGACATGGTTGGGGAAGGAGAGGGTGGAATGAACCGAGAGATGCATTGGCTTACATACACTAGGTGTAAATAGCTAATGGGACGTTGCTGTACAGCACAGGGAGCTCAGCTTGGCGCTCCGTGATTGAAAGAGGTGGAATGAGGAGAGGTGGGAGGGAGGTTCAAGAGGGAGAGAATATACATATAGCTAGTTTACAACGCTGTATAGCAGAAACTAACATAACATTGTAAAGCAATTGTACTCCAATTTAAAAGAACAAAAAATAAAAATAAATGTTAAAAAAAGAAGGAACTATGTTCCTGAAAAATGAATCAGTGTTGTCAAAGACTGCATATTTGTGTGGACGCAGTACTTTGGTTATGTCTTGTGTGCTTAGCTGCTCAGTCATGTCAGGCCCTTCGCAACCCTATGGACAATAGCCCGCCAGGCTCCTCTGTCCATGGGATTCTCCAGGCAAGAATACTGGAGTGGGTTGCCATGCCCTATATTGGTTTATAAAGCTGCTAATTAGCATTTACTGAGAACCTACTATGTTCTAAGCACTTTGCATGTGTTTAATCCCTACAGCTGTCTATAGATTCTTACCTACATTTTTTTAAAGGGGGCCCTAAGGCTCAAGGAGAAGTGACCCAGAGAACCACAGACAGCAAAGGAGAGAAGGCAGAACCAGAACCCAGATCTCCCTCATCCCCAAAGAGTGTTTTTTCCGCTACAACAGTCCTATGGCTGGAAATTTAACAGCATTGAGACATGATCCCAGCTCCTGACCTGTCTGTCAAGAACCTGACCTGACTTTCCCTAGCTACCGCGGTTGGCTCAGAAGTGGGTGCGTGCTCTAGGTTAGTCCGATCAGAGTAACTCTGGTGCTTGATGAGGAACTTCTGGAAAGAGGTTTCATTCTTGCCTACCTTGAACATGGGGGCAGGCTGGAGAAGGGGAGCTGAAGTTTTGATTGAGAAGGAAATGAGGTTGAGGCTTGAACTGCAGGGTCAAGGGCTGCAGATGTGGTGGGTAGGAGAGCAAATGTGCGCAACACACGTGAAGAGTTATAAGAAATCAAACACTGCCTGCCATATCAGAAACCGAGGATGTCACAGGCATCGGTAATTGCAACCCCTCCCCCAGTGAAACCGGAGGGAACTCAGGATGGAAACAAGGAGTGTCCATCATCAAGCAGTCATCAGACCGCAGCCACCACTGAAGGTGCAGCTTGAGGAAACTCAGGATTTGAAAACAAAGGATATTGGCCCCATAGAGCCAAGGTGCATACCCAAGAAACTCAGGAGACACTAGCACCCCATTCCAGTGCTCTTGCCTGGAAAATCCCGTGGATGGAGGAGCCTGGTAGGCTGCAGTCCATGGGGTCGCTAAAAGTCGGACACGACTGAGTGACTTCACTTTCACTTTTCACTTTCATGCACTGAAGAAGAAAATGTCACCCAGTCCAGTGTTCTTGCCTGGAGAATCCAGGGTTGGGGGAGCCTGGCGGGCTGCCACCTATGGGATCGCACAGATCGGACACGACTGAAGCGACTTAGCAGCAGCAGCAGCAGCAGCAGCCCAAAGGAAGGATTTCAGGAGTCTAGGCTCTTGCATCTTCCCATACACAGAAAAGCACTAAGTTCCTTAACTTGAGATATCTGTTTTTCTTTAATTAGCAATAATCTTTTGACAATCCGACTACCTTCCCTTTGTTGCCCAAACTTCTATATATCCTGGCTCCTCCCCTCTCCTCCTCAAAGCAGTTTTCTCAGAGGTAAGATGTTATCTCCCAGGCTTGAAGGGCCTAAAAATGACAGCTGAATAAAACATAACTCTCAGCTTTTAGGTTGTGGCTTGTTTTCAGTTGACAGTTGGGAAGGGAGGCGGAATTCCCGGCCCTAACTTGGCATCTGGCAGCCAGCAGTGCCCTGATTGAACCCGGCAGGCAGAGCTTGTTTGTGGGGGAGACCGTGCTATAAATGAAACCGGAGAGAATCAGGCACTCCTTGTACTTTCCCTAATAACCACTCACTAGACTTGTGGACACAGCGTGTCCCAGGTGGGTCACCAGGCAACCGTATTTCATGTCACAGTAATAAACAGGAGGCTGAGATGCAGTAAAAAACCAGTCTGGACCTCCTCAGGGGGTGGCACGGTGCCTGTCACTCTGAATAATGCTGTGTTCTCTCAGTACCTCCAGCATGCCGGGCTCGCTCCAGCCTCCAGTTTGGCACACCGAATTCCCTTTGTCTGACGTGCTCCTCCTCCATCTCTTCACCTGGCCACCTTATGGTCAGAGGACTCCCTGGACCTCCATCCCCTCCCCGGGAGGGGCAGCAGGCCTCAAAGCCCCGCCTCTGGAGCCCCCCCCCACCCCGGGCCCTGCCCGCTGAGCAGAGGTCAGGCTACCTTGCAGCTGGAAGAAGCAAGCCACGTGGAGGCAGGAGCCAGGCCACCTAGCCTGGTGGAAGGAATCTGAGCTGGGTTGAGTTTCACTTGCTCACAGGGTGTCTCTCGCAGAGACCTCACACCTGGCCCTTCAGACCAAAGTCCCTAGTGTGAAATGGCTGAGCAGACACCTCAGTCGGTGGACTGTGTGCAGAAGCTCTGCGCACCTCACTGCAATTCAAGGTGGAGGTGGGCCGTGTGCAGAGATGCTGCGCCTGACGCTGCGGTCTGCAGCCCCGAGCAGCGCACCGCCCCAGCTGTGAGGACTCCTCTGCCCTCCCGCTGACAAGGACCATGTAAAGCAGCCCTGCACAAACTTGTGCCTCCCGATGCTTTGATCAAAGAATAAAGCCTGCTTTTCCTTCTGAAAACACACACACACACACACACACACACACACACACATATTTGTGACCATAACAATCACTCAGGGCACCCTATGCAGAAGGTCTCTGCACTTGGGGTTTAATGCTCTGTGGTCACCATCTTGATGTTCTTAATGACTATATCGTTGAATTTGTGTTATATAGGTGAACAGAACAGACAATAGAGCGTGCACCGGGGACTTGGAACCTCACCTCAGGTGCAGTCCCACCTTCCATCACGTCCCTGGGATGGGTCCTCAGACATTTACTCTCTCTCTCCTGGTACCCAGGACGCTCTGGGACACTTGCTGGCTTCCCCCTCCCACCTTCTGTCCCAGCAGGGGGCCTGAGCCAGGCCCTTGGAGTGTTGGGGCCAGCCATACACTTTTGCTGGCACCTTGCGGCAGGTGTGATCCCCAACTTGCCTTTAACACAACAGCGATCTGATGGGTGACCAGCCAGAGACCAGGGGGCAAGGAGGTCAAACTTAATCCAGGTTCCCAGTGCACGTTAGCATGGAGGTCTAAATGTTCCAGAGGATCTCCAGTCTGCAGTGGGTCGGGCCTGATGCCTGAATCTGGTTTTCCATACCTGCCGGGCCAAGGCGTGTGGTGGAGGGCCTGTGAACTTCTGTGCTCTCCCCACTGGTAGCCTGAACCCCTAAGGGCTCATGTAGCTGGCTGTGTCCTGGGGAAGGAGGGATGAGGGTCTCAGAATCCCCTTCCTCTTTCAGCCTTCCTGTGTCTGGCATGTTTATCTCTGTGGCTAGCTTCAGGCATCCTTTTTGGATGAGCCATGTAATACAAATTGTGTAATTTCAGTGGTTTTGTTTATGAATTAAATGCCCTGGTGATTACTTTTTTTTTTTTTTGGCCTCACCAAGTGCGGGATCTTAGCTCCCCAACCAGGGATCAAACCCATGCCCCCTCCAGTGGAAGTGTGGAGTCTTAACCACTGCACCTCCATGGAAGTTCCCCTGGTGTTTACATTTAAAACTGGAATCACGCAATATGAAGACAGTAAATTCATGCTAGTATTTTAAAATTTGTAGTTTTCTTTACTTAGAATGACACCAAATAACAAATGAAAAGCATTGCAACTCAAGAGACAGATCATGGAAGAAAGAAGAAACTTTGTATGTACCTTTAACAGCTATTTGTAAAGTTTCCCCATACTCTTTGACCAAGGAGCTCTGAATTTTCATTTTGCACTCGCCCTACCACAGCTCATGTTTATTAAATGAAAGACTAACTAACTAAATAAATATTTTTATTAAAAAGTGGAACACCCTCATTATCTATTTCCTGACAATGCTGTGTGTACTCAGGACTGCTGGCATGAAATTCAAGAGTATCTGAATCACACACTTACTCTTGAATCATATATGCCTATTGTGGATTTATTTGCCATCTGTCTTCAAAGTCATCACATTTTGTCAGCACTGATGTTCTAGTCTCACTTTAGATCCGGTGCTGGTTCTGTTGGAGTTGCTTGTATCAGACTAATCCTTCCACAGACAGAAATTGTAAACTCTGGACATTTTAAAACAACTATTGAAAGATGCCAGAGAACAGACAAAAACAGATAGAAACAAGACAGAATTTAACCCATGAAAACAGTAAGCATACTGACACTCACAGACAAAACACCCATGTCCATAGGCAAGCGTGCACATACGCACACACACACACACACACACACACACACACACATTACAGAGGGACAGAATCTCTGTAGGGGGAAGACCATTGTCCATCTTGTTGATGATGCATAGTAGATGACCAATATGTCAAATGAATGTTGTGTGAGTGTACATCTTCTTTCTTTAAATCAGGTTTATTTAGACAACAAATCCCTTATGATTATACAGTGGAAGTGAGAAATAGATTTAAGGGCCTAGATCTGATAGAGTACCTGATGAACTATGGAATGAGGTTCGTGACATTGTACAGGAGACAGGGATCAAGACCATCCCCATGGACAAGAAATGCAAAAAAGCAAAATGGCTGTCTGAGGAGGCCTTACAAATAGCTGTGAAAAGAAGAGAGGCGAAAAGCAAAGGAGAAAAGGAAAGATATAAGCATCTGAATGCAGAATTCCAAAGAATAGTAAGAAGAGGTAAGAAAGCCTTCTTCAGCGATCAATGCAAAGAAATAGAGGAAAAGAACAGAATGGGAAAGACTAGAGATCTCTTCAAGAAATTTAGAGATACCAAGGGAATATTTAATGCAAAGATGGGCTCGATAAAGGATAGAAATGGTATGGACCTAACAGAACCAGAAGATATTAAGAAGAGGCAGCAATAATTCACAGAAGAACTGTACAGAAAAGATCTTCATGACCAAGATAA
The DNA here is from genome assembly GCA_006408695.1 of Aepyceros melampus. Classification (NCBI taxonomy): domain Eukaryota; kingdom Metazoa; phylum Chordata; class Mammalia; order Artiodactyla; family Bovidae; genus Aepyceros; species Aepyceros melampus. The sequence goes on from SJXQ01010283.1 coordinate 85,259, forward strand.
TCACGATGGTGTGATCACTCACCTAGAGCCAGACATCCTGAAATGTGAAGTCAAGTGGGCCTTAGAAAGCATCACTACAAACAAAGCTAGTGGAGGTGATGTGATTCCAGTGGAGCTGTTTCAAATCCTGAAAGATGATGCTGTGAAAGTGCTGCACTCAATATGCCAGCAAATTTGGAAAACTCAGCAGTGGCCACAGGACTGGAAAAGGTCAGTTTTCATTCCAATCCCAAAGAAAGGCAATGCCAAAGAATGCTCAAACTACCAAACAATTGCCCTCATCTCACACGCTAGTAAAGTCATGCTCAAAATTCTCCAAGCCAGGCTTCAGCAAAGGCTGAACCGTGAACTTCCAGATGTTCAAGCTGGTTTTAGAAAAGGGAGAGGAACCAGAGATCAAATTGCCAACATCTGCTGGATCATCGAAAAAGCAAGAGTTCCAGAAAAACATCTATTTCTGCTTTATTGACTATGCCAAAGCCTTTGACTGTGTGGATCACAA
>SJXQ01010283.1:87435-105823 GCA_006408695.1 Aepyceros melampus
GCAGATGACACCACCCTTATGGCAGAAAGTGAAGAGGGACTAAAAAGCCTCTTGATGAAAGTGAAAGAGGAGAGTGAAAAAGTTGGCTTAAAGCTCAACATTCAGAAAACGAAGATCATGGCATCTGGTCCCATCACTTCATGGGAAATAGATGGGGAAACAGTGGAAACAGTGTCAGACTTTATGTTTTTTGGGCTCCAAAATCGCTGCAGATGGTGACTCAGCCATGAAATTGAAAGACTCTTACTCCTTGGAAGAAAAGTTATGACCAACCTAGATAGTATATTCAAAAGCAGAGACATTACTTTGCCAACTAAGGTCCGTCTAGTCAAGGCTATGGTTTTTCTTGTGGTCATGTATGGATGTGAGAGTTGGACTGTAAAGAAGGTTGAGCACCAAAGAATTGATGCTTTTGAACTGTGGTGTTGGAGAAGACTCTTGAGAGTCCCTTGGACTGCAAGGAGATCCAACCAGTCCATTCTGAAGGAGATCAACCCTGCGATTTCTTTAGAAGGAATGATGCTAAAGCTGAAACTCCAGTACTTTGGCCACCTGATGCGAAGAGTTGACTGATTGGAAAAGACTCTGATGCTGGGAGGGATTGGGGGCATGAGGAGAAGGGGACGACCGAGGATGAGATGGCTGGATGGCATCACGGACTCGATGGACGTGAGTCTGAGTGAACTCCGGGAGTTGGTGATGGACAGGGAGGCCTGGCGTACTGTGATTCATGGGGTCGCAAAGAGTCGGACATGACTGAGCGACTGAACTGAACTGAACTGAATGAATTTGTATAGCTGATTCACTTTGCTGTACAATAGAAACTAATACAACATTGTAAAGCAACTACAATAAAAATTAAAAAGAAAAAAAATGCTGATGCCTGGGCCCCAATCCACAAGGTCTAATGTAACCGCCCCGGGATGTACCTGGGCATTGAAAACTTCAAAGCTCCCCAAATGATGCTCCTGTGCAGCCAGGGCTGAGAGTCAGGGCTCCGGAACAGAGGTTCTTACAGTTCAAGACATATAAAAATCACCTAGAGAGCTTGTTTAAATATAGACCACTGGGCACTACCCCCAGAGTTTCTAATTCGGTAGGTCTGGGGACTGGCTTAAGAAACTGCATTTCTGGGCTTCCTTGGTGGCTTAGTGGTGAAGAACCTGCCTGCCAATGCAGGAAACATGGGTTTGATCCCTGATCCAGGAGGTTCCCACATGCCGCCGAGCAACTAAGCCCAGGTCCACAAGTACTGAGTCTGAGCTCTACAGCCATGCTCTGCAACAAGAGAAGCCACTTCAATGAGGAGCCCGTGCACTACAAGGATGACAGCCCCCTGCTCACAACTAGAGAAAGAAAACCCATGCAGCAACCCGGCATAGCCAAAAATAAATAAATAAAATTATTAAAGAAGAAGCAGCTTTTTAAAAAATGCTGCATTTCTAACAAGTTTCCAGATGCTGCTGGGTCCCTGGGACTACGTTTTGAGAAAACGTCTCTGCCAGCATGTCTGTGCGTGCTCAGTCATTCAGTCAAGTTCAACTCTCTGTGGCCCCATGGACTATAGCCAGCAAGACTCCTCTGTCCATGGTATTCCCCAGGCAAGAACACTGGAGTAGGTAGCCATGCTCTCCTCCAGGGGATCTTCCCGACCCAGGGATCGAACCTGAATCTTTTACATCACCTGCATTGGCAGCAGGGTTTTATTACCACTAGCGCCACCTGGGAAGCCCCTATTCTGGGGCAGGGGTCAGCAAACTAAGGCCCTTGGGCCAAATGCAACTTGAGGCCTGCTTTTTAATAAAGTTTTATTGAAACACAGCTATACCCATTAATTCACATATTGTCTGTGGCTGTTCTCATTATATATATATATATATATCAGATATATATCAGAGTTGAGTAGTATAACAGAGTTGAGTATTTGAGTATAATATCATATAATATAATATATATATGTATATATATAAAGCAGAATTAAGTAGTAAGGACAGACTCCATATGCCTTGCACGGCCCAAAATGTTCATTATCTACCTTTTTAGAGAAAAAGATTTGCCAACTCCAACTGGAGGGATCTTTGAAGTCACAGGTGGTGGGATCCTTGACCCATGAGTGGCTGCCTAGAGGACAGCTTTCCTACTAACATTAAGCTGTTACATGAGAAAGAAAGAATATCACCATTCTTAAAGCCACTGTATGCTGAGGTCTCTTTTTACAGTAGCTTTAGCTACATTCTAACTCCTGGTTCCAGCATTTCCTAGCTGTCTAGAGCCTCTCTGAGCCTTAGTTTCTCCATCTGTAAAATAAGAATGGGCGTCCCTTGTGGTTCAGTGGTAAAGAACCCACCTGCCAGTGCAGGAGAGGTGGGTTTGATCCCTGGGTTGAGAAGATCCCCTGGAGAAGGAAATGACAACCCACTCCAGTATTCTTACTTGAAAAATCCCATGGACAGAGGAGCCTGGCGGGCTATAGTCCCATGGGGTCACAAAAGGGCCAGACACAACTTAGCGACTGAACAACAAAAATAAGAATGATAATATCAACCATATGGGTTTGGGGAAGAATTTAAAATATGAATCCCTGGTTCATAGAAAGGGCTCAGCAGATCCTAGTTTCCTTCTCCGGCGCCCAATCTGCGTGGGGGAGGCAGCGCACAATCTCACACATCAGAGAAAAATTGCTAAAACCTCTACAGGCTTGTTTTGCTCTTAAACCAAAACCCACTCCATTTCCCCACCTCCTGCTGCAGATGAATACAGTTTTCTTTTATTTGGAGGCTGGCACAGTTGTTCACTTGAAGAAGTGAGCTGGTCTTAGAGCTACTTTACAATAACAGTCTCTCCAGGTGGGGAACCCCCTGACTGGGCTGGAGGTGGAGGAAACTGGCTTAAGTGGCCACCCACAGCTCGGGAAGGGGCTGCACAGGAACACTTCACACCAAGGTCAGTAATTACACAATTTCTGCTTGGTTCCACTTAGTGCCAGTCGTCGAGTGGGGTTGCCTCTCCCCACGACTGGTGGAGAGTAGGCTGGTTAGTTCAAAAGCATGCTTCGATCATCTGCTGAATGTTGAATACTATGCCTCAGAACTAGGAAGGAACAGGCAGGGATACAGTAAGGAAGAGACCAAGAAATATCACCATCAGCAGCTCTTCTCAGGACCCAGCAAGAAGCCAGGAAGTAGTTATCATGAAGACTCAAGGATGCCAGGGGCCCCGATTTAAGTCCATTTCACACCTGGCTAACCATATAGTCACCTGGAGAGTTGTTGAAAATACAGATTGCCGGTCTACCGCAGCCCATTGAGGCAGCATCCCTCAATGAGGATCCAGGACTTATTTTTATCACACTCCCAGGGTGATTCTGGTGGTGCCATCACGACACTGGTCTGAGGATAGATTTTTGAGGAAACACTACACTGAATGTAATAATAAGAAGGACGCTGATGCCCACAGGTCTGGCTTCAAATTCTGGGTCCAAGGCACAAAAAAAAGACCAAGTGTAAAAGAAAAAATATTGATAAATTGAACTATATAAAATGTCTTAAACTTCTACTATTAAGGGATGCCATTATGAAAATGAAGAGACTGGTATCTGTAACAGCATCTGCTCTGTGCCAGGCCTTCCTCTACAGGCTTATTTAATCATCACAATGGTGAGGGGGTAGGGGTAGATACAATTATTGTCTCCATTTTGAGGAAACTAAGTTCCAAACAAGGTTAAGACATATGTTTGAGGGTGGCAGTTAGAAAATGCCAGAGCACAGGACTTCCTTAGTGATCTAATGCTCTGAGCTGTCAATGCAGGGAGCCTGGGTTCGATCCCTGGTCAGGGAACTAGATCCTACATGCCACAAATAAAATCCTGCATGCCACAATTTTAAAAAAGATCCTGTGCACTACAGCTAAGACCCAGTGCAGCGAAATAAAAATAAATATATTTTAAAAAGAACAAAAAGAGGCAGATTTCATCACCAGTACTCTACACTGCCTTCCAACTCAAGCATAATTAACAACCAGAGCAGCTCATAAGAAACCTCTGGTCAGGATTGGCTGAGAGTATATTCCAATGCTTTCTTTGACTGAAGTAGAATTTGCTCTTTAGTTTGCAGACCTCAGAACTCCTCTGGGGCCCCCAAGTCACTTTCACCACACAGGAAATTTGGGGTTCAGCATGGTCTCCAGCCCTTTGTTGCTATTTGCAGACGTTCTCATCTTCTCTTTGCAGCTGCTCAAATTCACCTGAGTGACAGATTCTTTAGCAACAATGCTCCTGAGAGGTTGGTGCCCTCTGAGATAGAGTCTGCAAACACCATCTCCTGGTGGATGCCGAGGTGGTGGCCCCATTCCTGGTGCCCACACGGTGCCCTGTGCCTGTTCGCCTTCAGCAGTAAGTCACCGTGGAGGGTACTGGCCAGCTTCCTTGGGCAGCAAGAGTAGCTCTGATAGAAATAGATTCTCTACTGGACAGAAATGCGAATGTCTCCCCCTTCCTGAGTAGCATCATTGATCATCCTCCAGTGTCAACAACCCAGAAATGTTCAACAGCCCAAGAACATCCTTTCTCAGCCAAGAGTTCCACACTTGGAGAGGAGTGCTATCAATCAGAAGGTTAAGACTACGATTCCACTGCAAGTGGGGGTGTGGGTTTGATCTCTGGCCTGGGAAGTTCTGCCTGCCGCAAGGTTCAGCCAAAAACAAACCAAGAAGGGCAGAGAGGGGTGGGTATATCTGAAATCCTCTGAAATCTTCATAATAGCATGAGCAACAACCAGCTGAGAGTGGTCCAAGGCCCTGAGCAAGGGAAACAGGCTGGATAAGAGGGTGGTACAGTGGAGGGGCAGTTTGGAGCCACTGCCTCTAGAACCTTCTCTGAGTCTGCTGCTGCTGCTGCTGCTAAGTCGCTTCAGTCATGTCCGACTCTGTGCGACCCCATAGACGGCAGCCCACCAGGCTCCCCTGTCCCTGGGATTCTCCAGGCAAGAACACTGGAGTGGGTTGCCATTTCCTTCTCCAATGCATGAAAGTGAAAAGTGAAAGTGAAGTCGCTCAGTTGTGTCCGACTCTTCGCGACCGCATGGACTGCAGCCCACCAGGCTCCTCCGCCCGTGCGATTTTCCAGGCAAGAGTGCTGGAGTGGGATGCCATCGTGAAGGTTGGGCACTGTTTTTGATAGACTGGGCACTGTTTTATGTCCTCAGGATACAAAGGTTTACCGGCTGTGACCTCTCTTCTTGATCAGGGCCAGGTCTAGGGGGAGAGAGGCAGACAGCAAGAAGGCAAAATAAGAAGTTAATCACTCTCAGGGGCCAGCCCTGCTTTCTTATGATTTGAGCACAAGTGCCTCCAGGACTCAGCTCAAGCAGCACCTGCTCTCTGGTGTCCTCTCCACCACCAGAACCATAACTGGCTACCACGATGCCCAAAGCAAGGACAAAGATCAGCTTGGTAGTGCCAAGTATGGCTTGGGGGTGGGGAACAGATTATTATTAAGTATGCACCTGGAAGTTTCCTATTTTAAATAACCATTCTTCCTATCAGGTGTCTCACTGTGTAGGAGGCATGTCCTGTCATCGGGTAAATGTAGCAACACTTTTCATTACAAAACCTAAAATCTTCTTTCCCCCCAAATGTCACAGTCTCTTTATTTGACCAGTCTGGAGTTCCAGGTCTGCCCATCACTCCCCACGAGAGATGAAGGTTTCCTTTCTGAACCTGAAGCCCTCTATTCATTAGCCCCAGCATCCTGGATCACGCTCGGAGCTTCCCCTCCCGCCCAGGGCAGCCAGCTACCTGAGGGCCAGGGTATCCCTGTGATCTGCGAATCTCCAGACAGCATAGGGCTGACGCAGGGTTAGAGTGGGGATTTGAGGGACGGTCAGGGTGGCATCAAGGAGACCTCCACCCTCCCCCCCGGCTCAGACCATGTCTTGTGACCAAGATAAGCATGCTAAGTCATTTCAGTTGTGTCCAGCTCTTTGCTACTCCTGGGACTGTAGGCAGCCAGGCTCCTCTGTCCACGGGATTTTCCAGGCAAGAGTACTGGAGTGGGTTGCCATGCCCCCTTCCAGGGATTGAACCCGAATCTCCTGAAGCTCCTGAATTGCAGAGAGATTCTTTTCAGCTGAGCCACTGAGGAGGCCCATGACCAAGACACAGGCCGGTGCCATTCAGAATGGAAAGGGCTGGAGGCTGCGTGTGAATCAGCCAGAGAGGGAGGGAGAGAAAGACAACAGGCCCCTAAAGGGCCCCCCTGATTCAGAGCAAAGTCAAGTGCCTCCGGAAGGCGGAAGGGGCCGCGAGGCGCAGGCACGCCCTCGAGGCTGGCTCCAGACACAGGCCCTGTCTGCTCAATGAGCTTCTCCTCAAAGCACGCCAACAGATGTCTCGTTGAGGAGAGAAATTGCTGAGAAATTACAACCCCTGCTGTGACTTCTCCCATGGAACCAAAAACAGCGCATCAATCCTATGCTCTCTGTCTCCAGATGGATTTCCCCTCCACCCTGAGGGGGCTGGAGATGGGCTGGACACTCGCCTGGGGAGAGGTCCCTGGGGGAGGACAAGCCCAGGAACTCTGGAGAACGAGGCTCACCCCAGACTGGATCTGCAGCTTTGGGAGAGAATCAGTGTGTTCCCTCTACTGCCCCATGACACCCCGACCCCAGAGGGCAGAGCGCAAGAGACCCAGGGCAGGGGGTCCTTCTGCCCCCTTTATTCGGATGGGGAAAGTCAAGCAGGGGGAGGTTAGGGATCATCAGCATCAGCTGAAAAGCCAACACTTCTCTCCCAGCGGCGCACCTGGAAAAACATCTCCGAGCCCCCATAATATAAGTTGAGAGGCTAAGACATGACTTGAGAAGCCTAAATGAGAAAGCATTTTGTCAACACGATTATGCTTTACAGATGTAAAGGGCGACATCAGGATTCTAAATACAGTTATGATCACTTTGGCTTTGGTGGACCCAAATTGCCTTTAGCTAGTCCCTTTCCAGATCCACTGGCTCTCCCATTGCTGAGACTTGTCTGTAAGGACACAGAGGACCCCTTGCCTCTCCCCAGCCTGTCCCCTCCTCCTCTACCCTCCTTCCAGGGCTGTGGGAGGCTACCCAGCACTGTCAGGCAGGGTGGCTGCTGCGGGCTCAGACACCCTGGGCCCAGCTTTGGCAGTGGGCGAGGGGCCAGATTGCAAGTTCTGGTGGGGGGGGGGCGCTGCATCCAACACACGTGGAAGGGTGTGACCCTGACGGTCAAAGGACACTCCCAGCCCAGCCAGGACCGAGACACCTCTCCACCCAGAGCAGCTGGCCTGAGGGACCGAGCAGCACAGGGTCCCCAGGATCCCCCAAGGGGCTCCTGTGTACAAGTCCCAGCTTGGCAAGCACGGCTTTTTGTTTCCCACGGCATCGGATGGAAGCTCTTTAGCCTTCTCGCCATGGCCCTCACTGCCATCTCTGATGTTTATCAGCCACTTTCTAACGGTCCAACAGTTAAGACTTTGCAAGGGGTGTGGTTCAGTCCCTGGTGGGCAAGCTAAGATCCCACGTGCCTCAAGGCCAAAAGAACCCCAAACAAACCATAAAACAGAAGCAATATTGTAACAAATTCAATAAAGACTTTAAAAAAAAGAAGAAGACACATTCTTTTCAGCCTGACTGGCTGTACCTACTGTGTGCCATGCAGGGGACTAGACACCTAGCAGGCTACCAATGTAAACAGCACACCTGCCCTCACGCAAGCAACAGGATGCTGCGAGAACTCCACCTGCAGTGGAACAGAGCTTGGGAGCTGGGATGGGGAAGAGGTTCTAGGAGGCAGAGACTGGAGGCCGGCAGGGCTGGTGACATCTGAATGGTCCTCCGAGCCAGATCCCATCACAGCTCAATCACTCCCACCTCAATCACTCCTTTCCTCACCCATTCACCGTGGCTGAAATGCCCTCTATCTTCCAATTGGGTGCTTGCCTTTTACTTTGCGAAGAATACCACACACGATTCTATGGAAAGCTCAGAAGATGAGAAAAGAATATTGTAATAGCACCTGTTGATGAGCACTGGTTCTGTGCCAGGAATAAGGCGAAACATTTACATGCCTAATCTCTTCTAATTCTACAACAGTCTCACCAGGAAGGTATTTTTGTCCCCATCCTATAAATAAAGGAAGTGTGTCTCAGAGAGGTAAAGTAACTTGCTCAACATCACACAGCTGGTCAGTGGAATTCTGTTTCCTTCTAAAACCTACATTTACAACTGTTGCCTATCCTGTGTCCCCAAACAGGTAAGCTCAAAACTCTGCTCCCCTACAGAGACCTGAGGATGTCCCCTACATCAGGAGCCCCCAACTTCTGGGATCTAATGCCTGATGATCCGAGGTGGAGCTGATGTAATAACAGAAATAGAGGAACAATAAACGTAATGAGTTTAAATCATCCCCAAGCCATCCTCCTAAGCCCCTGCTCCATGGAAAAATTGTCTTCCACAAAACTGGTCCCTGGTGCCAAAAATGCTGGGGACCGCTCACATCTTCAACTTGGTTCACAGATGGGCCATCTAAAACATAGCAGTTACCAGAGAAAGACGCCAGATAGCAGGTGCCCTCTTTCCAGCCCTGAGAGGCACCCCGGGTCATGAACAGGGGGCTGACTAGAGTCAGAAAACCAGATCCTGATGCTATTCCAGCATCTGGGATGAGGCCTCCTACTCAGACTGATGGTGTGAATTTGGATAGCTTGTTTATTCTCCCTGGGCTCTGGTTTCCAAACCACAAAATTCTGTAAAACAATTATCATTCAACTAAAAACAATAAAGTGGCCAAAAAAAAAGAAAAAAAATGATGCTGTTGGATTGGGGCAGCGGTTCTCAGGCAAGACTGCTTCACACACACACCCCATGGGGCCCAGACAAAGAAAGATGCCTTGGCCCCCAGCCCGCCTCCCTCCAGCCCCCAGTATCCCCATCTGTAAAATCGTGAAAATGTGAGCAATTCTCTCAGCAAGGCAATTTCTTTTCACATTTTGCACCGCAGGGTTTTTCTCCACTGAATGTGCTTCCCAAGCCCCAGCTCAGTGGGCAGGATGGGGTTTGGAAAGGAAGCTGTACTGGAAGGGGTCCCTTCTCTCAGTGGGATCAACAGATGACAGTGATGGGGGAAGGGCACCCCCCGAGTTTCTTCCCCTCCCTCTGAGGACAGTGAGAAGCATACAGTCAGGCAAAAGGGTGAAGGGCTGCCTTGTGACCACCACTCCCTCCCATATATATTCATAAGAGGTTTTCTATTTTAAGGGCTCATTATGAAGTTGACGTTAGTGGTAAAGAACCTACCTGCCAACGAAGAAGACACAACAGACTCAGGTTCAATCAGATTCCCTGCAGGGGAAAATGGCAACCCATTCCAGCATTATTGCCTGGAGAATCCCATGGACAAAGAGCCTGGTGGGCTACAATCTGTGGGGTTGCAAAAAGTCAGATAAGACTGAAGCTACTTAGACTTCCCTGGTGGCTCAGAGGTTAAAGTGTTTGCCTCCAATGTGGGAGACCCAGGTTCGATCCCTGGGTCGGGAAGATCCCCTGGAGAAGGAAATGGCAACCCACTCCAGTATTCTTGCTTGGAGAATCTCATGGACTGAGGAGCCTGGTGGACTGCAGTCCATGGGGTCACAAAGAGTTGGACACGACTGAGTGACTTTACTTACTTAGCATAATAGAATAGGGTGAAAAAGTATCCATTTGATCCCTGTAAAACTACACCCCTCCTTGCAGCAGTTAGAGTCAGTGTTAAAAGGGGGAATTCTGAAGTCAACCTATCCGGTTGCCCAACTCCCCGACTCTCTGACCTAGCTGAGTGACCTCAGGCAAATGACTTCACCTCTCTGAGCCTCACTGTCCTCACCTGTAAAGGGGGATAATTGTACAGCTTGGCAGAATGGCTCAATGAATGGTAGCCTCAGAGATTGTCTCACTGCGGGGGACACAGAGACATGCTGCCCACATTCCCCCTTCGAGAAGGGGTTTGCTGCCAAGATTCAGGGGACTAGGAGGGAGGGGGTGTGCAGGGTCAGCACACAGCCTCAGTTACAGAGAGCCACTTTGCCAGGTCAAGCCCTCGCAGGGCAGCCATCGTTGGGTGGCTGAGCAGGAAGGAATAAAGGTTTCATGGGGTGCAGGGCATGCTATTTGCTCCTAAGCCCCCCATTCCCAGGGTTGGCTGAGCTTTTTTTGGGACTCACAGTTCCACTTCTCCCTCTGTCCAGCCCTTCCCTCCACTGTTGAACTGAAGTGAAAGTCATATCTCTTTTCAACCCCATGGACTATAGTCCATGGAATTCTCCAGGCCAGAATGCTGGAGTGGGTAGCCTTTCCCTTCTCCAGGGGGTGTTCCCAACTCAGGGATTGAACCCAGATCTCCCACATAGCTGGTGGATTCTTTACCAGCTGAGCCACAAGGAAGCCCAGGAATACTGGAGTGGATAACTTATCCCTTCTCCAGGGGATCTTCCTGACCCAGGAATCAAACCAGGGTCTTTTGCATTGCAGGCAGAGTCTTTATCAACTGAGCTATGAGAGAAGCCCTTCCCCCACTGTTGATCCCCAGTAAAACCTGTTCCAGCCTCTGCTTCTGCAGACCCCAACCCATGACACATTTCATTATTTTATGTGACTATAACCAGTGTAATAGGCTCTGGGTCCAGACATGGCCATGGCTCCCAGTTCCCCTGGGTTATCCCAGCAGATCCAGGATGTCTGCAAGCCACAGTGTTGGGGCTGAGGGAACCAAGGCAATGCCAGGGTTTGGTCAGCACTCCAGGTGGTCATTGCCTGCCCCAGAAATGGGCACCATGTGCCAGCTTCACCCTCCCTTCAGCAGGGTTCAGTGGGATCCTTGCTGCCCTCTCTCCCTCCTTCTCTTTCCCTTCTCTCTTCTTTCCTCTTTCCTCCCTCCCTCTCTCCACTCTCTGGCCAAGTGTTATGCCAGATGTCAGGGCTCTGGGATTATTAGGACAGGAAACCTACAGTCTAACATGAAAACAATGCAATTCACCATGGTAAGCGTTCAGCTGGAGGGTGCCACCAATGCTCAAAGGGGCACCCAGAGCATCAGGGGAGGCCTTCTGGAGAAGAAAATGTCTTGTTTTCCTCAAGACCTGAAGGGCAGGTGGCAGTTGGGCAGCCAAAAGGTGTGGAGTGAGATGTTCTAAAGGAAAAGGAAAGCTCACATCAGCCTGAACCAGGAAACCATGCACTTACTGGCATGTGGCAGGCAGCTGCCAGTGTCCTTGAAAACAGCTTTGCTTCCCAAGGATTCAAGCTCAATGACTTAACAGAGAGCAGCCTTTGGACATGGCCCTCTTGTTTCCTGAGGACAGTGTTGAGTCGCCACCCCCTTTTTCTATTTGGCCGTGCCATGTAGTATTTGGGATCCTCGTTCCCTGACCAAGGATTGAACCCATGCCCCCTGCATTGGGAGTGTCCGTCTTAACCACTGGACAACCAGGGAAGCCCTAAGGCTCCTTTTGAGCTCACCTTCTCCAGCTCATAACCCAGTGCCTTCCATCTTTCCCTATAGGTACAGCCCCCATAGGTCCACTCTCATAGTCTAGCCTGTCCTCTTTCCACACATGCTGCCTCTGAAAACACACAACAGAACAGAAACCCTTAATGCCCCTTCCAGCAGGGGCGGCAGGTGATGGCTTCAGGACTTTGCTCCAAAATATGGCACCTTGGCCTATCAAATACTGAAAGAGCTTGAGAAAATGTCATAAGCAGGCAAAGCTCTCCAATCTTCCCCTGTCCTTCTCCCCTGAATCAGGTCCTAAGACTCTCACCCAAGAGGAAGGGTCTATACCTCTGTACGCAGAGGAAAGGAACATCCTTATCTCCAGTACAGAGGGACACTGAGAAGAATCTGGAAAAATGGGCCTCGCTAAGTTTCCCCTAGTTTACGACTCTCGTTCATACTCTTTGATTATATTTCAACATGGCTGTCCAGTCTTCAGCAAACCTAGCATGAAAACATCCAGGCTTAAAGTTTCTTTTCTTATTATTTATTGCATGTTATGTTTAGTTTTGGCTGCTCTGGGTCTTTGTTGCTGCGCAAGGGCTTTCACTAGTTGCGGTGAGTGGGAGCTCGTCTTCACTGAGGTGCTCAAGCTTCTCATTGCAGTGGCTTCTCTTGTTGCAGAGCACAGGCTCTAGAACTCCGGCTCAGTAGTTTTGGTGCAAGGGCTTAGCTGCCCTGTGGCATGTGGAATCTTCTCTGACCAGGACCAGGAATCCAACTGTGTCTCCTGCATGTAAGGCAGATTCTTAACCACTGGACCGCCAGGGAAGTCCCCTTCACTTCCTTATGAAGGCACAGGTATCATGTAAAATTTAGGTTAAATAATCTGTGTGCTTTTCTCCTGATGTTGCCTTTGTCGGTTGCATTTTCAGATCCAGCCAGAAACCCTAAGGGTTTTAAAGACTTTTTCCACCCTCCACAGTGTGTGTGTAGTGTGTTAGTCACTCAGTCGTGTCCAACTTTTTGCAACGCCACGGACTATAGCCCGCCAGGCTCCTCTGTTCATGGAATTCTCCAGGCAAGAATACTGGAGTGGGTTGTCATTCCCTTCTTAGGATCTTCCCAACTCAGGGACCAAACCTAGGTCTCCTGCATTGCAGGTGGATTCTTTACTGTTTGAGCCACCAAGAAACCCTCCACAGGCCTGGGGCTAATGTCCCCACACCTCACATGGTGCCTATAAAAAGCCACATCTCACATGCCCTGAGACATCCCACCCCCACCCAGTCTCTCTTCAGGCTTAGGGGGCTCGCTGTCCTAAAGCTGGCCGGGCAGTGACTTGCTATAAACAGAATCTTAACTTTCCACACAAAAGTGAATATACAGTCAGAGATTATTTCCAAGGATGGTGAAGAAAACCTTAACAAGTTGGTTTTTCAATGGTTACCCATGGTAGTGCCCTGGTAGCGTTATAGGAAGTGGGAGACTCAGCCCACCTAGTGATTCCTGGCTCCTCTTCATAATCCAGGATCATCCTTCCTCCCCTCCCCCCCTTTAAAACAGCTTTCTTGAGATATAATTCACATACTTTACAATTCACTCATTTAAGCTGTATGGTTCAATGGCCTTCAGTGTGTTGACAAAGTTATGTGCCCATCACCACAATCAAGCTTAGAACATTTTGGGGAAGTTCTCTGGAGGTCTAGTGATTAGGATTTGGCACGTGGGGAACTGAGATCCCACAAGTAGTGCAGTAACCCCCCCGAAAATTTTAGAACCTTTTCATGACCCCCAAAAGAAACCCTGCGCACCTTAGCTGTCAACCCCCCAAAGTCCCCGCTTCCAACCCTAGGTAACCACTAACCTATTTTTTGTCTCTATTTGATTTGCCTATTCTGGACTTTTCATATAACATTCCTCTCTTTTTCGCCATTGTCTAAATCACCATCCTCATTATCATGGTCTTCTGCAGAGCCCTCTACAGTTTACAAAGTCCTTTCCTGTATATTGTTGTGTAGACTAATTGCCAGAAAGGAAAACAAAAAGCTGGCCCAATTTTTACTCCTTCCCTTTGTTATGCAAAATAGGCTCCATTGTGGGCGTGGTGTCCTCATTCTGCCCCACCCTTTCGTATTGGCTACAGCGAAGCTGCTTGCTTTAGTCAGTGGGATTAGGAAACAGGAAGGAAGTAGAGGCTTGAGATTGCTGCGTGCTTCCACTTCTTCCTGTGGCTCTGCCATCTCTGCTCCTGCTCTAACTGCGCTGCCCTGTACAGAAGGAGAGAAACGTGGTCCAGCTGCCCCATCACCTCAGCGGACAGCCAGCCAGCCACCAGCCCTGTGAAGGAGCCAGTTTACATCACAAAGGCACAACCTTGGGAGCTAAAGAAATGTTTATTGTGGTATACCACTGAGATTTTGCTGTTATCTCTTGCTACAGCATTATTGTGGCAATAAATAACAATTATCTCATTTGTTTCTTACCACAATCCTGAGAGGCTGGTAGAGTAGGGGAAAAAAAAATCTAAAATTAAGACATGAAAATACAGAAGAGGGAGGAAACTAGTACGAACTGAACACCTACTCTGAGCCAAGTCCTAGGCTTGGAGTTTTCCCATATATTATTATCTTATTTGATTCTCACAACAACCCTGAGATCGCTGTGTTATTGGAAAGAATGCTGGGACTGTAGGTTACAGGGTGTGTGCTAATGTCTTATGGAATAAAACTTCTTCACCAGATCAGAAAAGAAGTCTGGAGGGATCTTAGGGTTGATGCAACAGCTCGACAAAGTCATCAAAAACCCAGTCTCCTATCTTTCTGCCCCACAGTCCATGCGGCGTTAGCCTTTCTTTCCCAGGCTTACTACTTTATGGTTGCAAGATGTCTGCCACAGCTCCAAGCATCACATCAGCACTCAACCTCATTCATGGCAGGAAGCTGGGAACACGACCTCTTGGCATGTAAAGAAAAACATATCCTCCCAGAAGTCCCCAAGAGCCTCCCCTTTATAGCCCATTGCCTGAAACTGGGTCACTGTGCACCCTGAAACTAATCAGTAACAAAAAGAAATGACAAGATCACGCTTAAATTAGACCACTTGTACTTTATCCACTGAGGTTTCAGGAGGGACCCTCCCTCCCAGATCACGTTTCATCTAAACAAAATTGTTAGCTGAGGCGTGCTGCACAGGGTGCTACTGGGGGTTGGGTGGTGCCGGGTTTTGTATTCAAGTGGTTAAACCTTTGTGTGAGTTCTTGCTATCTGATACTCCCTCGGGTTAGTTCTCAGCGCTCCCACTCCAAAGGCTCAGGGTTTGATCTCTGGTTAAGTGGTTTGTTATGGCATTAAGGGAGAGGAAAACAGATATCCAAAAACAAGAAATCAAAGATGAGCCCCAGACAAATGGCAGATACAAAATCAGGCAAATAATAATTAAAATAATGGAATATACACATATACATATACACCCATGAGCAAACAGAAAACAGCCCCACAAAAATAAAGTACAGTAGACTGATCCGGTGAACAAAGGAAACCAAAAATTATATTTACCAATTAAGAACAAAACTAACTTAAGCACAAACTGGAAAACAAAACTAAAGCAAGGTGCCAAGTGGGGAATAAAGCAAGAAAAACAAAACTAACAAATATATTGAGAGGAAAGGAAAGAAAGAATAGATATGCAAAGTTAAATAGAGGTAGATGAATAAGATTTATATACATTAAAGATTAACTGCACGGGGAAAAGAACAGCAGGAAAAGCAAACAAAGGAATAGATGTAGAAAAAATATAATTGGTTTAAAACAATTAAAAATTAAAATTATTTAAAAAAGAGAAAAAATCGAAGAAGAAAGAAAAAAGGGGGGAAAGAAAGGAAAACTCCACAGGACTGCAAAAGCCCAATGTAGAGGCAGAGGTTTATAGCAACAATAGAAAGTGTGACTGAATATACATATATACATATACACCCACAAGCAAAATCAAAACAGTCCAACAAATATTAAGTACAGTAGATTGACCTGCAAATGAAGGAAACCAAAAACTATATATGCCAGTACTAACTTAAGCACAAACTGGAAAACAAAACTAAAGCAAGGTGCAAGTGGGGAATAAAGCAAGAAAAACAAAACTAACAAATATATTGAGAGGAAAGGAAAGAAAGAATAGATATGCAAAGTTAAATAGAGGTAGATGAATAAGATTTATATACATTAAAGATTAACTGCACGGGGAAAAGAACAGCAGGAAAAGCAAACAAAGGAATAGATGTAGAAAAAATATAATTGGTTTAAAACAATTAAAAATTAAAATTATTAAAAAAAGAGAAAAAAATCGAAGAGGAAAGAAAAAAGGGGGGAAAGAAAGGAAAACTCCACAGGACTGCAAAAGCCCAATGTAGAGGCAGAGGTTTATAGCAACAATAGAAAGTGTGACTGAATATACATATATACATATACACCCACAAGCAAAATCAAAACAGTCCAACAAATATTAAGTACAGTAGATTGACCTGCAAATGAAGGAAACCAAAAACTATATATGCCAGAACAAAACTAATTAAACCACAAACTGGAAAACAAAACTAAAGCAAGGTGCCAACTGGAGAATAAAGCAATGAAAATGAAACTAGCGAATATGTTGAGAAGAAACAAGAGAAAGAAAAGAAAGAATAGATGTTAAACAGAGGTAGATAAAGAAGATTTATATACGTTAAAGATTAACTGCAAGGAGGAAAGGACAGTAAGAAAAGCAAACAAAGGAATAAATGTAGAAAAAATACTAATAGATTTAAGAAATTAAAATTTTAAGAAGAGGAAAACTCCACAGAACTCCAAAAGCCCAATGTAGAGGCAGAGGTTTATGATAACAATAAAAAATGCGACTGAGGGGGAAAAAAAAGCTCAAAAGCATAATTGGATTTCTTAGTGCCAATAAAATTGACAACTACAACAGAGCGGGAATAAAGGGAGAAAAAAAAGGGGGGAGGGGGAAATCCAAAAGAATCTACAGAACAAGTAAAAAAAAAATAAGAATAATGAATGTTTTTCTTGAGTCTCTGCTGTCAGAGTCCTTTCCCCCACTGGGAGTCACAGTCCACCTCAACCTCCCTAGGATGCCCTGCAACACTGTGATGATCTCTGGACCTGCTGTGGGGGCAGCTCAGATTCTAATCTGGTCCTACTCCTGGGTGTTCTTGCCTCCAAAGGCCACAGGCATCAGAGGTAGCGCGTCTTCTTTTGTGGGAGCTCTCAGTGGCCTTTTGTATATTCCATAGACGCAGAGTCTGCTTAGTTGATCCTGCGGATTTAATCTGCCGCTTGTACAGCTGGTGGGAAGGTTTTGGGTCTTCTTCCTTAGCCACACTGCCCCCTGGGTTTCAATTGTGGTTTTATTTCCACCTCTACATGTGGGTCATCCGTTGGGGTTTAGCTCCTGAGGCTGCCCTGGAGGGCTTGGGTTTGCCCCATGAGGGCCAGGTGTGGAGGTGGTGCAGCTGCTCGGGTCACAGGGGTTCTGGCAACACCAGGTACTCAGGGGGGTTGGTGGCTGGGGCAGCAGAAAATATAGTGCTCTAGAAGGGTATGGCGACCAGTATTGGTCAATGCGCTCCAGTATTCTTGCCTGGAGAACCCCCTCTCTGACAGAGAAGCCTGGCAGGCCACAGTCTACACAAAGCGACCCTATGTGCATAAACATAATACTTTTTTTTTTTGCCTGCAGCAGCTCTGCCTCAGTGAAAGTTGAGCATGAAGGTGTTGCAGCTCCTTGGCTTGCAGGGACCCTGGCAGCGCCAAGTGTTCAGGAAGTTACGGCCCTATTAGAGTTGTTTTTCGAGCCTCTTGTAGCTGGTGATCAGAAGGCCTCTTTGGCCAGTCTTTCTCTGTAGCTCTGCTGGTTCAGGCACTCAGAGGGCTCCCTTGCCTGCGGTCCTTCTTGTTTGGTGGGTCAGGCACTTAAAGGAGCTCGTTGGGTGGGATCCTACTCTGTAGCTCTGTGCGTCAGGTGTTTGATGGGCCAGTCTCTCTGGTTCAGCTGCCATTGCTGGTGTGTGGGAAGATAGAGGCTATGGTGATGGCTCCACCCTCTACACATGACTCAGCAGTATCGCCTTGCTTCCATGGCTGCCTGGCTTTCCCCCACAGGCATCTCCCACCACGATCTCCTAGCTCACATCCCTGATCCATCTTTCTGCAGTCAACAGCAGCCCTCACACTGGGATTGTCACAATCCCTAAATTCCAGGTCCCAGCCGCTGCCCCTTCCAGGAGGCCTCCTGTCCGGGGTGTGTACGGCTGTGGCAAGGACTGTCTGATCCTCATTCCATTTAGGCTGCCACTGATCAGCTGTTTCATTCTCAGCCTTAAATGTTTCTCCTCTGACTCAGACAATTGCCCCGATGTGGGGATTGGACCCCTGCTTCAGTTCCCCCGCCCACCAAGGGTAGTTCCAGTCCTACTAATACTCCTGTTTTTCCCCCCTAGTTCCTTTGTCCTCCCGAGTTTTGCGTGGTTCTGTATATTCTTTCCCACTGGTCGGGCCCTCCTGTCTATTCTCAGCTGATGTTCTGCATGCACTTCTGTGTCTGAAGGTGTGTTCCTGATGCATCCGTGGAGAGAGATGTACTCCACGTCCACCTATTCCTCTGCCATCTTGTTCTCCTGCATCAAAACAAAATTGAAGGAGAAAGGAGAGATTATTATTTCCCACTTTACAGATAATGAAACTGAGACTTGGGAGTTCAGATAAGATGCCTGGGGTCACCCAGCTTAGAACTGGTAGAAATAAGATTCCCTGGGCTTCCTTGGTGGTCCAGTGGCTAAGACACCTCTCTCCCAGTGCAGGGGGCCTGGGTCTGATCCCTGGTCAGGGAATTACATCCCACATGCTGCAAC
>SJXQ01010285.1:0-145039 GCA_006408695.1 Aepyceros melampus
AAAAAAAAAAAAAGACAAAAAAAAAAAAAAAAGTTCACAGAGGCAGCAGCAGTGTGGGGCTGGTTGTGCAACTGGCCCAGAAGTTTTGACCTAGAAGGGGCTTGGCTTTTCCTCAAGTGGAGAGGTGATCATGGGAACAGTACAGAGACACTCAAGAGGTGAAAGAGGTTGCAAAAAGTGATGGATTTAAGCACTGTCATGCTGACTGAAATAAGTCAGAGAAACAGAAACGTCTTATGACATACCTTTATGCAGACTCTAAAAAGACAAGCTACAAAGGAATTTATTTACAACCCAGAAACATGATAGACTTAGAGAACAAACTTATTATGATTGCTAGAGGGAAGGATGAGGGTAAGGGACAGTTTTGGAGTTTGGGATGCTAATGTACACACTGTGATATTGAAAATAGATAAGAATCATATGCCATGATCAAGTCGGGTATATTCAAGGGTTGCAAAGATTCTTCAATATATGCCAATCAATCAATGTGATGCACCATATTAACAAATTAAAACATAAAATTCACTGATAATTTCCATAACTGCAATAAAACATTCAACAAAATTCAGCACCCATTTATGAAAGAAACTCTCAGGAAAATTGGCATAGAAGGAATCTACCTGAACATAATAAAACTCATGTATCATAATCCCGCAGGAAACATTGTTCTCATTGGTGAAAAACAGAAAGCATTTCCTCCAAGATCAGGAGCAAGACAAGAGTGCCCACTCTGACCACTACTATTCAATATAGTTTTGGAAGTCCAGCCATGGAAACAGAGAAGAAAAAGAAACAGAGAAATATAGACTGGAAAGGAAGTAGTAAAACTCTCAATATTTGCAGATGACATGATATTATACTTAGAAAAAAGTAAAGATACCAAAGCTAAAGATACTAGAGATAACAGTAAAGATAACTAGAGCTAATCAGTGAATTTATTTGTATAGTCATGGGATACAAATCATTATACATGAATTCCTTGCAATCCTTTACACTAACAGAGAATACTCAGAAAGAGAATTAAGGAATCAATTCCATTCACCATTGACATAAAAGGAATAAAATACCTAGCAATACCTACCTAAGGAGACAAAAAGGCTGTATACACAAATCTTTAAGACACTGATGAAAGAAATTAAAGATGACATAAACAAATGGAAAGATATACCATGTTCTTGGAAGGGAAGAATCAATATTGTGAAAATGACTACACTACTCAAAGTAATCTACAGATTCTATGCAATTTATATAAAATTACCAATGGTATTTTTCACAGAATGAGAACAAAAAATTTCACAATTCATATGGAAACACAAAAGACCCCTTATGGGCAAAGTGACCTTGCGAAAAAGAATGAAGCTTGAGGAATCAATCTTCCTGATTTCAGACTACACTGCAAAGCTACACTCATCAAGACAGTATGAAACAGGCAGAAAAACAGAAATATAGACTAATGGAACAAGATTGAAAGCCAGAGAAAAACCCACCACCTATGGGCATCTTATCTTTGACAAGGGAGGAGAGAGTATAGGAAAGTGAAAGTTGCTCAGTTGTGTCCAACTCTTTGCAACCCCATGCACTCTACAGTACATGCAATTCTCCAGGCCAGAATACTGGAGTAGGTAGCCTTTCCCTTTTCCAGGGGATCTTCTCAACCCAGGGATCAAACCCAGGTCTCCTGCAATGCAGGCAGAATCTACCAACTGAGCCACAAGGAAAGCCCAAGAATACTGGACTGGGTAGCCTATCCTTTCTCCAGCGGATGTTCTAAACCCAGGAATCGAATTGAGTGTTCTGCATTGCAGGTGGATTCTTTACCAACTGACCTATGAGGGAAGCTACAATGGAGAAAATTCAGTCTCTTTAATAAGTGATGTTAGGGAAATTTTTCAGCTACACGTATTATAGAAAATGAAATTAGAACACTGCCTAGCACCACACACAAAGATAAACTCAAAGTGGATTAGAAACCTAAATGTAAGATCAGAAACTACAAAACTCTTAAAGGAAAACACAGGCAAAACACTTTTAAAAATAAATCCAAAAAGATCCTCTATGACCCACGTCCTAGAGTAATGGAAATAAAAACAAAAATAAACAAATGGGAACGAATCAAACTTAAGAGCTTTTGCACAGCAAAAGAAACCACAAACAAGACGAAAGGATAGCACTCAGAATGGGACAAAATAATTGCAATTGAAGCAAGTGACAAAGGATTAATCTCCAAAATATACAAGCAACTCATGCAGCTCAACATCAGGAGAAAAAAAATTTTCAATGGGCAGAAGACCTAAACAGGTATTTCTCGAAAGAAGGCATCCTAATGGCTAATCAACACATGAAAGAATGCTCAAGGTCACTAATTATTAGAGAAATGCAAATCAAAACTACAATGAGGTATCAGCTCACATCGGTCAGAATGGGCATCATCAACAAATCTACAAACAATACATGCTGGATGGGATGTGGAGAAAAGGGAGCCCTCTAGCACTGTTGGTGGGAATGTAAATTGACAGAGCCACTACGGACATTCCTTAAAAAACTAGAAACTATTATATGACCCAACAATTCCACTACTGGGCATATACACTAAGGAAATAATATTGAAAAAAGACACATGTACTCCAGTGTTCACTGCAGCACTATTCACAATAGCTAGGACATAGAAGCAACTGAAGTGTCCATCAGTAGATCAATGGATGAAGAAATTGTGGTACCCATATACAATGGAATACCACGAACCCATAGAAAGGAATGCATTTGAGTTCATTTCAATGAGGTGGGTGAAACTAGAGCCTATTATACAGAGTGAAGTAAGTCAGAAAGTCAAAAACAAATGTTGTATATTAATGCATATATATGAAATCTAGAAAAATGGTACTGATGAACCTATATGCTGGGCAGGAATAGAGATGTGGATGTAGAGAACAGACTTATGAACACAGTGAGGGAAGGAGAGGGCAGGATGAATTGAGAGAGCAGCACAGAAATACATA
This sequence comes from Aepyceros melampus, assembly GCA_006408695.1. Lineage (NCBI taxonomy): Eukaryota > Metazoa > Chordata > Mammalia > Artiodactyla > Bovidae > Aepyceros > Aepyceros melampus. The sequence continues at coordinate 3,000 of SJXQ01010285.1, forward strand.
GATTACCATGTGTCAAATAAATAGCTAATGGGAAATTGTTGCATAGAGCAGGTAGCTCAGCTTGGTGTCGTGAAACCTACAGGGATGGGAATGGTTGGGAGGTAGGACAGAGATAGAAGAGGGAGGGGACATGTGTATATCTCTGACTGATTCATGTTGATGTACAGTAGAAACTGACACAATTATTTTCCAACTAAAACTGTGGAAAATTCTGAAAGAGATGGGAATACCAGACCAGATGACCTGTCTCTTGAGAAACCTATTTGCAGGTCAGGAAGCAACAGTTAGTACTGGACATGAAACAACAGACTGGTTACAAACAGGAAAAGGAGTACATCAAGGCTGTATATTATCACCCTGTTTATCTAACTTATATGCAGAGTACATCGTGAGAAATGTTGGGCTGGAAGAAGCACAAGCTAGAGTCAAGATTGCCAGGAGAAATATCAATAACCTCAGATATGCAGATGACACCACCCTTATGGCAGAAAGTGAAGAGGAACTAAACAGCCTCTTGATGAAAGTGAAAGAGGAGAGTGAAAAAGTTGGCTTAAAGCTCAACATTCGGAAAGCAAAGATCATGGCATCTGATCCCATCACTTCATGGGAAGTAGATGGGGAAAAGGTGGAAACAGTGTCAGACTTTAAATTTTGGGCTCAAAAATCACTGCAGATGGTGATTGCAGCCATAAAATTAAAAGACGCTTGCCCCTTGGAAGGAAAGTTATGACCAACCTAGATAGCATATTCAAAAGCAGAGACATTACTTTGCCAAGAAAGGTCCGTCTAGTCAAGGCTATGGATTTTCCAGTAGTCATGTATGGATGTGAGAGTTGGACTGTGAAGAAAGCTGAGCACCAAAGAATTGATGCTTTTGAACTGTGGTGTTGGAGAAGACTCTTGAGAGCCCCTCAGGCTGCAAGGAGATCCAACCAGTCCATTCTAAAGGAGATCGGCCCTGGGTGTTCTTTGGAAGGAATGATGCTAAAGCTGAAGCTCCAGTATTTTGGCCACTTGATGCGAAGAGTTGATTCATTGGAAAAGACTGATGCTGGGAGGGATTGAGGGCAGGAGGAAAAGGGGATGACAAGGATGAGATGGCTGGATGGCATCACCAACTCGATGGATGTGAGTTTGAGTGAAGTCCGGGAGTTGGTGATGGAGAGGGAGGCCTGGCATGCTGAAATTCATGGGATCACAAAGTGTCGGACAAGACTGAGCAACTGAACTGAACTGAACTGAAAAATAAATAAATTTTAAATACATAGATAACCAACAAAGATAACTGTATAGCCCAGGGAACTCTGCTCATTGTTTTCTGGCAGCCTGCATGAGAGGACACTATGGGAATGAATGGATAACGTTCACACATATGGAAGAGTCCCTTTGTTGTCTACCTGGAAACATCATAACATAGTTAACTGGCTATAATCTAATTGAAAAAAAAAAAAAAGAAGAAGAAGAGGCTTCAGAAAATATTCCTGTGTAGAACAAGGTACTATCAAAGTCACCAGGTGGCAAGTCTAGGTCAAGAGAAAACTAGAAACTTCTGGGGCAGAGTATACAAGAGATTTCAGGGCTCTATAACTGATTTGGGAAAGTGGCCCAACAGAAACCACTGACGAGATCAAGGACAGTGATAACAGCAGGGCAGGAGCCCCCCGAGAGCCTGAAAAGGGACTCAGGGCTCATGCTCTGGCCTGTTTGGCACTTACTCCCTGTGAGACCATTCCTAAGCATGAGCTTCCCAAAAACCCATAAGTCCACACCAAACTTTCTTCAAGGTAATATGTTCTGATACGCTCCCACTGGCATTCATTCAGAAGGCATGATAGAGAGCATTTTTTTAAATTAATTTTTATTTTTTAGTTTGTTTTGCTTTACAATACTGTATTCATTTTGCTGTACATTGACATGAATCAGCCACGAGTGTACATGAACTCCTAATCCCGACCCCCCTCTTCCCACTCCCGCCCCACACCCTCTCTCTGGATTATCCCTGCGCATCAGTCCCAAGCATCCTGCATCCTGCATCGAACCTAGACCAGCGATTCATTTCACTTATGATATCATACATGTTACACTGTCACTCTGCCAACTCATCCCACCCTTCCCTCTCCCACAGAGTCCAAAAGGCTGTTCTATACATCTGTGTCTCTTTTGCTGTCTCGTTTACAGGTTTATCATTACCATCTTTCTAAATTCCATATATATGTGTAAGTATACTGTATTGGTGTTTTTTCTGGGTTACTTCACTGTATAATCGGCTCCAGCTTCGTCCACCTCATTAGAACTAATTCAAGTGTATTCTTTTTAATGGCTGAGTAATACTCCATTGTGTATATGTACCACAGCTTTCCCATCCATTCATCTGCTGATGGACATCTAGGTTGCTCCCATGTCCTGGCTATTACGAATAGTGCTGCGATGAACATTGGGGTACACGTGTCTCTTTCAATTCTGGTTTCTTTGGTGTGTATGCCCAGCAGTGGGATTGCTGGATCATAAGGCAGTTCTATTTGCAATTTTTAAAGGAATCTCCACACTGTTCTCCATAGTGGCTGTACTAATTTGCATTCCCACCAACAGTGTAAGAGGGTTCGATAGGGAGCATGTTTATCCTTTTTGGTCAACGTGGGGATTTTCAGTTGTTAAGCTTCCTGAGTCAGCTGCCCCTCCCACAGAGCTCTCCAGCAGGGAGGAGGCTGAGCCAGTGCCCTCTGTGGACTCAAGGACTAGCATCTTGCCAATACACACAGCTTCTCCTGTCTAGCCTTGGGCACTTTTTCACTGTGGCCTGGCAGAATCTCCTGAAAAAAAGAAGCACGCAACAGAGTCCCCTGGGGTGAGGACAAGCACAAGCATAAAAGGGCTCCAGGAGCGTAGGGAGCACCTGCCACCGACACCATGACGCGGGCTGGACCTCTCCTGCTGCTCTGCGCTGCCTTGCTCCTCATTGCAGGCGGAAGTGAGTGGCTGTGACCTGGGCTGCCCAAGGGTTCCGACACCTTCCCAGGGCAGCACTGAGCATGTCAGGAGCGGGAAGGGAATAGGCCATTCTGATGAGTGCCTTACAGGAAGAGTCCCCATATCTTTCTGTTTCAGAGTGTGATGACATCTGCCCAGCCTTGAGGACACTGTTGACCTGTTCATATCAGGAAGCCATGAGGACTATATTGAACAAGTTGAAAAGTACAACCAAAACTCTGATGTACTGGAAACTGCCGATACCCTGAAGAGCTGTGTTGATGAGAAGTTGACAGCGGAGGATAAGCAGGATGCTCTGACCGCTCTGGTGGGTCAGGCTGTGTGTGATGTGCCTGTGGGGTGTGTGTTGGGGGGTGGGCAGGGATGTCAGGGGCCTATTCAGGGCACCTGGAGGTGAGGAGATCATATCCTCTCCATCCTGGCTCTTCCCTGGAAACCTGGGAGGATAAAGATCCTCATGAATTAGGAAGTAGAGTGGCCAACACACACAGGGTGGGGAAGGATCATGGAGGGAGACTCAGTCCAGCCCTGGAGCTCTTGAGCTGGCCCTGACTGCTCGACTCTGCCTGGTCACAGTCCTGGGACCCTCCAGGCCCCCCTGATTCTGTGGTGCCGCCTGATTTTGGAGTTAGGCCCTCAGTGCTGGCCCCCTGACTCCAGTCTCTCCAGCACAGGAACCTGACTTTGCTGCAATCCATTCCTATTGAGACCTTCTCTTCTCCAAACATCAGATTTTCCCCTAATACCTCAAGTCCCTACTCTGTTCCACCGAACACCCGCATATGTCCTTGGTCCCTGGATGCCAAAGCGCCATTAAGCCACACATGCCCTAAGAGGAGGCTGTTCCAAAAGCTACCCTCCTGCCCTCCCCAGGCCTGGGATGCCCAGAGTCGAGGGTCAGGGTGAGTCCTTTCTCTGCTGCCATAGAGGTGGTGGGACAAGCAGCTGTTTCAGCTCTAAGTGTCCAAGGGCCAGAGGGAGGAAGCAGACAGGGATAAACTCACCCCTGAAGACTTCCAGGAGTCACTCCTGAGCCCTGCCAAGTGGTCCTCAGCAGTGTCTCCCATTCTATCCCAGGAGACTGCCCTCAGCTCCCCAGGGAAACCACACAATCTCTGTTCCATTGGAGGAAAACTCTTTGGGACATATCCACCTTTACCCACTCATTTCAGAGGCCTCTCTCCACAGACACTTCTCTTGTGTTCAGTGCAGCTTCATGTCTCTTTGAACCCTGAAGCCTCACCAGGTTTCTGCATCTTCTCTTACAAAATAAAATATACTCCAGTTCTCTCTGCTGATGGAACTGTCTCTGCCAGTCACCTGAGGAAGCCACTTGCCTGATCCCTAAGTCATGGCAGCAACCTGCCACATCCAGGTGTCTGATTATACAGGATTCCAGCAATAAAAAACCTTGCAATTTACAGGAGACTGCTTACTCATTGACTTCGAGGCAGGGGGAAGGACATGAACAGAGTGGAGACCATCAGTGTGCCTTCCCACTGCAGCTGGATTTCAGTGCTCTGAGATGCTCCTCCAGAAATTCACCAGGTGGAGCCTGGGTAATGATCATTACATCAGCTAGAGGGTCTGATCACTTCTGTCACATCCGCTTGAGTGTGTGTTCACTTCTGTCACCAAGACCCACAGGTCGTGAGCATATTCCACCAAATTTCAGCCTTGCAGCAACCTTGAGGCATAAGAGTAATCATCCTTGTCTTACAAGGGAGAATCTGAGGCTCAGAGAGGGTAAAGCATCTGCTGAAGAGATGGGTGAGCCTTCCCCACCCGTCCATGCTCTGGAGATGAGCTCAGCTAAATCACCCTATGTCTGTCCACATATTACAGTCGTTCTTTGGGCCTCTGATTTCCACTTAAAAAATCGAACTCCCTCAAGTCTCCAAGTCTGGGGTAAGGCCAAACTAAAATAAAGACTGACGAATGGCCCTTGTCCTAAGTGCCTGACAGGAGAGGAAGAACAAAGGGCCAAGGTCCACGTGCTGAACTCTGTCACCCCTTGGGCCTCAGTTTATCCTAATGCCAACCACCAGTTGTGGACTCGGCTGCTTCTATCTAAACACATTCTGTGTTGAGTCTCGCACTCAGACTGGACATCTAGGGGCCTAGGGTTTCTTGCTCCTCCTGTGTCTTTGCTGCACGCCCATGAACAGGGCCCCATGCTCACGCTGTCTATTCTTTTTTGCCTGACCCTACCACATCTCTAAGAGCTTCTTACCACCAACAGCTCCCCTACAGATCAGAGTCTCCTGGGTTTACCCCCAAAGGGCTGGGTTTAGGATGGGGAATCTCTAAGGTCCTCATGATGAGAAGACTTAAGACAGGTCCCCAAGGTGATCCAGAGCACTGCTTCTCCCTGTGTAGGGAGCCCTGGGGATGCAGGGGAGGTCTCCTTGCCCAGAGTGACACCGGGCTCTTGTCTCTGCCCACCACTCCACCCCCACCAGGGTCTGTCTGGGGGCACTTCTACGATGGAGACCTGCCTCTGTTGGAGCTAAGTAGAGCAGACGTGAACAGGTCCTGGAGCAGGGACCCTTCTCCTCATCTGACACAGGATGTGTATTCCATCTCACTCCCACCCAACTGATGTGAAAGTTCCAGGCCTTCAGAAAGGAGAGATGTCACCCTGATAAATCAGGTGCCTCTTACGATGTCTTGGATATAAACTCACCCTGCTCTATAGTGAGTGTACAGGTGTGACGTGACACGTCCAAAGATTCAGTGGAGATGAGTGAGGGGCAGTTGGTCCTCCTGGGACAGACACAATCCGTATCCTGGCTCTTGCTCAGCCACACAGAACTCCTGGGTCTGCTTGGAAGACACTTCCTTATTGCCCACTGCCCCCTCCCCTCTCCCTGCCTTCCTATAATCTACAGCACCCTTATCTAATCTGGGGTTAGTAGAAAAGGCAGCATCTGATTTCTCTCAAATTCTTTTCTGTCTGACATCCAAACCTCAGATTACTGAAAGGTAACTGTCAAAAACCTGTGGCTTTGGATCTCTCATTCTCACATGACTTCCCTCTGGGATCACAGGAGCCCCGTTTCGTTTCCCCCTAGGCCAACCTGAGTTTACCTGCAGCTGTGGAATAATCCCCCACTGCAGACACTCCCCTCCTCAAACTCCTGCGTCTCCCCTACCTGCTTGGTGGATTTCTCCAGCACCTGGGACCTTGTTGAACTCCTGGTGCTTGTGTCTCAGTTGCTTCAGTTGTGTCTGATTGTTTGCAACCCTATGGACTGGAGCCCACTAGGTTCTGCTGTCCATGGGATCCTTCCGGTAAGAATACTAGAGTGGATTGCCCTGCCCTCCTTCAAGCCACTGGGAGGCTCAGCGGGAGGTTCCTCACTTGGGCACCGGACATCACCTTCCTAATCACATACCTGCTCCCAAGTCCCTGTGTCTGTGTCACCTTTGTTGGGAACACAAATCTCATGGTATCCTGTTTCCATCTCCCTGATCAGGAAAGCCAGGAATTCAAGTGAAAAATACTCAGTAAAGAAGAATGTAGAAGGGAGAGGGATACCATAGCTGAAGCTTCAGAGGCATCCCAGAGAACAGGAACATCCCTACACAGAGAAGAGTAACCTATTTGGTGAGGGCGATGCTCTCTGGCCTTGTATTTCTCTGTGAACTGTGCAATGAGATAGTCTTAGTCTGCTGGGACAAAGTGTTTTGAGGGTGCACCCTGACCCTAGGCCAAAGGAATCAATGGGGAAATTCAGGCAGAAGCACACACTGCTCCATGGATCAAGACCTGGGAACCAGAAAGTCATAGAGAGATAGGACCAAGATCTGGGTGGCAGGATAGAGGCTGCAAGACTGAGACAAGCCTCCAACAAGGAAAAGGCCAGAATTGGGCCATAGATGAGGACAGGGCTTGCCTTCATGATTGCAATATGAAGACCTGCAAGATACATCCACTGCTTCTGTGTTACCATGATACCTTGACGTTTCCTTGAAAATACTTCTAAAATATGTTCTACTATGTTGAATATAGTTCCAATGGTGTATCATGTTTACACTCATCTTTAGGCTGGCATGCTCTTGGAATCAGAATACAGGGTACCCATCTGGGGCTTCAAACCCAGGTTTCTGAAGGGGTTCACATGGAAGGGTCAGATGTTCTTTCATGGGCCCCAAGCAGGTACCCGAGGAAGCCACACAGCTCAGCAGATCCTAAGCAGACAGACAAAATAGATGACAGAAACACATCTTCACTCAGAAGGACATCATAGAAAACACACACATGGATTCATCATGTCCATTTCTAGATTACTGAGGTAACAGCAAACTCACTACTTAACAGACAAATAAGCCCCACTTGTAAAGCCTGCAGAGCTGCACAGAGGCCTGTGTATCTGGGCAGCTGGGGCACAGAAACTAGCATGGTCAACACAACACAGCCTGGTGAAGAGGCCCTGGAGATGAGAGCAGGACAAGCCCAGCTTCACATCATCACTGGTTCTATCACAGAGGCAGCTCTGAGCAAAGACACAGGGCTGGCCCAGTCTCAGGAGCATCTTTCATGCTCAGTTCATGAAGGGTTAGCCCATTCTACAGTCTTTCAGACAGGTCTGGAAGGAATAATAATAAATCACAGAAATATCTAAATGATTTTGGTCTAGTGTCCAAGAGAAAAAAATTAGAGTGAAGTCCAAGATAACTAAGAAGGCCCAAATGAAAAGAGACCCTGATGAGACTTTCCTGGTGATCCAGTGGTTAAGAATCAGCCTTCCAATGTTGAGGATGCTGGTGTGACCCCTGATCAAGGAACTTAGATACCACTTGCCATGGGACGTCAGAGACTTTTGTGCCACAGCTAGAGCAAAACCTGCAGGCTGCAAGGAAAGATCCTACATCTGCCATAGGAAGACCCCGCATCCTAGCATTGGAATGCAGACTCTTAACCACAGGATCAAGAACATCGTAAAGCAATTATCCTCCAACTAAAAAATTAAATTTTATTTGAAAACACTTTTTAAAACTTCAAAAAGAAGGAGAGAGAGAAAGACCCTGAGAAGAGGTCAGAAAGAATAAGTCAAGGCAGGATTCAGGTTGATGATCCAAGTTCAGGGAGACTTCACAAAATGGGGCATTATGGTACACAGGTATGTGGTTGCAATACAGGCTTACAAAACATTGTACTTCTGAGCCGTCTGATTGCTTTGGAGTAGAAAATAAAAAGTAACATAAATGACTCATTCTTCTCTTCTACTCAATATGCCATGAAAAGGATATAATGGAAATTTAAACTATGACCCCATAAGGACAAAAAGAACACAATGGGGTTATCACCGAATGATGGAATAGAACCCATTTTCAGAGAAGAGAAGGCACAGAGAGATGGGCTGACTATGGGCAGAGAAAGCCATATCTAACAAGACAGAGCCAGTTTTTCCTACTTAATTCCAAAGAGCTCTGGGCTACAGAGACATGGGCACTGCAGTAGGTAAGTGTAAATACGGCCGCAGAAGTGAAAAGAAGTAAATGATAAAAATGAGGTAAGTGATACCTATGTGGAATCACTGAAACCCCTAACCCTACTCCCCACCTCTTTCACGCACAGAACACATGCATTCAGGTAAACATCCTCCAAGTAGCAAGCTGGAGAGCCAGCTTGATGTAATGGTTAAGATCAGGGACTCTGGAGTTGCAGTTCATGGTTCCAAATTATTTGCATCAAAACGTGCACTTTCAATGGCACCACTGGAAGCTAGAACAAAACAGAGGAGTGTCTTCAAATTTCTAAAGCAAATTTAGATTTCCATCCTGAGGAAGGTATTAATCCAAATATGTAACAATAAAATAATTCTCCTTCCTTGCATCTTCCCTCAGGAATGTACAAGAGGAGTACTTCACTAACACAAGAGAACAGACTGAGGAAGAGGAAGACATCTGAATCCCCAAGATGAACTGAGGGAATTTGGGACAACCACTGCATTGGGTTTGGAAAGTCATCATTCTAGACTGGAGTCTAGAAGGAGGGCCGGCTCCAGGTGATATCACTCTAAAGAGGGGAAAGGCAGATCAATACATTGTTTTATGTGTCCAATCATGGAAGAAGAGCTTTCATTTTTTCTTAAGGATTTGGAACATGCAGAGGTTTTAGGTACATGCAGATAATAGCAAAGTATGAGCAAGGCGAATATAATACTAACAAAGTACAAAAATACATATTTTCCCTTTAAAAGTTTATTTTATTCGAAGAATGCCAACATACCTCAGCTTTACAAATATATATAATAATAAATGGCATAAAACAACTGAGCAAGATCCTGAGAGGTTTCCTCACAACAGACCACCTCCCAACCATGTCCTCCACATGTCTTTTGTCTGTAGAAACACTTTCGTCTTCTAGGCCTTTCCCAAGTTCCAAAGAGTACACTGGATCAGATACCTGAGAAAATGCAGAAAGAAAAACATGCAAGAAAATATAATAGTTGAGCCATTAAATAATGCCAAGGACCTTCAGTCACTCAAGGGCCATACATAATATTCTGAACCATATCCTTGGAGGTTTTTTGAAGATACTGAAACCCTCATTAGGTGGAAGCAGTTAACTGTATGTTTCCCACAGAATGTAGACTCCAGTCCTTTGGGAAACAGAGGGTTGATGATGTTGACTCCCGATTCCCTGATCACCAGCCAATCACAAGAAACTCCACCAGCTGATCATATATCTCACAAACCCCACTCCCTCACCCTGTCTTTAAAAGCCTTTCCCTGAAAGCCTTTGGGGAGTTCAGACTCCTCAAGTACTACCTACCTGGACTCCTTGCTTGGCTGTGAACTCGGCATTTTCCTTCACCACAGCCCGATGTCAACAGATTGGCTTTACTCTGCATGGGCAAGCTGACACCAGCCAAGATCAGGAACATAATGAGACTGAAGTGAAAAACTGAGTGATCATCTTAACTGATGAAGAAAAAGAGTTTATGAAACTAAGCAATTATTTGTGATTTAGAAAAAAACAAAATGGGAATAAAGAGTTCTTCATAATCATGATAAAGTGCATTTATAAAAAACCTCAATAAACATCATATTTGATGGTCAGGTGTGATGAGCAGTCCATTTAAAATGAGAAACAAAGTAATGATGCTTGAATGACTGTTTGTACTAAACATTTACTATATTTATTAACCAAAGCAGTACAAAAGAAAGTTTGATGATATCAAAGTAGACAGCAGATAAACAAGAATATCAGGCTTCCCTGGTGGTCCTGTTGGTCAGGAATCCACCTGCCAATGCAGAGGACATGGGTTTGACCCCTAGTTTGGGAATTCCCACATGCTGCAGGACAACTAAGCGTGTACTCCACAACTACTGAGCCGGCGCTCTAGAGCACGGGAGCTGCTAATACTGAAGCCTGCGCACCCTAGAGCCCTCATGCTGCAACTCCTGACGCCCGCAGATCCTAGGGCCCATCCTGTTCAAGCAGACAGCTCCCACTTGCTGAAACTAGAGAAAGCCCACAGGCAGTGATAAAGACACAGCCCAGCCAGAAAAAAAAAAAAGGAAAATCAATAACCATCCAAACCATGATCTTTGAAAAAGCAAAAACATTGATAAATCTCTATTACTTATCTGAAAAGCAGTAAGACACAAATTATCATAATAAATAAAAGAAAGGATGATGTTATAGATCTACATACATAGACATAGGGAAACACGAGGAATTAATTATGCCAATTAGCTGGATAGTTTAGATGAAGCATACACCTTTCCTGAAGACAAAAATTACACAAAGTGAATCAACACAAAAGAGAATATCTGAATAGCTCTATATCTGTTAAGAAAGATAAACGTTAATTAAAGCATCACACATAGAAAATTCCAGGCCCATAGATATAGAGGTGAATTTTATAAACTATGCAAAGAAGAAATAATATCAATTCTATATAAATGCTTTAAGAAAACAGAGGACAAATGAACCTTCCCAACTCATCTCTTGAGGCCAGGATTTTCTCATATATTTTCAAGAAGAAATATTACCAGAAAATGATGAACTGATACCATTATACACCCCAAAAAATTTACATAACTTTAGCAAATAAAATCTGGACACACACAAAAGAAGTCACACATAAACACAAGTGATGTTTATCCTGGGACTGCAAGTTTCATTTAACATTCAAAGTCAATCAATGCAATTCACCATATTAACAGAATAATGGGGAAAAGTCATATGATCCTCATAACAGATGCAGAAAATATATTTTAAAAATCAAAACATTCACCTGGGGCAGGGGGATGAGCTGGGAGGTGGGAAGGAGGTTCAAGAGGGAGGGGACATGTGTACACCTTGGATGATTCATGTTGATTATGGCAGAAACCAACAAATGTTGTAAAGCAATTATCCTCGAATTAAAAATAAATTTTAAAAAATAAAAACATTCATAATAAAACACATTGATAAACCAACAGTAATGTACACTTCATAACATTCTGAGTTACACCTACATAACCACCTACACTTGACAATATATAGTGGGGAAAGGTGGAATTCTTTTCTCTTAAAATCAAGCAGAAGGCAAAGATGCCCACTTTCATGATTTTTTTTTGAAACATTTTACTGGCAGCTCTGACCAGTATAACAAAAGAAATACAGACTGGAAAGGAAGAGGTAAAACTATATATCAAAACATGTAGGAAAAAAATGAAAAAATAAACATCCATTAAATTTTTGAGTGCAATAGTAATAGAAGAATACAGATTCAATCTAATAATCGGCAACAAAAATAACAAAGAAGACTTCAGCTAACACTGCATTTAATGAACAAAGGCTGAATTGTTTCTCCTAAGATTAAGGATAAGGGAAAGGCGCCTACTCTTTGCATTTCTCTTCTACATTGGACTGGAAGCTCTCACAAGTGCAATAAGGCAAGAAAAATGAAAACAAACTACAGTTAGAAGGGAAAAACTCAAACTCTCTTCAGAGTAAATTATAACATACAGAGAAAAACCTAAGGAATCTACAAGAACACCACTAGTACATATAAGTGTGTGTTAATACACTTAGTCATGTCCAGTGCTTTTTTGCCTCATGGACTAAAGCCTGCCTGGCTCCTCTGTTGTTGGAATTCTCCAGGCAAGAATATTGGAGCGTGTTGCCACTTCCTTCTCTAGGGGACATATAAATGAGGTTAGCATATTTGTAAAATACAAGTCAGTATATAAAAACTCAAGTGTATTCTACATAGAAACAACTTCTATTACTATTGCACTCAAAATTGAAGTTAAAAGTCATTCATAATAGCACCAGAAACAAGACATTTTGACAGCGAATTAATAGAATATGCACTAGACCTGTAAAGTGGAAACTTTGAAACTATTAATTTCTGAGTAAAGTAAAAGTCATAATTAAATGGAGACGTGTACTAGGCTTACATATTTAAAGACTCAATAATGATAAGATTTCAATTCTAGTCTCAAAAAGTCCAACACGACTGAAACAACTTAGCTTGCAAGCACATGTACCAACATCTCCATATAAAAACACAAATATCTCAATTAAAAATAAACATTTAACCTGAGCCGACAATTCTCCCAAGATAAAAAAGCAGCCAACCTGCATATAAAAGGTGCTCAATATCAATAATTATCAGGGAAGTTATTCTTATCAAGCAAAACCACACAGAGATATCACTATCACTTCATGGTTATTATAAAGGCCATTTAAAACAAAATACTCAAGTCCTGGCATGGATGTTGAGAAATTGAGAATGGAAGCTGGTACTGGCATTATAGATAACGGTATGAGGTGTCCTCAAAAGCTGAAAAATACAGTTGCCATATGATCCACCAACCCAACTTCTGGGTCTTTATCTTAAAGAATTAAAATCAAGATCTCAAATAGATATTGCAGTCCTAGATTCACTGTAACATTATTCACAAGGGCCAAGACAAGGAGAGAAGCCAAACATCCAACAACAGATATATACCTAAAGAAATGTGATATATACACAAATATACATAGTGGAATGTAAAGAAAAAAAATCTTACTATCTACAACAAAATGGATAAACATTAAACATTATTGCATGTAAAATAAGCCAGTCACAGAGAGAAAATTTCTGCACTATCTGACTCATATAAGGAAATACCTAAGGTAAGTAGTTAAACCCAGGAATTCTCTGGTGGTACAGTGGTTAGGACTCTATTTCTCATTGCCAAGGGAGCAGATTCAATCCATGGTCAGGGAACTAAGAACTCAGAGACTACATGGCTCCATCAAAATATTAAGAAAATCTTTGAAGTATTTTTTATTTTAAGAAGTATTTGAATACACAGACACAAAGAGGAATGGTGGTTAGCAGGGGCAGACAGTGCCTGTTTTTGTTGTTCCCATCAGTCATGTCCAGCTCTTTGCAACCCCATGGACTGCAGAATGCCAGGCCTCCCTGTTCTTCACTACCTCCTGCAGTTTCCTCAAACTCATATCCATTGAGCGGGTGATGCCATCCAACTATTTCATCCTCCATCGTTCCCTCTTCCTCCTGTGCTCAATGTTTTCCAACATTAGGATCTTGCCAATTACTCAGCTCTTTGCTTCAGAGCCTAAGTATTGAAATTTCAGCTTTAGCATCATTTACTCCAAGGATTATGCAGGTTGATTTCCTTTTGTCTTGACCGATTTGACTTCCTTGCTGTCGAAGGGACTCCCAAGAGTCTTAAGCACCACAGTTTGAAAGCATAAATTTATCTTCATGGCCCAACTCTCACATCTGTACATGACTACTAGAAAAACCACAGCTTTGACTACATGGACCTTTGTTAGCAAAGTGATGTCTCTGCTTTTTAACATGCTATCTAGATTTGTCATAGCTTTCTTTCCAAGGAGCAAATGTCTTTGAATTTCATGGCTGCAGTCACCATCAGCAGTGATTTTGGAGCCCAAGAAAATAAAGTCTGTCGCTGTTTGCCCTTTTCCCCCTTCTATTTGCCATGAACTAATGGCAGAAAGTGAAGAAGAACTAAAAAGTCTCTTGATGAAAGTGAAAGAGGAGAGTGAAAAAGTTGGCTTAAAACCCAACATTCAGAAAACGAAGATCGTGGCATCTGGTCCCATCACTTCAGGGGAAAGAGATGGGGAAACAGTGTCAGACTTTATTTTGGGGGGCTCCAAAATCACTGCAGATGGTGATTGCAGCCATGAAATTAAAAGACATTTACTCCTTGGAAGAAAAGTTATGACCAACCTAGATAGTATATTCAAAAGCAGAGACATTATGAGGATCCAACCAGTCCATTCTGAAGGAGATCAGCCCTGGGATTTCTTTGGAAGGAATGATGCTGAAGCTGAAACTCCAGTACTTTGGCCACTTCATGCAAAGTGTTGACTCATTGGAAAAGACTTTGATGTTAGGAGGATTGGGGGCAGGAGAGAAGGGGACAACAGAGGATGAGATGGCTGGATGGCATCACTGACTTGATGGACATGAGTCTGAGTGAACTCCGGGAGTTGGTGATGGACAGGGATGCCTGGCGTGCTGCGATTCATGGGGTCACAAAGAGTTGGACATGACTGAGCGACTGAACTGAACTGAGAGGTCTTAAATTTTTTCTTTTAATTAAAAACGATAATAGTAAAAATATGTCTAGGAATTTCTCTGGAGCTTTTGTGGACAGTGTGGGGTCAGTTCATTTTCAGATATTTCCTTGATCCAGCTTATAATTCTTCTCAAGATCTATAGGCCCCTTCCAATGTAGTCGGTGCTAACTACAGAGTTTTAATCTGTTGCATCTGTCATTTCCAAAGTGGTTCCCTCTGTTTATTTTAGCTGCTTCTGTTTACTGGTCTCTTCAGTGTCTAATTTCTGCCCTGACACAAGAAGGTGATGGTGGTCACTTTTTTAGGCTCACTTGTTCAGTTGTGCTGTGGGGAGGGAGGAACACCGCAAACAAATATCACTGAAGTGTGTGGGGAGTGCTCGCAGCGTTTCAGCCACACTGGGTTTATCCCCACTCACGGTGTGTGTGCTTTCATGGTCTACACTTCTCAGGCTCTAGGTTGCTCTGCCAGGAACTGTCTGAGGCTGGCCCTGGGTTGCATGCACTTCCCATGTCTAAGTCGCTCAGGTTCAGGTTCTTGGGTACTCCACAAAGGCACAGACCTGGTTGGGCCTGCGTTTTGGGCCCTGCCCAGGTACAAGCAGCTCAGGTGACCGACCAGGTGCTTGGTGAGCACAGTCGCCCCCAGGTGGTGGGTGCATCTTATTGCTTCCCCAGTCGCAGCCGCTTGCTTTTCTGAGTGTGAAATTGGCTCACCTTCTCAGGTGTGCCATGTGTCTCTTCTGGGGGGCTGCTCTCTGGCTGCGACCCTCCTGGCAGATGTCAACCATCCAGAATCCCAAGAAGTCTTGGTTAGCAAAGAAGCCTGTTGCAGTGTGGTGAGGATGCCTCTCTGGGGCTGCGATTGCCCCTTTCCAGCTCTGGTTGCCCCCACCTGCCTGTCTCCAGTGGGGGATGAGCCGGTATGCAGCTGGCTAGCTCTGCTCAGTCCATGTCTGTGAGGGGGCCTGGCAGTGTCTTCGGTTTGGGCTTTCACCAGAGAGTTCTCTCTCTCTTTTTTCCCTCTGTCTCTCTGGCTGTCCCACATAGCTCACCTTAGTTCCCTCAGATTGCCCTTGGGGCATTCAGGCTCAGTCCTCACCCTAAGCAATGCAGCCCGCACCTCCCTGTCCAGCCCTTGCTTGCTAGTGGCAGATGCGAACATCCGGGCTGCTTCTCTGCTGGGAGTTGCCGTTAGGCACGTCATCTGTGGGTTTTAATTATTTTTTTATTTTTATTTTTCCTCCTGGTTATGTTGCCCTCTGAGATTCCAAGACTCACCACAGACCCGCTGGTGAGAGTGTTTCCTGGTGTTTGGAAACTTCTCTCTTTTATAAAACTCCCTTCCTGAGACGGATTTCCGTCCCTACCTCTTTTGTCTCTCTTTTTATATTTTATATTTTGTCCTACCTCCAGTCAAAGACAATGGGCTGCCTTTCTGTGTGCCTGATGTCCTCTGCCAGCATTCAGTCACTGTTTTCTGGAATTTGCTCAGCTTTCAAATGTTCTTTTGATGAATCTGTGGGATAGAAGTGGTCTCCCCATCCTATTCCTCCGCCATCTTAGGACCAACCCCCCACCCCCAGCAGTCCATTTAAAATGAGAAACAAGGTAATGATGCTTGAATGACTGTTTGTACTAAATATTTGCTGTATTTATTAACCCTGGAGAAGGAAACGGCAACCCACTCCAGTATTCTTGCCTGGAGAATCCCATGGACAGAGGAGCCTGGCAGGCTACAGTCCACGGGGTCGCAAAGAGTCAGACACGACTGAGCGACTTCACTTTCACTTTTCACTTTCTTTTCATATTTATTAACCAATGCAGTATAAAAAGAAAGTTTGATGATATCAAAGTAGACAAAGATAAACCAGAATATCAGACTTCCCTGGTGGTCCTGTCGGTTGGGGATCCACTTGACAATGCAGAGAACCTGGGTTTGATCTCTATTTGGGGAAGATCCCACATGCTGCAGGACAACTAAGCGTGTACTCCACAACTACTGAGCCGGCGCTCTAGAGCACAGGAGCTGCTAATACTGAAGCCTGCGCACACTAGAGCCCACATGCTGCAACTCCTGAAGCCCGCAGATCCTAGGGCCCATCCTGTTCAAGCAGACAGCTCCCACTTGCTGAAACTAGAGAAAGCCCACAGGCAGTGATAAAGACACAGCCCAGCCAGAAAAAAAAAAAAAGGAAAATCAATAACCATCCAAATCATGATCTTTGAAAAAGCAAAAAAAATTGACAAATCTCTATTACTTATTTGAAAAGCAGTAAGACACAAATTATCATAATAAATAAAAGAAAGGATGACTTTATAGATCTATGTAAAAAATATAATAAGAAAACACGAAGAACTAATTATGCCAATTAGCTGGATAGCTTAGATGAAACGTATACCTTTCTTGAAGACAAAAATTATACAAAGTGAATCAATACAAAAGAGAATACCTGAATAGCTCTATATCTGTTAGAAAAATAAACTTTATTTAAACCATCACACATAGAAAATTTCAGGCCCATAGATATAGAAATGAATTTTATCAAATATGTAAAGAAGAAATAATATCAATTCTACATAAACACTTTAAGAAAGCAGAGGACAAATGAACCTTCCCAACTCATCTCTTGAGGTCAGGATTTTCTCATATATTTTCAGGAAAAAGTATTACCAAAAAACCATGGACTGATACCATTTATAAACATATACCCACAAAAATTAACATAACTTTAGCAAAGAAAATCTGGACACACACAAAAGAAGTGGCACATAAACACAAGTGATGTTTATCCTGGGACTGCAGGTTTGGTTTAACATTCAAAGTCAATCCATGTAATTCATCATATTAACAGAATAATGGGGAAAAGCCATATGATCCTCATACAGATGCAGAAAATATATTTTAAAAATCAAAACATTCACCTAGGGAGGGGGAATGGGGTGGGAGTTGGGAAGGACGTTCAAGAGGGAGGGGACGTGTACATCTATGGATGATTCATATTGATGTATGGCAGAAACCAACAAATATTCTAAAGTAATTATCCTCCAATTAAAATTAAACTTTTTTCAAATAAAAACATTCATAATAAAACACATCAATAAACTAAGAGGAAAGTATACTTCATAATATTATGAGTTACACCTACATAACCACCTACTGCTGACTATACCTAATGGGGAAAGACTGTACGCTTTCCTCCTAAAATCGAGCAGAAGGCAAAGGTGCCCGTTTACACGATGAAGACATCATGGAAACATTTTGCCGGCAGTTCTGACCAGTAAAGCAAAAGAATAGAGAAGAAAGACAGGCTGGAAAGGAAGAGGTAAAACTATACATCAAAACATGCAGGACAAAAAAGTGAAAAAGTTAAACATCCATTAAATTCTTCAGTACAATAGTAATAGAAGAACAGGGATACAATCTAATAATTGGCATCAAAAATAACAAAGAAGACTTCAGCTAACACTGCATTTAATGAACAAAGGCTGAATTGTTTCTCCTAAGATCAAGGATAAGGGAAAGGCGCCTACTCTTTCTATTTCTCTTCTACATTGGACTGGAAGCTCTCACAAGTGCAACAAAGCAAGAAATAATGAAAACAAACTACAGTTGGAAGGGAAAAACTCAAACTCTCTTCAGAGTAAATTATAAGAGAGAAAAACCTAAGGAATCTACAAAAACATCACTAGTGCATATAAGTCTGTGTTAGTCACTTAGTCGTGTCCGACTCTTTGTGACCTCATGGACTAAAGCCTGCCTGGCTCCTCTGTTCTTGGAATTCTCCAGGCAAGAATACTGGAGTGGGTTGCCATCTCCTTCTCTCAGGGACACATAAGTGACGTTAGCATATTTGTAAAATACAAGTCAGTATATAAAACATCAAGTGTATTCTACATAGAGACACAAACAATCCAAAATTGAAGTAAAATGTCATTCATAATAGTACCCAAAACAAAGTATTTTGACAGGGAATTAACAAAATATGTGTTAGACCTGTAAAATGGAAACTTTGCAGTTTAATTTCTGAGAAAAGGAAAAGTCATAATTCAATGGAGACATGTAATAGGCTTACATATTTAAAGACTCAATAATGATAAGATTTCAATTCTATTGATCTTTAGATTCAAGGCAATCCTTGTTCACATGCCAGCAGGAGGTATGTTGAAAGTGAGAAACTGATTCAAAAACGTATACAGAGTAATGTCAGGAGGATGGTTTAGTAGATCCCAGTCCCTAAGCCACCAATGAGAAAAACAATGTAGTTCTGACACAGCTCAGGAGTCCACTTAAGAAGCTGAAGCGACACAGTAGTGTTGCAGGAAGGGGACCTCTTTCAGGCTTCACAAGGGGGTTCTTGTCTAAGACTCAGAAATGAATTGTCCAAGGAGACACACATGCCAATAAAGCAGGAGACTTTATTGATACGGGGTGGCAGGGTAGAAAGCTGTAGGGAAAGGGAACCCAAGAGAACTGCTCTGCCACCTGGCTCGCAGTCTTCGATTTTATGGGGATTGGATTAGTTTCCATTCCAGTCCATCTTGGTTCACTGATTCCTAGAATGTCGATGTTCACTCTTGTCATCTCCTGTTTGCCCACTTCCAATCTGCCTTGATTCATGGAACTAACATTCCAGGTTCCTAGGCAATATTGCTCTTTACAGCATCGAACCTTGCTTCTATCACCAGTCCCATCCACAACTGGGTGTTGTTTCTGCTTTGGCTCCATTCCTTCATTCTTTCTGGAGCTATTTCTCCACTGATCTCAAGTAGCATATTGGGCACCTACCGACCTGGGGAGTTCATCTTTCAGTGTCCTATCTTTTTGCCTGTTCACACTGTTCGTGGGGTTCTCAAGATAAGAATACTGAAGAGGTTTGCCATTCCCTTCTCCAGTGAACTACATACTGTCAGACCTCTCCACCGTGACTGTCCATCTTGGGTGGCCACACACAACAAGGCTTAGTTTCATTGAGTTAGACAAGGCTGTGGTCCATGTGATAAGATTGGCTAGTTGTCTGTGAGTGTGGTTTCAGTCTGTCTGCCCTCTGATGCCCTCTCTCAGTGCCTACTTTCTTACTTGGGTTTCTCTTACCTTGGACATGGGGTTTCTCTTCATGGCTGCTCAAGCAAAGCACAGTCACTGCTCCTCACCTTGGAAGTGGGGTAACTCCTCTCAGCCACCACCCCTGACTTTGGACGTGGGGTAGCTCCTCTTCGCCACCACCCCTGACCTTGCACGTGGGGTAGCTCCTCTTGGCCACCACCCCTGACCTTGGACCTGGGGTAGCTCCTCTCAGCCGCTCTTCTGTGCCACCATTGCAGCCGCTATGGTTTTTCCAGTGATCATGTATGGATGCGAGAGTTGGACTATAAAGAAAGCTGAGCACTAAAGAACTGATGCTTTTGAACTGCAGTATTGGAGAAGACTCTTGATAGTCCCTTGGACTGCAAGGAGATCCAACCAGTCCATCCTAAAGGGATTCACTCTTGAATGTTCATTGGAAGGACTGATGCTGAAGCTGAAACTCCAATACTTTGGCCACCTGATGGGAACAGCTGACTCATTTGAAAAGACCCTGATGCTGGGAAAGATTGAGGACAGGAGGAAAAGGGGATGTCAGAGGATGAGATGGTTGGATGGCATCACTGATTCAATGGACATGGGTTTGGGTGAACTCCAGGAGTTGGTGATGGACAGGGAGGCTTAGTGTGCTGTGGTTCGTGAGGTCACAAAGAGTCGGGCATGACTGAGCTACCGAACTAGAACTGGAACTGGATTAGTTTTCAGGTTGTCTTTGGCCAATCATTCTGTCAGTGTGTTTCCTGTAACAGTAGCACCAATTAAAATGACCTAAAGCTGTGGATGAAACCAACAGCCAGCACAACCACTGCCTGAGCCCAGCGCTCTCAGCACAGAAGGTCTCACAGGATTTTACATCTTGGACTCCGGTGCTGAGTGCCTCCACTCTCCCTAACAGGACCCATGACAGCTAATGTCTCCCTGGAACTCAGCACAGCCATCATACATGCAGCAAAGCTAGTCCTGGTCCTGAAGCCAGGCATGTACATGCCCCCAGCTCTGACCTCAGCAACTGAACTTGTGCCTGCATCCACCCCACATCCTATCACAGGCCCTGTCTTTGCCACTGTGCATATACTGCTATCCTGTGCATTCACCTACAAACCCACAGATGAGCATGTGCACGTTTCTGGCACTAGCAATCACCACTACCTGCCCTAGTCCCTCACTGAGGTACCCAGAGTCAATTCTGAGGACCACAGCAGTTGTGTTTCTGTACACTAAAAATGAAAGCTTCAAAAAGGAATTAAGAAAAGATAAAAAAAAAAAAAGGAATAGAATGAATCACAGAGGGGAAAGCCTCCTACTCTGAAAATTACAAAATACTGATGAAAAACATTAAAGAAGACACAAAGAAGTAGAACAACACCCCATATTCATCAACTGAAAGACTAATATTTTAAAGATATCCATATCACCCAAAATGATATAAACAGTCAATGAAGTCCCTGTGTAAATCCAAAGGAATTCTTTACAGAACTACAAAAATGGTCATAAAAATTATATGCAACTACTAAGGATCTGAATAGCTAAAACAACCTTGAGAAAGAAAAACAGACCTGGAGCCACCGTTCCGTTCAGTCGCTCAGTCGTGTCCGACTCTTTGCGACCCCATGAATCGCAGCATGCCAGGCCTCCCTGTCCATCACCATCTCCAGGAGTTCACTCAGACTCACGTCCATTGAGTCCGTGATGCCATCCAGCCATCTCATCCTCGGTCGTCCCCTTCTCTTCCTGCCCCCAATCCCTCCCAGCATCAGGGTCTTTTCCAATGAGTCAGCTCTTCGCATGAGGTGGCCAAAGTACTGGAGCTTCAGTTTTAGCATCATTCCTTCCCACTCCTCCTCATTTCAAAACATATTACAAAGTTGCAAGGAAGGTGGGAGGGGGTTCAGGATGGGGAACACGTGTACACCCGTGGCGGATTCTTGTTGATGTATGGCAAAACCAATACAATATTGTGAAGTAATTAGCCTCCAATTACATTGAAACATGTATAATATCATATATGAAATGAATCGCCAGTGCAGGTTTGATGCATGATACTGGATGCTTGGGGCTGGTGCACTGGGATGACCAGAGGGATGGTACGGGGAGGGAGAAGGGAGGGGGGTTCAGGATGGGAAACACGTGTCTACCTGTGGTGGATTCATGTTGATCTATGGCAAAACCAATACAATATTGTAAAGTAATTAACTTCCAATTAAATAAATAAATTTAAAAAATAAAACTGTTTAAAAAATAAGTAAAATAAAATAAATAAATTTAAATGAAAAAAAAATCTAAGGAACCACACGCATACACAAAAAAACATATTACAACGTTGCAGTCATTAAAATAGTATGATACTGACATGTGGATCCGTAGACCAGAGGAACATAATAGAGAGCCCAGAAAACACACACACAGGCGTGCACACAGTCAATTGATCTTTGACAAGATTTTCAAGAATACAAAATGGAAAAAGATGGTCTCTTCCATAAATGGTGTGGGAACCACCAGATATAGAGAAGGAAAAGAATGAAATTTGATTCTTATCTTACACCATACACACAAAATATTTCAAAATAGGTTAAACCCTGAAACACAATGCCTAAAAATATAAAATTACTAGAAGGAAATATAGCGGGGAAATGATATGACATGGGTTTTGGTAATACTTTCTTGGATATTAAATCCAAAGCACAGCAACGAAAAAGAAGACAAGTGGGACAATGTAAAATAAAAGGCTTCCAAAGAGCACAGGAAATCATCAACAGAGTAAAAGGCCATCTATATAATGGAAGCATATTTTCAAACCGCATCTGACAAAGAGTTAATATTCAAAACAAACAAGGATTCCTACACAAGGCTTCTCAGGGGATGCTAGTGGTAAAGAACCCGCCTGCCAATGCAGGAAAGATAATGAGATGGGGTTCGATAGCTGGGTCAGGAATATCCTCTGGAAGGGAGGGCATGGCAACTCACCTCACTATTCTTCCCTGGAGAATCCCATGGACAGGAGAGCCAGGCACACTGCAGTCCACAGGATGTCAAACATTCCAACACGACTGGATCAACTTAGCTTGCAAGCACATGTACCAACATCTCCATATATAAACACAAATATCTTTTATTTAAAAATAAGCATTGGACCTAAACTGACAACTGTCCAAAGATAAAAATACAGCCAACAGGTATATAAAAGGTGCCCAATATCAATAATTATCAGAGAAATACAAACCAAAACCACACTGAGATATCACTATCACTTGACACCTATTATAAAGGCCATTTAAAACAAAATACTCAAGTACTGGCATGGATATTGAGAAATTTGGAACTGAAGCTGGCACTGCCATTATAGATAACAGCATGGGGTGTCCTCAAAAGCCAAAAAAATATAATTGCCATATGATCCACCAAACCTAATTCTGGGTAACTTTATCTTAAAGAATTAAAATCAAGATCTCAAACAGATATTGCAACCCAGGTTCACTGTAGCATTATTCACAAGGGCAAAGACAACAACAGATATATACCTAAAGAAAATGTGATATATGCACAAATATACATAGTGGAATGTTGTTCAGTCTTTAAAAAGAAAAAAAAAAGTCTTACTATATACAATAAAATGGATAAAGCTTAAGGACATTATTGCATGTAAACTAAGCCAGTTACAGAAAGACAATTTCTGCACGATTCCACTCATATGAGGAAATATCTAAGTTAAGTAGTTAAACCCAGGAATTTCCTGGTGGTACAGTGGTTAGCACTCTATTTCTCATGGTCGAGGGAGCAGATTCAATCCATGGTCAGGGAACTAAGAACTCAGAGGCTACATGGGTTGACCAAAATATTTTTTAAAATCTTTCAAGTATTTTTTAAGAAGTATTTGAATCCATAGAAACAGAAAGAAGAATGGTCTCACCAGGGGCAGATAGTCCTTGTTTTTTTGTTCAGTCACTCAGTCATGTCCAGCTCTTTGCGACCCCATGGACTGCAGAATGCCAGGCCTCCCTGTTCTTCACTACCTCCTGCAGTTTGCTCAAACTCATTTCCATTGAGTCGGTGATGCCATCCAACCATTTCATCCTCCATCGCTCCCTCTTCCAGCTAAGAGTCAGCTTCTAGGCAGGTTGATGAGAAGTCTGGGGGTCCCCAAGGAGAGAGGAGTCTGGGGTTCTCAAGGAGGAGATAGGGTTCTGGAATTCTCAAGGAGGAGCAAAGGACAAACGTTTTTTCCCCTCTACATTCCTTAGTCTTAGTCACATAAAGCGTTTTTATCTTTAAGCCTCAAACTGATGATTACACAAAAAGCAACTCAGTTTAAACTCTGCACTAAGGATTATATAACAATAATGGATCCTACTTGAGGACACTTTCTCCTTCCTGAAAACCTTTTGGCTAATCCTGTTATTTTAAAACGTAAATTATGGGAGTGAGTCAGTAAGATCTTCACAACCTCCAGACATTCTTTTGATTCATTATAATAACTAATTAAAAAGTATCTAACTCCCTTGTTAACACTCACGAAGGCGGCACTCTTTCTGCCCCCTTCTGATGTCTATGTCAGAAGCTTTCTCTATCTCTTTTATAAAACTTTGTTACACAAAAGCTCTGAGCGATCAAGCCTCATCTCTGGCCCCAGATTGAATTCTTCTCCTCTGGAGGCCAAGAATCCCAGCGTCTTTTGTGTCAGCAACAACCTTTTGTCTTGGGGGCTCATCCAGAATTCTTCAGGACAAGGTAAGGATGCTTGGATACTAGTTCTTTGTTCTCCTAGTGAACACGTTTTCTGCTGTACTTTACTAACTCTACAGACTGCTTGCGTGAATGAATGACACGCCCTGCGTGAAGCAAATGAGGAGCCGTGCTCTGTGGTTCCGCGGTGACCTCATAGGGTTATGGCAGAAACCTGTCGGGGGTTTATATTGACCTGCCAATGCCAAGAGGCACCCAATGTCTCCTTCAAGGAGGGACCAGAAATTGGCAAAGCATGTGGACCGAACTCTCCTTTCTCAGTCAAACTTTCCAGTCTCTTTGACCATTTCCTAACTTCTTGGGAACTAGAACTACTAACCTATCTGTTGGATCAAAGACTTTCAAGGGACTTGTGGTCTATGCTGTTACTGTGTATCGTTATTTAGATCCCAAACTTGGATTGGTAGTCAGGAAGCGCCTAGCCTTGCTAGGAGTCAAAAATTCAGAAGCTAGATAGAGCTCTAGCTCCAAGAGCATCTCTGAGGTTAATGAGTACGATGAGTTTCTTTCTTTGGTAATGGTAGCTCTTAGTGGACCAGAGGAGGCTTTCCAGTGGCTTTTGTCCCAACTCCTTA
This sequence comes from Aepyceros melampus, assembly GCA_006408695.1. NCBI lineage: Eukaryota > Metazoa > Chordata > Mammalia > Artiodactyla > Bovidae > Aepyceros > Aepyceros melampus. The sequence goes on from SJXQ01010285.1 coordinate 27,957, forward strand.
GATATTCTTTTTGTGGAATCTGTGGGAATGAAATGGAAGGACTGGCCCATATTGGGACAAAAATCACTTTTCCCTCACTGGCCAGCCCTTCACCATCTCTTTTGCTATCACTTATACTGATGTGGTGACACTTGGAAGGAACATCTCAGTTTTATGTTCGTACCAGTCTTACTGTGGTCAGGAATATACTCAGCGTCATGCACAGGCACTCAGGTGACAAATGTTGCCCCCAACGGTCTTAGCTTGGGAGGCATTCCGGAAGGTTACTCTGATTGCACCCTGGGTGGCATCAGAGGCAAGCAAGGTTTTAATCGTGAGTGACTGGACATCAGTCTGGGAATGTTATGATATTTCCAGGTAGACAACGAAGGGACTCTTGCATACGTGTTCACATTATCCATTCTTTCCCATTGTCTCCTCTCATGTAGGCTGCCACAAAACAATGAGTAGAGTTGTATAACCTGTCAACAGGTATTCCCATTTGCCAACTACTGTCAGCCCCTGATAGCCATTGGTCTACTTTCTGTTACTATAGCTCTAAATATTTTCTTTTTTTAATAAAAAAATACTTTAAAAATAATTTTGTATTTTCATTGCATCATGTAACTTGTGAGATCTTAGTTCCTTGACTAGGGATTGAATTCGGGCCCTCAGCAATGAAGATGAGTCCTAACCACTGAATCACCAGGGAGTTCTTGAATTTAACTAACTACTTTATATACTTCCTCATATGAGTGGAATCAAGCAGAATTTGCCTTTCTGTGACTAGCTTATTTCACTTGCATAATGTCCTTAAGGCTCATCCATTTTGTTGCATATAGTAAAATTTTTTCTTTTTAAAGACTGAAAAATATTCCATTGTGTATATATCACATCTTCTTTATCTATATAAATATATAGATGGATATTTGTGTTACCCCCATGTACCACAAATAACGATACAAGGAACCTGGGATTGCAATATCTCTTTGAGATCTTGATTTTAATTCTTTTAGATAAATAGCCTTAAATGGGGTTGCTGGATCAGATGGCACTGTATTTTTCAGTTTTTGAAGGCCCTCTGTGCTCTTATCTATAATGGCTGTGCCAGGTTACGGTCTCAGTTTCTCCGCATCCATGGCAGTACTTGCATGCCTTTAAAATAGCCTTTATAATAAGTATGAAGTGATATCTCAGTGTGGTTTTGCTTTATATTTCTCTGATAATTATTGATATTGAGCACCTTTTATATACCTGCTTGGCCCTTCTTTTATCTTCTTCAGAGAATTGTCTATTCAGGTCCAATGCTCAATTTTTAGTTGGAATGTTTTTCATTTTTTGTTTTTTATGAAGGTGTAGGTACTTTTGTGTGCATGCTAAGTAACTTCAGTTGTGTCCCAACTCTGTTACCCCATGGACTGCAGCATGCTGGTTTCCTCTGTCCATAGGATTCTCCAGGCAAGAATACTGGAGTGGATTGCCATGTCCTCCTCCAGGGGATCTTCCCCAGCCAGGGATCAAATCTATGTCTCATTATGTTTCCTGCATTGGCAGGCAGGTTCTTTACCACCAGCGCCCCCTGGGAAGCCTAGTTTTGGAATCCTTATTTTGGATATTAACTTATCAGATATGTGGTTTGAAAATATTTTCCCATTATATAGGCGGCATTTTCACTTTGTTGATGATTTCCTTTGCTCTGCAGAACTTTTTATTTTGCTTTGTTCCACTTGTCTCCTTTTGTTTTTGCTTCTTGTGCTTTGATTTTATTTATTTATTTTTCATCATAATTTACTGCTTTTTAATATTTATCATCCAAAACTAGTCAGAAAATATAACAGAAAAGATTCCATTCACATTAGGAACAAAAACTGGCAAGTATTTCATTGGAAAAACACCTGAAATGGGATTGTACTTTATATCCGTAATCAGTTAACAGTGGGCACACTGGATGGTGGCATTTAGTAGGTAAAATAAGAACTTATTTTCATTTTCTACATTGTATGTTTTATCTTTTTACTTGTACACTTATTACCTTTAAATAAAAGAACATGTATTTTAAAATTCTAGCCACAACTGTATAGGACCAATTAACATAAATCAATAAAACCTACAAAATTTTAATTTTTCAACCAGTAAACATTTGCTTCAAGTAAGAACATACTTTTTATTTGGGGATGAATCAGAAAAGTACATCATATGGTTTATATACAGGAATGATGCTGGGCTGGCAACAGGGCAGTGGCCTTTACCGCAGGTTCCTCCTCACAGCTGACTCACATGGACTCTGGGCTCACCTGCACATGGTTCCACATGCTTGGAAGAGCAGAATGCAAGGGAAGTGACTGCTGACCTACAGTTAAAACATCATCCATCCCATTCACTAGGGAAATTTTCCATATTGTTTACTGGTAGAGTTTCAGATGAAAATCTGATCTGGCTATGAATCTATGCAAGGAATTATTTTAGGGGTCTGTGCTTTCAATGCCCAGGGCACAGTTTCAATCTCTGGTCAGGAAACAGATCCTGTGAGCTGCACAGCTCGGAAAAGAATCTGCCAAGGGCTGCCTGCTGACTAAGTATTAATACGTGTGTTGTAAAAATATGCAGATCCACACCCTAGGTAGAGGCTCTCCATAGCTTGACTACTTGAGTATAATTTTAGCCAGAAATATTCCTGTTTAAGAAATACACTGCATAGAGAGTGCCAGGTACTGGGTTTATCTGTTTTTAAACCTGAATGTCTGAGATTACTGGGCTGGTCATAGAGGGGACTGGTGGAGAAAGGCCACTGACCAGCAGGTAGGACCACCTGGTGCTTCTCTGATGCCTATCATTTTATTGGGCAGTAGAAATTGCCCTCCACTTAGCTGATCAGCTCTTCATGTGACTTTTTGGTCAATGTGACTCTTGGGGGGAAATTGCACAAAATTCCTTTCCTAGCCCCAATCTCAATTTCCCTTTCCAAAATGGATATCCTGCGACACAAGCTTCCAGACAGGTACAAGCCAGACTAGCCACCACTGCTGGAAATGGGCAAAATCCATTGTGTTCTTTAGAGACCACCAGCTCCACCTGCCCATATGATTTGGAAACACAAACTTCAGAAATTCAGCCCCCTGGCTTGCACAATGCACACTTCTAGCAACAGTACAAGAGGCACAGGGACATAAGACCTCCCTATACATCCAGGTGAAACTCTTCCTCAATGTTTAAAAGACATGAACATGTAACAAATGTTTACTTTCATGAAACTAAAATGTACGATAGTATTTTGGGAATTGTAGAAATGTTATGATTACAGAGACAACTTACTACAATGGGGAGAGTCGTATACAATACAAAATCAAACCTCTTGCATGTTGTGAGGACAGAATGAGAAGATGGCTGTATACTAGCCGGGAAGCATTCTCTTTAGGCACAGCATCTGCTAGAACCCCGATCTTAGACTTCGCTCTAGAGCTGTGGACAGCAGGGTGGATGTCTGTGGAGGCTCTGTACAGCCAGAGTGCAAATTCTCTTTTGAGAACCGGTACTTCAGAGTACAAGCATAGATTCACAAACATGTTTACCATGGAAGGTAATGGAATTATATTCAGAAATGAAATAAAAAAAGAAACTAACATCCAAATGAAAACAAAAGAAAAAAAAGAAACCATATTCCTCTGCCAAGCATTCCTGGTTAACGAATGTCTCAATTTTAGAACCAAAAAGCAGTGGGCCTTGGGGAGGTGGAGAAGTGACTTTGGTGGGTGCAGTCTCCCACCAGGAGGGAGTCTTAGCAGTCATCCGGCCAGGGGTCATGACAGCACGTGCTCCAGAATGCCTTGTCTAATCAGCTGCTCACACTTCCACCGAGGTAAAAAGTGCTGGCTATTTTTTTTTTAATAGCACTGAAGTACCATCCTCAACTTCAAATTCTCCGTAGTCTTTCAGACATCGCACTTCTATATATAGGCTTTTTGGAGGTTTCATATCCTGTGTGATGTTCAAACCTTCGTCTCCTCCCAATGACCTCATGTAGGTAGCAAGGGACTTTTTATAATGATTGAACCAGTCCATTTCTTCAGCAGATATGTGAAATCGTAAAGCACTCGGCAAGACACTGCCATATTCCCACCTGAGTGCTCTAATCCGAAGCAGCCGGTCATACAGGTAGGCTACAGTGCAGCGTTGATTTCTCAGCAAAGAACAGTGTCGAAACTTGATGGTGGGTATCAAATCACCTCGTCCACTTGACTTTGCTTCATTCACATCAGATTGGTTTTGCTCGTATAAAGCTTTCATCTCCTCCAGAACTTGCCTCGGTCCATCTTCATTGAAAGCAGGCAAGCCTTCCCTTGGCCGCGCGGTGCAGCTCCTGGACCAGCTCCATGGCCTTCTTGCAGAACATGGCCCAAGCACCGGGCCCTTTGGACCACCGGCTCTCAACCAAAGGGCCACCTCACTGTTCCCTACGGCTTCTCTGTGCTTTGATTTTAATATCCAAGAAATCATTGCCAAACCCATGTCATACAGTTTTCCCCCTATGTTTCCTTCTAGTAATTTTACAGTTTCAGGTATTGTGTTTAACCTATTTTGAATTGTTTTGTGTGTGTGGTGTAAGATAAAAATAAAATTTCATTCTTTTTCTTTACTATATCCAGTAGTTCCCAACAGTATTTATGGAAGAAACCATCTTTTCCCATTTTGTATTCCTGACTACCTTGTCAAAGATCAGTTGAGTGTACGTGTATGAGTATGTATTTTCTCTCTTTTGTTCCACTGGTCTAATGTCTGCATGTCAGTATCATACTATTTTAATGACTGCAGCTTTGTAATATGTTTTGAAACAAAGAGGTGTGGTACTTCCAGCTTTGTTTTTCTTTCTCAAGATTGTTTTAGCTATTCAGAGTCCTTTGTGGTTACATATGATTTTTATGACCATTTTTCTAGTTCTTTAAAAATATGTCTTGGAATCTAGGAATTCATTGACTGTTTATATCATTTTTGGTGGTATGGATATTGGAAAAACATTAGTCTTCCAATCCATGAATATGGAATGTTGTTCTACTTCTTTGTGTCTTTTTAAATGTTTTTCATCAGTATTTTGTAGTTTTCAATGTGGAAGTTTTTCCCCCTCTGTGATTCATTCTAAGTATTTTATCTTTCCTTAATTTCCTTTTGGAGTTTTCACTGTTAGTGTATGGAAATATAACTGTAATGGTGCGCAGCAGTATCTCTGGGTTCAGTAATAGGAAACTAGGGCAGGTAGTGGTGGTTGGTAATGCCAGGAGTGTGCAAACTCAGCTGTGAGGCTGTAGGTAAATGCATAGGGGCAGTGGAGTATGCATCGTGGCAAGGAAAGGGCTTGTGTTAAAATCTGGGTCTGATTGCAGGCACAAGTTCAGTTGCTGAAGTCAGAGCTGGTAGCAGGTCTGCACCTGGCTTCAGGACCAGGGCTAGCTTAGCTGTATGCATGATGGCTGTGCTGAGTTCCAAGGAGGCACTAGCTGTCATGGGTCCTATTAGGGAGGGTGGAGGGACTCCGCACCAGGAGTCTGAGACCTTGAAACCTGTGAGCCCTTCTGTGGTGAGAGCTTTGGGCATACACAGTATTAGTGCTGGCTGTTGGTTTCCTCCACAACTTTCCCTCATTTTAATTCATGCTATTGTTAGGGGAAACACACTGACTGAAGTTGCCCACCTTGGCCAGGCACCATAGTAACCATTTGTGTGAGTTATTTTACAACAGGAGGTCCTGTATGAAACATGGCACTAGTGCGACACCATCAACCAGAAGAATTTGGGAAAGTCAAAAGGAGATGCTGCATGTCCTACCACCTCCCAGAATCATCAGCGGCATCCATCTTGGCTGAGCAGGGCATGCACTACCAGGAAGGACCCTGAGTCAGAATGATTGGCCAGAGACAACCTGGAAACTAACCTCATCACCATAAAACCTGAGACAGTGAGTCATGAGGCAGAGCAGTTCTCCTGAGTTCTCTTACTCTATTGCCTTCTGTCCTGCCACCCTTTTCCAATAAAGTCTCTTACCTCGTCAGCATGTGTGTCTCCTTGGATATTTCATTTCGAGTGTTTGGCTGGAGCCCCCTTTTGGCTCCTGGAAAGGATGCCCCTTCCTGCAGTACTACTGTGTTGCTTCAGTTTTTTAACTGGACTCCTGAGCTTTGTCAGAGCTATTTTCATTAACATCTGCCTGTCCAATGGTTGTTTTTTTTTTTTTTTCCCCCATTGGGGAGATAGAGACTGGGATCTCTTACTAAACCATCCTGCTAACATTACTCTGTTTATAAGTTTTAGAATCAGTTTCACTTTCTACACACTTCCTGCTTGGTATGTACATGCGTAATCATTCACTTCAGTCATGTCCAACTCTATACAACTCTATGGACGGTAGCTCGCCAGGCTTCTTTGTCTATGAGATTGTCCAGGCAAGAATACTGGAGTGAATTGCCATGCCCTCCTCTAGGGGGTCTTCTCGACCTAGGGGTCGAACCCATGTCTACAAGTCTCCTGCGTTGGCAGGCAGGTTCTTTACTACTAGCACCACCTGGGAAGCCCCCTGCTTGGCATATAAATCAAGATTGCATTGACTCTAAAGATCAATAGAATTGAAATCTTATTGAATCTTTAAATATGTAGTATAGTATATGTCTCCATTTCTTTGTGACTTTTACTTTATTTAGAAATTAATGTTTTGTACTTTCCATTTTATAGGTTTTACACATATTTTATTAATTCCCTGCCAAAATATTTTGGTTTTGGTGCTATTGTGAATGATATTTTACTTTGATTTTTGAATTGTTTCCAGTAGTAAAATATACATGATTTTTTAATATATTGACTTGTAGTTTACAAATATGATAAACTCACTTACATGCACTAGTGTTTTGTGGATTCTTTAGGTTTTTCTCTGTATATTATAATTTTTTTCTGTGAGGAAGAGAGTTTGATTTTTTTTTCCTTTCCAATTGTAGCTTGTTTTCGTTATTTCTTGCCTTATTGCACTTGTGAGAGCTTCTAGTCCAATGTTGAATAGAAATGGAGACTAGTTGACTTTTCCTTATCCTTGATCTTAGGGGGAACAATTCAGCCTTTGTTCATTAAATGTAGTGTCAGCTGAAGTCTTCTTTGTTATTTTTGATGCCATTTGTTAGATAGAGACTGTGTTCTTCTATTACTATTGTACTGAGAAATTTAATGGATGTTTAGTTTTTTCTATTTCTTTTCTGCATGATTTGATACATAGTTTTACCTCTTCCTTTCCAGTCTGTATTTCTTTTTTATTCTTTTGTTTTACTCATCAGAACTGTCAGTAAAATGTTCCAAAAAATTATAAAAGTGGGCATCTTTACCTTCTTCTCAATTTTAGGAGGAAAGCATTCAATCTTTTCCCATTAAGTATTCAGTTAGTAGGCAGTTTTGTAAGTATAGCTCATAATGTTGAAGAATACTTTTCTCTTAGTTTACGGATGTGTTTTATTATGGATAGTTCAATTTTTAAAAAAATTTATTTTTAATTGGAAGATAATTGCTTTACAATATTTATTGCTTTCTGCCATTCATCAAGGTAAATCAGCCATAGGCCTAAATATGTCCCCTCCCTCTGGAACCTTCCTCCCACCTCCCACCCCATCCCACCCCTCTAGATGAATGTTTTGATTTTTAAAACATATTTTCTGCATCTGTTGAGGTGATCATATGACTTTTCTCCATTATTCTGTTAATGTGATGGATTACCTTAATTGACTTTGAATGTTGAACGAAACGTGCATGCCTGGGATAAAGATCCCTTTGTCTTTATGTGCCGCTTCTTTTATGTGTTGCTGGGTTTGTTTGCTCATGTGTTGATTTTTGTGAGTAAATGTTTATGGATGGTATCAGTCCATAGTTTTCTGGTACTGTTTTTTCCTAAAAATATATGAGGAAATACTTGCCTCACGTGATGAGTTGGGAAGGTTAATTTGTTCTCCATTTTCTTAAAGCATTTATATAGGATTGTTATTATTTCTTCTTTAAATATATAATAAAATTCCCCTCTTTAACTTTGTGGGCCTGAACTTTCTATGTGAGATGGTTTTTATTAAAGATCTTTCTTAACAGATATATGGCTATTCAGATACTTCTTTTGCATTGAGTCACTTTATGTAATTTTTGTCTTCAAGAAAACTGGCCAATTCATTAAGCCATCCAATTAACTGGCACAATTTGTTGCTAGTGCTTTCTTATTTTTATGTATGTGGATCTATAAAGATATCCCTTCTTTTATTTATTATGGTAATTTGTATCTTATTGCTTTTTAAATAAGTGATACACATTTATCTTTTTTTTTTTTTTTTGATTTTTCAAAGATCCTTGTTTTAAAGGTCATTGATATTCTTTTCTCTCTCTTTTTTTGGCTGTACTGGGTCTTCATCACTGTATGTGGGCTTTATCTACTTACAGTGAGTAGAGACTATCTACTTGCAGAGGGTGAACTCTAGGATGTGCAGTCTTCATTAGCTGCAGTTCGTGGGACTTAGGGCACGGAGGACTCGTTAGTTGCAGCTCCCAAGCTCCAAGAGTGGAGCTTAGTAGTTCTGGTGCACATGCTTAGTTGTCCTGTGTCATGTGGGTCTTCCCAGACCAGAGATCAAACTCATGTCCCCTGCATTGGTAGGCCAACTCCAAACCGATAGAACCACCAGGAAAGTCTGATATTCTTAATTATTTATTTGTTTTCTACTTTGAGATCATCAAACTTTCTTTTCTTACTGAATTTGTTAGTAAATATAGTACAGTATTTAGTACAAACAGCAATTCAAACATCATTACCTTGTTTCTCATTTTAAATGGATTGCTTATATCATTTTACCATAAATATGACATTTGCTGAGTTTTTTTTATAAATTCACTTTATCATGATTATGAAGAACTCTTTATTCTCATTTTTAAAGCTTTTTTCTAAATCGCAATAACTGCTTAGTATTATAATACTGCTTATTTCCTTGATCAGTTAAGAGGTCAGTCAATTTTTCTTTTTTTTTTTATCTTTGCCCATTTTATTTTATTTTATTATTTATTTATTTTTAATTAATTTTTAGTTTGTTTTGCTTTACAATACTGTATTCATTTTGCTATACATTGACATGAATCAGCCACGAGTGTACATGAACTCCCAATCCCGACCCCCACCTCCCCCCTCCCGCACAATAATTATCTTAAACGTAAATGGGTTGAATGCCCCAACCAAAAGACAAAGACTGGCTGAATGGATACAAAAACAAGAACCCTATATATGTTGTCTACAAGAGACCCACCTCAAAACAACAGACACATACAGACTGAAAGTGAAGGGTTGGAAAAAGATATTCCATGCAGATAGAGACCAAAAGAAAGCAGGAGTAGAACACTCAGATAAAATAGACTTTAAAACAAAGGCTGTGAAAAGAGACAAAGAAGGAAACTACATAATGATCAAAGGATCAATCCAAGAAGATATAACAATTATAAATATATGTGCACCCATCATAGGAGCACCTCAATATGTAAGACAAATGCTAACAAGTATGAAAGGGGAAATTAACAATAACACAATAATAGTGGGAGACTTTAATACCCAACTCACACCTATGGATAGATCAGCTACACAGAAAATTAACAAGGAAACACAAACTTTAAAGGATACAATAGACCAGTTAGACCTAATTGATATCTATAGGACATTTCACCCCAAAACAATGAATTTCACCTTTTTCTCAAGCACATATGGAACCTCCTCCAGGATAGATCATATTCTGGGCCATAAATCTAGCCTTGGTAAATTCAAAAACACTGAAATCATTCCAAGCATCTTTTCTGACCACAATGCAGTAAAATTAGATCTCAATTACAGGGGAAAAACTATTAAAAATTCCAACATATGGAGGCTTAACAACACGGTGCTGAATAACCAACAAATCACAGAAGAAATCAAAATATGCATAGAAATGAATGAAAATGAAAACACAACAACCCAAAACCTGTGGGACACTGTAAAAACAGTGCTAAGGGGAAGGCTCATAGCAATACAGGCATACCTCAAGAAACAAGAAAAAAGTCAAATAAATAACCTAACTCTACACCTAAAGCAACTAGAAAAGGAAGAAATGAAGAACCCCAGGGTTAGTCGAAGGAAAGAAATCTTAAAAATTAGGGCAGAAATAAATGCAAAAGAAACAAAAGAGACCATAGCAAAAATCAACAAAGCCAAAAGCTGGTTCTTTGAAAGGATAAATAAAATTGACAAACCATTAGCCAGACTCATCAAGAAACAAAGGGAGAAAAATCAAATCAATAAAATTAGAAATGAAAAGGGAGAGATCACAACAGACAACACAGAAATACAAAGGATCATAAGAGACTACTATCAGCAATTATATGCCAATAAAATGGACAACATGGAAGAAATGGACAAATTCTTAGAAAAGTACAACTTTCCAAAACTGAACCAGGAAGAAATAGAAAATCTCAACAGACCCATCACAAGCACGGAAATTGAAACTGTAATCAGAAACCTTCCAGCAAACAAAAGCCCAGGTCCAGACGGCTTCACAGCTGAATTCTACCAAAAATTTNTTAGAAAAGTACAACTTTCCAAAACTGAACCAGGAAGAAATAGAAAATCTTAACAGACCCATCATAAGCACGGAAATTGAAACTGTAATCAGAAACCTTCCAGCAAACAAAAGCCCAGGTCCAGACGGCTTCACAGCTGAATTCTACCAAAAATTTCGAGAACAGCTAACACCTATCCTACTCAAACTCTTTCAGAAAATTGCAGAGGAAGGTCAACTTCCAAACTCATTCTATGAGGCCACCATCACCCTAATACCAAAACCTGACAAAGACGCCACAAAAAAAGAAAACTACGGGCCAATATCACTGATGAACATAGATGGAAAAATCCTTAACAAAATTTTAGCAATCAGAATCCAATTTTTCTACTTCTGTCTGTGTATGTTTCTGAGCTAGGTATGAGTCTGTTTCCCCAATCACAGTAAAGTCAGTCTATTGACACTAGGTTGTGGTGAAGGAAAGTTCAGTGTTTATTACAGGGCACCAATAAAGGAGTCCTGGAGAAGGGAATGGCAACCCACCCCAGTATTCTTGCCTGGAGAATCCCATGGACAGGGAAGCCTGGCAGGCTACAGTCCATGGGGTCGTAATGAGTCGGACACGACTGAGCAACTAAAGTAACGCAATGCAATAAAGGAGTTGAGGTAGCTAGTACTTCAGAGGCCCAAACTCCCCAAAGGGTTTCTGGGAAAGGTTTTTAAAGACATGTTGAGAGAGGAGGGTTTTTAGGATATGTGATCAGCTGGTGGACATTCTTGTGATTGGTTGGTGCGGAGGTAATCTAGAGTTTACAGGATGCTCGGGGCTGGTGCACTGGAATGACCCAGAGGGATGGTATGAGCAGGTAGGTGGGAGGGGGGTTCAGGATGGGGAACACGTGTATATCCATGGCAGATTTGTGCTAATGTATGGCAAAACCAATACAATATTGTAAAGTAATTAGCCTCTAATTAAAATAAATAAATGTATATTAAAAAAAACAAAAACAAAAAACAGCTCCAAGAGTATGGCTTAGAATACTATGCATAGCCCTTGAGGAGTTACAGAAGGTCTTTGACTTTATCTAACTGTTGAATGGCTACACTATTATTATATTCTCTTGCTTGACTTTTTTCCTTTTTCTCTGCATTTTCTCACATCTCTGATTATAAATATACTTTTTGGAACTTGAGAAAAGCCTAGGAGACAGGGTTTTCTACAGACAAGAGGCATGTAGAGGACATGGTAGGGAGTGGTCTATTCTGGGAAACCTCTAAGGGTTCTGCTGGTTGTATTTATGCAGTTTATTATATATATTTGTAATACTAGGCTATGTTTGCATTAGAATGAAATAAGCTTTAAAATATATATATGGTTTTACACTTCATTAGTTATATATATGTGTGTGTGTGTGTGTATACATATACACATGCACCTGGAGAAGGGCATGGCAATCCACTCCAGAATTCTTGCCTACACACATATATATATCTCCTACCTCTTGGACCTCCCCCACCATCACCAGTCCCAACCCTTTAGGTCATCAGAGAGTGCCAGGCTGGGCTTCCTGTGCTATATAGTAGCTTCCTGCTAGATGTCTATTTTACACATAAAAAACATGGAATACTTCACAGATTTACCTGTCACCCTTGTTCAAGGCCCATGCTAAACTGCTCTGTACTGTTGCAGTTTTAGTATATGTGTGGCTGAAGCAAGCTCTCTCTCTCTCCTTTTAAAATATCTATTTAGTTATTTGTTTTCAGCTCTCTTTGGTCTTAGTTGTGGCACCAGGGATCTCTCTGTGGCAGCTTATGGGGACTTTTGTTGCAGTGCGCAGGCTTCACTCTAGTTGTGGCACACAGGTTTTAGATGCCCCACAGCATGTGGCATTCCACAACCAGGTATCAAACCAGCGTCCCCTGCATTGGAAGTGGATTCTTAACCACTGGAAAACCAGGGAAGTCCAATCAAGGTCTCTCTTACTTAGGGGCTTCCTCAGTAGTCTTATGCCTTGCTGTTTATTTTTTCTCATGGATCATTAGTCCAAATGGTTTAGGTATCTGTCTGATTTAGTATATTCCTTCTATGCTTCTTCTGAAAGAGTGAAGAATAAGCTTACCCCTCATGGACTGAGTGTGGAAGATGCTCCTGAGTCTGGGCCAGCCCTGTGTGTCTGCTCAGAGCTGCCTTTGTGGTAGAAGCAGTGATGATGTGAATCTGGGCTAGTCCTGCTATCATCAGTAGAGCCTGTTCACCTGACTATGCTGTATTGCCCATGCCAATTTCTGTGTCCATGGTGCCCACATGCTGAAGCTGTGTGCAGCCCTGCAAACTTTACAAGTGGGACCTATTTATCTAGCAAAGTAGTCATTTAGCAGTTGCCTCAGTAATCTAGGAATGGACAAGATGAATCCATCCATATATTTTCTACAGTGTCCTCTGAATGGAAGATGTGTTTCTGTCACCTCTTTCCTGTGCTGAGCACCTCTGTCAACTCTATCCTGTGCTGAGCACCCCTCAGGATCCGCTGAGATCTGTGCCTTCCTGAGGAGTCCCTCTTGGGGCACATAAGAGAGCATCTGTCCTTCCATGTGCATGGCTTCAGATGACTGAGTTTGATGCCCTGACTGGGTATCCTATGTTCTGAGCCCATGAGTATTGCCAGTCTAAGGATGAGAGGAGATACATTACACCACTGGAACTGTCGTAAATGTAGTAGAATATTTTTCAAAAGGAAATCGGAAGGAAACTTCCAGGTATGATGGCAACACAGAAGCAGTGGGTGTATCTATGCCAGTCTTCATTGGAATCATGAAGGCAAGCCCTGTCCTCAACTGTTGCCTGATTCTGGACTTTTCCTTTTATGGGGCTTGTCTCAGTCCTGTTGCCTCTGTCTTGGCACTCAGAGCTTGTGCCCATCTCTCTCTCTGACTTTCTGGCTACCAGGTCTTGATGGGGCAATATGTCCTTCTGCCTGGAATCCCCAGTAGATTCCTATAGGCTGGGTAGGAAGTACACCCCCTAAACACCATTTCAGGGCAGTTTGAGAATATCTCAGTGCAAGGTCCTTAGATAAATACATGGCTAGAGAGCATCTCCCTCCTGCATCGGGGTTCCTGTTCTCTGTGTAGGGTGATGATGCCTCTGAAGCTTCAACTATGGTATCTTTCTCCCTTCCTCCTGCTGCCGTCACTGAGCATCTTCCACTTGAATTCTTCTCCTTCATAAACAGGCAGACGGACATAGAACACCATGAGACTTTGTGTTCCCAACAAAGGGGACCCAGACAGGGACTTGGGGGTATGTAGGTAATTAGAGAGGTGATGTCAGTGCTGAAGTGAGGAACTAAGGACAGTGAACACCCAAGTGAGAAAGGCCACGGGGGTGAGCAGGTGGGGCTTAAGGGCCCTGGAGGCCTTTAAGAGAGAGCATAGAGCTCACCTCTGAGGAGACACACCAGCAGTCGAGGAGGCTGGGGTCTGTAGTGTCTGAGGATTGCCCTGTGGGCATGAATCCCCACACTGTCTACTGAGCTTTGTTCAGCAAGCTCCCAAGTGCTGGAGAAATCCACCAAGCTGGAAGGGCAGATGCTGGTGTTTGAGGAGGGGAGTGTCGGCAGTGGGGGATTATCCCACAGGTGCAGTTGAACTCAGGTTGGCGTAGGTGGTGGTGAGGTGGGGCTTCTATGATCTCAGAGGGAGAGTCATGTGAGAATCAGAGATCAAACGCCACAAGTTTTTGATAGTTACCTTCCCACCCATCTGAGGTTTTGGATGTCAGACAGAAAAGGATTTGGGAGAAAGCAGATGCTGCCTTTTCTACTAACCCAGATTAGATAAGAGTGCTGTAGATTGGAGGAAGGCAGGAAGAGGGGAGGGGGCAGTGGGCAATATGGAGGTGTCTCCCCAGCAGCCCTAGGAGTTCTGTGCAGCTGAATGAGAGCCAAGAAACAGACTCTGTCCCAGGAGGACAAACTACCCCTCACTCATCTTTGCCACATCCTTGGGTGGATCCCTATAACAACTGTACACTCACTGGAGAGCAGGGTGAGTCTATATTCAAGACATTGTAAGAAGCACCTAACTCATAGGGGTGGCAACTGTCCTTTCAGAAGGCCTGGAGCTTTTATGTCTGTTAGGTGGGAGATGGAGGTAGACTATACATCCTGGGTCAGATGAGGAGAAGGGTCCCTGTGTCAGGACCTACTTACACCTGCTCAACTCACCTTAGCTACCACAGAGACAGATCTCCATCTTAGAAGTACCCTCAGCCAGAGCCTGGTGGGGGTGGAGTGGTGGGCAGAGACAAGAGCCTGGTGTCACTCTGGGCAAGGAGACCTCCCCCGCATCCCCAGGGTCCCCTCCACAGGGAGAAGCGGCAGCTCTGGATCACCTTGGGAACCTGTCCTAAGCCTCTTCACCATGAGGACCTTAGAAATTCCCTGTCCTAGACCGAGCCCTGTTGGGTAAGCCCAGCAGACTCTTTTCTGGAGGGGAGCTGTTGGGTGGGAAGAAGCTCTTAGAGAGGGAGTGGGGGTCGGGTGAAGAAGAATCAGACAGCGTGAGCGTGGGGACCGGTTCGTGGACAGGCAGCAGAGACACAGGAGGAATGAGAATCTCCAGCCCCTAAACATTCACTCTGAGGGTGAGACCCAACTCACCCAGTATGTGGAAGCAGCTGAGTCCACAATGGGGATTGGCATTAGGATCAACTGAGACCCAAGGAGGGACAGAGTTCAGCACGTGAAACTTGACCCTTTGTTCTTCCTCTCCTTCAGGCACTTAGGACAGGGGCCCTTCTCACCTGTTACTTTATTTTGTCCTCTCCCCACCTTTGAAGATTGGAGGTGGTTCGATTTTATAAATGTCAACAGCCCAAAGAAGGACTGTAATACGAGCACAGTTACAGGATGAGGTAGCTGAGCTCGTCTCCCCAGCATGGATGGGTGGGGAAAGTTACGTCTCTTCAGCAGATGCTTTACCCACTCTGAGCCTCAGATTCCTCCCTGTCAGATGAGGATGATTACTTCTACCTCTCAAGACTGCTGGGAGGAATAAAGTTTGGTGGATGATGCATGTGACCTGTGGATCTTGTTGACAGAAATGATTGACATTCTGGCTGATGTAATGATCATTACCCATGCCCCCACCTGTTGAATTTGTGGAGGAGCCTCTGAGAGCACTGAAATCCAGCTTCGGTGGGAAGGCACACTGGTGGTCTCCATTGTGGCCATGTCCTCTCCCACACCCGCAAAGCCCCATCTCCAGTGAGTAAGCACTCTTCTGTGAATTGCAGGGCTTTTTATTGCTGGAAGCCTCTATAATCAGACACCTAGACATGGCAGGTTGCTAACATTACTTAGGGATCAGGCAAGGGCTTCCTTGGGTTCCTGGCAGGGATGGTTCCATCAGCAGAGAGAACTTGAATATATTTTATTCTGTAACAGAAGGTACAGAAACCTGGTGAGGCCTCCTGGGTGGACATGACAATTAGCTGCACTGACCAAGGGGAGGGGCCTGCAGGTTGTTTGGAGGGAGGCCTCTGGATGTGAGCAGGTAAAGGTCAATACTTCCCAATGAGGTTCCTCCAATGGAATAGAGATTGTAGGGTTTCCCTGGAAGGCTGTGGGCAGTCTTCTGGGACACAGTGGGGGACGGCTGAGGACCACCTGGCAGGACTCTGGAGTGACACCTGGGAGTCTCCAGGGATGAGCTGATCCCTGTCTGCTTCCTCCCTCTGGCCCTTGGACACTTAGAGCTGAAGCAGCTGCTTGTTCCCACCATCTCTAGGGCAGCAGAGAGAGGATTGACCTTGGGCATTGACTGATCCTTGACTCTGGGCATCCCAGGCCTGGGGAGGGCAGGAGGGCAGCTTTTGGAAGCAGCTACCTCTTTTAGGCATGTGAAACCTTTTGGGTCCAGGGAACAAGGACAAATGTGGGTGTTAGATAGGGTGGAGTAGGGACTTGAAGCACTAGGGAAAGAACTGATGTTTGGAGAAGGGAAGGACTCAGTGTGAATGGATTACAGAAGAGTCAGATTCCTGTGCTGGAGAGGCTAGAGTCAGGGAAGCCAGTGCTGAGGGCCTACCTCCAAAGGCAGGTGATGTCGCAGAGTCAGGAGGACCTGGAGGGTCCCAGGCCTGTGACCATGCAGAGCCCAGTCAGGGCCAGCTCAAGAGCTCCAGGGCTGAACTGAGTTTTCCTGCAGGATCCTTTCCCACACTGTGGGTGTTGGCCACGTCCTCACTACCTCCTCATTCATGAGGTTTGTTTTGCTCCCAGGTTCCCAGGGAAGAGCCAGGGTGTAGAGGAAATGATGCCCTCCACTTCCCAGTGGCTTGAGCAGACCCCTGACACCCCCGCCCCACACAGGCACATTCACACACAGCCTGACCACCAGAGTGGTCAGAGCATCCTGCTTATCTTCTGCTGTCAACTTCTCATCAACACAGCTCTTCAGGGTATCAGCAGTTTCCAGTACATCAGAGTTTTGGTTGTACTTTTCAACTTGTTCAATATATTCCTCATGGCTTCCCGATATGAACAGGTCAACAGTGTCCCTCAAGGCTGGGCAGATGTCATCACACTCTGAAACAGAAAGATATGGGGACACTCCCTGTAAGGCACTCACCAGAACACCCTATTCCCTTGCCGGTCCCGAGAGGCTCAGTGCTGCCCTGGGAAGGTGTCAGAACCCTTGTATAGAATGGCCTTTTGGACTCTGTGGGAGAGGGAGAGAGTGGGATGGGTTGGAAGAGTGGCAATGTAACATGTGTGATATCATAAGCGAAATGAATTGCCAGTCCAGGTTTGATGCAGGATGCAGGATGATAGGGACTGATGCACGGGGATAACCCAGAGAGAGGGTGTGGGGCGGGAGGGTGGAGGAGGGGGTCGGGATTGGGAGTTCATGTACACTCATGGCTAATTCATGTCAATGTGTAACAAAACGAATACAGTATTGTAAAGCAAAACAAACTAAAAAATAAAAATTAATTAAAAAAAAAAAAAAAAAAAAGAACCCTTGGGGAGCCCAGGTCGCAGCCAGTCACTTCCGCCCACGATGAGGAGTAAGGCAGCGCAGAGCAGCAGGAGAGCTCCAGCCCGCGTCATGATGCCGGTAGCAGGTGCTCCCTACTCACCTGGAGCCCTTTTATGGAGGTGCTTGTCCTCACCCCAGGCAACTGTGTCTCATGCTTCCTTTTTTCAGGAGATATGCCAGGCCACAGTGTGAAGGTGCCCGGGGCTGCACAGGAGGAGCTGTGTGTGTTGGCAAGATGCTAGTCCTTGAGTCCACAGAGGGCACTGGCTCAGCCTCCTCCCCTCCGGAGGGCTCTGTGGGAGGGGCAGCTGACTCAGGAAGCTTAATAAGTGAAAATCCCCAGGTTGACCGAAAAGGATAAAAATGCTCCCAGATAGGCCTCCTGAATGATGGCAGGTGGTAGCCTGTCGGTACAATATGTGACCTTGAAGACAGGATTGTGTGGACTTTAGCAGTTTACAGTTAGCTCAGTGATTAGTGAATCGTCTCACAGGGATTTGTGCCAGATAAGCCAGAGCACAAGCCCTGAGCCCGTGGCCAGACTCTGGTGGCTCCTGTCCTGCTGTTGTCACCGTGTCCTTCATCTTGTCAGTGGCCTTTGTTGGGCCACTTCCCTGAATCAGTATCTGGAGCCTGGAAACTTCTTCTATGTGTGCCCAGAAATTTCTGTTTTTCTCTTGGCCAGGTCCTACTACCTGGCAACTTTAATAGTACCCCATTCTACACTGCAATATTGTTTGCAACATCTTTTTTTCTTTTAAATTAAACTTTATTTTTATATTGGAGTATAACCGATTTACAGTGTTATGATCATTTCAGGTGGAGTGCAAAGGGACTCAGCCATATGTATACACACAACCATCCATTTTTTCCCCAAACTCCTCTCCCATCCAGGATTGAGCAGTGTTCCCTTTGCTTTAGAGTTGGTCCTCATTGGTTATCTATTTTATTTCTCTAAAATTTATTGATTTTTTTATTGACAGATAAATGCTTTACAATGTGTGTTGGTTTTTACCATACATCAACATGAATCAGTCATAGGTAAACACTTGTCCCTTCCCTCTTGAACCTTTCTCCCACCTGACCACCCCATTCTACTCCCCTAAGTTTTCCCAGAGCACCAGGATGCACTCCCTGCTCTATACAACAACTTCCCATTAGCTATCTATTTACACATGGTAATGTATATATTTGGAGAAGGCAATGGCACCCCACTCCAGTACTCTTGCCTGGAAAATCCCATGGACAGAAGAGCTTGGTAGACTGCAGTCCATGGGGTCGCTAAGAGTCAGACACGACTGAGCAGCTTCACTTTTACTTCTCACTTTCACGCACTGGAGAAGGAAATGGCAACCCACTCCAGTGTTCTTGCCTGGAGAATCCCAGGGATGGGGGAGCTGGTGGGCTGCCATCAGTGGGGTCGCACAGAGTCAGACATGATTGAAGTGACTTAGCAACAGCAGCAGCAGCAGCAATGTATGTATTTCAATGCTACTCTTACAGTTCATCACACTCTCTTCCTCCTTGTGTCCACAAGTCTTTTCTCTATGTCTCAGTCTCTATTCCTGCCCAGCAAATAGGTGCATCAGTTCCATTTTCTAGATCTTATATGTGTGCATTAGTACGTAATATTTGTTTTTCTCTTTCTGACTTGCTTCCCTCTGTATAATGGATTCTAGTTTCATCCACCTCATTATAACTCAGATGTGTTCCTTTCTATGGCTGAGTAGTATTCCATTGCATATATATACACCACAACTTCTTTATCCTTGTATCTGCTGATGGACACCTAGGTGGCTTCCTTGTACTAGGTATTGTAAATAGTGCTGCAGTGAATATTGGAGCACGTGTGACTTTTTCAGTTATGATTTTGTCAGTGTATGTGCCTAGTAGTGGAATTGTTGGGTCATGTGATAGTTTCACTTCTAATTTTTCAAAGATTCTCTATAGTGTTCTCCATAGTGACTGTATCAATTTACATTGCCACAAACAGCACAAGAGGTTTCCCTTTTCTCCACATGCTCTCCAGATTTTTTGTAGATTTTTTGATGATGACCATTCTGACTGGTGTGAAGTGATATCTCATTATAGTTTTGCATTTATCTAATATTAAGCGATGTGCATTTTTTCATGTATTGATTAATTTTTAGTATGTCTTTTTTGGAGAACTGTCTATTTAGATCTTCTGCCCATTTTTTGATTACATTGTTTGTTTTTCTGATGTTGAGCTAAATGAGCTGCTTGTATATTTTGGAGATTAATCCTTTGTCAGTTGCTTCATTTGCAATTATTCTATCACATTCTGAGGGTTTCTTTTTCATCTTGTTTATGGTTTCCTTTGCTGTGAAAAAGCTTTTGACCACTTAAGTGGTTCCCATTTGTTAATTTTTGTTTTTATTTATGTTACTCTAGGAGGTGGTCATAGAGGATTGCACTATGGTTTATGTCAAAGAGTTTTTTGCCTGTGTTTTCCTCTAAGAGTTTTATAGTTTCTGGTCTTCCATTTAGGTTTTTAATCCATTTTGAGTTTATCTTTGTGTATGGTGCTAGGCAGTGTTCTAATTTCATTCTTCTATAATACACATTGCTGTCCAATTTCCCTAATATCACTTATTGAAGAGGCTATTTCTCCATTTTATAGTCTTGCCTCCCTTGTCAGAGATAAGCTGCCCATAGGTGTGTAGGTTTATTTCTGGGCTTTTATCTTGATCCATTGTTCTATATTTTTCTATTTCTGCCTGTACCATATTATCTTGATGAGTGTAGCTTTGTAGTATAGTCTGAACTCAGGAAGATTGATTCTTCCAGCTTCATTCTCCTTTCTCAAGATTGCTTTGACTATAAGAAGTCTTTTGTGTTTCCATATGAATTTTGAAATTTTTTGTTCTAGTTCTGTGAAAAATGCAATTGGTACTATGATAGGAATTGCATTGAATCTGTAGATTGCTTTCAGTAGTATAGTCATTTTCACAATTTTGATTCTTCCCTTCCAAGAACATGGTATATCTCCCCATCTGGTTATGTCATTTCTGATTTCTTTCATTAGTGTCTTAAAGTTTTCTCTATACAATTCTTTTGTCTCCTTCAGTTCAGTTCAGTTCAGTCACTTGGTTGTGTCCGACTCTTTGCGACACCATGAATTGTAGCACACCAGGCCTCCCTGTCCATCACCAACTCCTGGAGTTCACTCAGACTCACATCCATCGAGTCCTTAGGTAGGTTTATTGCTAGGTATTTTATTCTTTTTATGTCAATGGTGAATGGGATTGATTCCTTAATTTCTCTTTCTGAGTATTCATTGTTAGTGTACAGGAATACAGAAGATTCCTGTGAATTGATTTTGTATCCTGTGACATTACTAAATTACTGATTAGCTCTGTTAATTTTTTGATATTATTTTTAGGGTTTTCTGTGTATGGTACCATATCATCTGCAAACAGTAGAGTTTTATTTTTCTTTTCCAGTCTGGATTACTTTTATTTTGGTTTCACCGCTGAATGCCATTGCTAGGATTTCCAAAACTGTTGGGTAATAGTGGTCAGTGTGGGCACCCTTACCTTGTTCCTGATTTTAGAATGAATGCTTTCAGTTTTTCACCATTGAAAATAATGTTTCCTGTGGGTTTATCATACACGGCCTTTGTTATGTTCAGGTGAAATGCAAAAAGCAAAATGGCTGTCTGGGGAGGCCTTACAAATAGCTGTGAAAAGAAGAGAGATGAAAAGCAAAGGAGAAAAGGAAAGATATAAGCATCTGAATGCAGAGTTCCAAAGAATAGCAAGAAGAGATGAGAAAGCCTTCTTCAGCAATCAGTGCAAAGAAATAGAGGAAAACAACAGAATGGGAAAGACTAGAGATCTCTTCAAGAAAAATCAGAGATACCAAGGGAACATTTCATGCAAAGATGGGCTCAATAAAGGACAGAAATGGTCTGGACCTAACAGAAACAGAAGATATTAAGAAGAGGTGGTAAGAATACACAGAAGAACTGTACAAAAAAGATCTTCATGACCCAGATAATCATGATGGTGTGATCACTCATCTAGAGCCAGACATCTTGGAATGTGAAGTCAAGTGGGCCTTAGAAAGCATCACTACGAACAAAGCTAGTGGAGGTGATGGAATTCCAGTTGAGCTGTTTCAAATCCTGAAAGATGATGCTGTGAAAGTGCTGCACTCAATATGCTAGCAAATTTGGAAAACTCAGCAGTGGCCACAGGACTGGAAAAGGTCAGTTTTCATTCAAATTCCAAAGAAAGTCAATGCCAAAGAATGCTCAAACTACTGCACAATTGCACTCATCTCACACGCTGGTAAACTAATGCTTAAAATTCTCCAAGCCAGACTTCAGAAATATGTGAACTGTGAAATCCCTGATGTTCAAACTGGTTTTAGAAAAGGCAGAGGAACTGGACATCAAATTGCCAACATCCGCTGGATCATGGAAAAAGCAAGAGAGTTCCGATAAACATGTATTTCTGCTTTATTGACTATGCCAAAGCCTTTGACTGTGTGGATCACAATAAACTGTGGAAAATTCTGAAAGAGATGGAAATACCAGACTACCTGACCTGCCTCTTGAGAAATCTCTATGCAGGTCAGGAAGCAACAGTTAGAACTGGACATGGAACAACAGACTGGTTCCAAATAGGAAAAGGAGTATGTCAAGGCTGTATATTGTTACCCTGCTTATTAAACTTCTATGCAGAGTACATCATGAGAAATGCTGGACTGGAAGAAACACAAGCTGGAATCAAGATTGCCAGGAGAAATATCAATAACCTCAGATATGCAGATGACACCACCCTTATGGCAGAAAGTGAAGAAGAACTCAAAAGCCTCTTGATGAAAGTGAAAGAGGAGAGTGAAAAAGTTGGCTTAAAGCTCAACATTCAGAAAATGAAGATCATGGCATCGAGTCCCATCACTTCATGGGAAATAGATGGGGAAACAGTGGAAACAGTGTCAGACTTTATTTTTTTGGGCTCCAAAATCACTGCAGATGGTGACTGCAGCCATGAAATTAAAAGACGCTTACTCCTTGGAAGAAAAGTTATGACCAACCTAAGCAGTATATTCAAAAGCAGAGACATTACTTTGCCGACTAAGGTCCATCTAGTCAAGGCTATGGTTTTTCCTGTGGTCATGTATGGATGTGAGAGTTGGACTGTGAAGAAGGTTGAGTGCCGAAGAATTGATGCGTTTGAACTGTGGTGTTGTAGAAGACTCTTGAGAGACCCTTGGACTGCAAGGAGATCCAACCAGTCCATTCTGAAGGAGATCAACCCTGGGATTTCTTTGGAAGTAATGCTAAAGCTGAAGCTCCAGTACTTTGGCCACCTCATGCGAAGAGTTGATTCANGAATTGATGCGTTTGAACTGTGGTGTTGTAGAAGACTCTTGAGAGTCCCTTGGACTGCAAGGAGATCCAACCAGTCCATTCTGAAGGAGATCAACCCTGGGATTTCTTTGGAAGTAATGCTAAAGCTGAAGCTCCAGTACTTTGGCCACCTCATGCGAAGAGTTGATTCATTGAAAAAGACTCTGATGATGGGAAGGATTGGGGGCAGGAGAATGGGACGACAGAGGATGAGATGGCTGGATGGTATCACGGACTCGATGAACGTGGGTCTGAGTGAACTCCAGGAGTTGGTGATGGACAGGGAGGCCTGGCGTGCTGTGATTCATGGGGTTGCAAAGAGTTAGACATGATTCAGCGACTGAACTGAACTGAACTGAAGTTCCTTCTGTGCTGATTTTCTGCAGAGTTCTTATCATAAATGGGTGATGAATTCTGTCAAAAGCTTTTTCTGCATCTGTGGAGCTTATCATGGCTGATTCATGTTGATTTGACAGAAAACAACGAAATTCTGTAAAGCAATTATCCTTCAATTTAAAAATAAATAAAAAATTTAAATTTGTCAATATGATATATTATAATGATTGGTTTACAGACACTGAAGAATCCTTGCATCCATTAGATAAACCCAACTTGATCATGGTGTAGCACCCTTATGCATTTTAAATATAGTAGTGTGTACTTGTCCAACCCAAACTCCCTAACTATGTCTTACCCTCAAAATTCCTGCTGGCATTGTAAGTTCATTCTCTAAGTCCATCAGTCTCTTTCTGTTTTGCAAATAAGTTCGTTTGTATCATGTCTTTTTAGATTCCACATATAAGAGATGTTGTACATTATTTCTGCTTCTTTGTCTGACTTAGTATGACAGTCTTTGTCTTTCTCAGTATGACAGTTTTTAGGTCCATCTGTTTTCTGCAACCTCTTTTGACCCTTGGGTGTACTGTTTCCACCATCTCCTCTCCAGACCTCTCACTTGAGGAAAAGCCAAGCCCCTTCTAGGGTACAATCTTTGGGCCAGTTGCCAAACAGCCCTGTGCTGCTGCTGCCTCTATGAACATATACCTATCTTTCTCTCCTCTCTGAGTGCCTCTTTTCTGCTTCTTGACCTGACCAAGTGTGCTCCTGCAGCAAGGCCTTTGTACATGGGGCCCTCCTGGCCTGGAAGGCTCTTGCTCCTGAGGTGGTGTGATGCATTGCCTCATCCTCAGGTATCTTCAAGTATCACAGGGCACAGATTTCCCCCAACTATTGAGCCCTATTCTCAAAGCAATCTGCCCTCTCCTCCCCTCACATCCCTCTGTCTTCTTCCCCTGCTTCATCTTCGCCCAGAGTGCCTCTTCCCATGGGGTCACTGTCTTTCACTCCCTCTTAGGTGATGAAGAGCTGCAGGAGAGTGATAGCTGTGCTGTGTGCTGCTGCATCCCAGGACTAGGGGAGGGCCCAGCATTCGGTAGATGTTGCACAGTGTTTGTTAGAATAATGGCAAGAATATTCCATTTCTCTGGAGTTGATAAACAAGAATACTTTTAGTTCTATTTACTATAGATATGCTTATAAATATTGCCTGAGAGAAAATAAATAAGGTAAAGATTTAAAATGTTTGATAAGTCAGAATCAAGCAGATTTTTGCTAGAGGCACCTGACTGGCCTTTGCCTGAGTCACCTGTAGTGGATTAAAGTTTGCTGAAGGCCAGAGCTGAGTTGGGACACAAGGTGTGACCACAGTCAGAACCCTATGCCATATAGGATTCACATCTGGTAACTGCTCTTGGCAAAGAGGCACCGAGTACTGAGCTGCAGGGTCAGCTGACCACCATGCAGCCCTTGCTCACCATGACTCCTATTGCCTGGGGGCTACCTCTCTGAAGGTCACCCCACGAGTGGCTCAGGTGACTGCAGGTGTATCTCAGAGGTTCCTGGGCAAGAAGGTGATCACTCCAAGGCCCAGGCTGCACATGCTGGCTCTTTGTCTATGGTGGCAGGACTTCCGTGTGGTAAGACCCCTGCCCATGGATCCCATGCCTCCTGTCCTTCAGAAGACACTCCCCCAATGCCCTCCGCAGCTCTGTGAGGAGCGGAGTCAGGGCTTGGAGTGCTGAGTAATACAGGTGGCTGCTATGTATCCAGCCCAGCCCTTTCAAGGGTGCCATAGAGTCCTCTGATACATCCCTGGATGGTGGGGACATTTAGTGACATCAGAGTGAGAAGCTGGGTAGGGTCAATGGAGGATTCACCTGATGTAACCCTTTCCCAATGCAGGTTGTTTTTTTAAATGTATTTTTAATTTGGGTTGACTTCTGCCATACAACATGACTTAGCCAAAAGCATACATATGTATCCTGCCTCTTGAATCTCCCCCCACCTTCCACCCAATCCCACCTTTCTAGTTTGTCACAGAGTACCACGTTGAGCTCTCTGTATCAAGTTGTTTTTCAATTAAATTTTATTTGGAACAATTTTGGATTTATAGAATAGTTGAAAATGCTTGTCAAAACTGACAGACAACTTTGGAGTGTTACTAATAACTCAACCTCACAATATGTGAGGAGGTGGATTCCACCAGATTGTCCATTAATGTGTCTTTGGATTCCAGGAGGCAATACATGATCTATGCACACTGCATTCATTGTCATGTGTCCCCAGTGTCCTCTGCTCTGTGGAACTGCTCATTCTCTCCTGGTCTGTCATGGCCTTGGGAGGTCTGAGGAGGACTGGTCAGGGATGATAGAAGGCCCTCCAAGCTGAGTCTGTCTGCTATTGTTCTTATAATGTAGAGTGGAGGAAATGGCAGCCCACTCCAGTATCCTTGTCTGGTGAATCCCACAGACAAAAGAGCCTCTCAGGCTATAGTCCTTGGGGTCACAAAGAGTCAAACATAACTTATAACTCTGAGCACAGCACAGAGGAGGGTTCAGACTTTGGGTTTTACGAAAGACAACACAGAGCTGAAGCCCCCTGCTTGTCTTCTTAATCTGGGTACATGTGACAGCTGTGTGTCTTACCACTGGATATGTCATATTTGACTGTTGATTATCATTATGTTTGTCAGATCTGCACTGTTTTCCCTTCTCCTCTCCTCTTTTCTTTGGAAATGAGTTATTGAGTCTAGCCCGTGCTCAGGGAGTGCAGAGCAGTAAGTTTTCCTCCTGAAGGGGATCATCTCTCTGTGTAATTAGAGATGTTTCAGTAAGGAGTGGTGGTCTCTTCTCCCACATTATTTTAGTTTTGTGTAGGTGCACTAGGGCTTTTTGTTTGTTTTTAATTTTTTTTTAATTGAAGGATAATTGCTTTACAGGATTTTGTAGTTTTCTGTCATAACATCAACAAGAATCAGCCAGAGGTTCACCCATGTCGCCTCCCTCCCTCCTATCTCCCTCACCACTCCACCCTTCTAGATTGCCACAGAGCCCCTGTTTGAGTTCCCTGAGTCATACAGCAGATTCCCATTGGCTATCTATTTTATGTACGGTAATGTAAGTTTCCATTACTCTCTCCATACATTCACCCTCTCCCTCCTCTCCTCCCCCTGTGTCCATAAATGTGTTTTCTATGTCGGTTTTTCCATTGCTGTCCTGAAAATTAATTCATCAGTACAATCTTTCTAGATTCTGTGTATATGTGTCAGAATACGATATTTATATTTCTCTTTCTAGCCTACTTCACTCTGTATGATAGACTCTAGGTTCGTCCACCTCATTAGGACTGACTCAAATGTGTTCCTTTTTATCAGTTCAGTTCAGTTGCTCAGTCATGTCTGACTCTTTGCTAGCCCATGGACTGCAGCACACCAGGCTTCCCTGTCCATCACCAACTCCTGTTTTGCTCAAACTCATGTCCATTGAGTCAGTGATGCCATCCTGCCATCTCATCCTCTGTCATCCCCTTCTCCTCTTGCCTTCAATCTTTCCCAGCATAAGGGTCTTTTCCAATGACCCTCTTGGAGAGCACAAGCAAAACTATGTGTGCACCAGGACCCGGGAGAAAGGAGCAGTGACCCCACAAGAGACTGACCCAGATATCCCTGTGGGTGTCCAGGAGCCTCCAGCAGAGGCCTGGGTCGGCGGTGCCCTGCTTTGCAGGGTCGGGGCATGAGTGAGGCAGTGCCTGCCCAGGACCTTTTGAAGGAGGTCGCCATTATCTTCATTACCTCCACCATGGTTTGGTCTCAGGTCAAACAACAGGGAGGGAACACAGCCCCTCCCATCACAGAAAATTGGATTAAAGATTTACTGAGCATGGCCCCTCCCATCGGAACAAGACCTAGTTTCCCTCACAGTCAGTCTCTCCCATCTGGAAGCTTCCATAATCCTCTTATCCTTGTCCCTCAGAGGGCAGACAGAATGAAAACCACAATCACAGAAAGCTAATCAAACTGATCATGTGGACCACAGCCTTGTCTAGCTCAATGAAACTATGAGCCATGCCGTGTAGGGCCACCCAAGATGGATGGGTCATGATGGAGAGTTCTGATAAAATGTGGTCCACTGGAGATGGCAAAGGCAAAGCACTTCAGTATTCTTGCATTAAAAACCTCATGAACAGTATGAAAAGGTGAAAAGATATGACACTGAAAGAGGAACTCCCCAGAGTTCAATATGCTACTCGAGAAGAGTGGAAAAATAACACCAGAAAGAATGAAGAGATGGAGCCAAAGTGAAAACAGCACCCAGTTGTGGATGTGACTGGTGATGGAAGTAAAGTCTAATGCTGTAAAGAACAGTATTGCATAGGAACCTAGAATGTTAGGTCTGTGAATCAAGGTAAACTGGAAGTGGTCAAACAGGAGATGGCAAGAGTGAACATTGATATTTTAGGGATCAGTGAACTAAAATGGACTGGAATGGGTGAATTTAACTCAGATGACCATTGTATCTACTACTGTGGGCAAGAATACCTTAGAAGAAATGAAGTAGCCATCATAGTCAACAAACGAGTCTGAAATGCAGTTCCTTTTTATGGCTGAGTAGTATTCCATTGTGCATATGTACCACAGTTCCTTTATCCATTCATCTGTTGATGGGCATCTAGGTTGCTTCCATATTCTAGCTATTGTAAATGGTGCTGCAGTGAACTATGGGGTACATGTGTCTGTCAGTTTTGGTTTTCTCAGGTATGCCTAGTAGTGTGATTGCTAGGTCATATGGTGGTTTTATTCCTAGCTTTTTAAAGGAATCTTCATACCATCTTTCATAATGGCTGTATCAATTTACATTCCCACCAGCAATGCAGGAGAGTTCCCTTTTCTCCTATACTAAGAATCTCTCAGAAGAAATGGAGTAGCCATCATGGTGAACAAAAGAGCCTGAAATGCAGTACTTGGATGCAATCTCAAAAACGACAGAATGATCTCTGTTCATCTCCAAGGCAAACCATTCAATATCACAGTTACCCAAGTCTATGCCCCAATCAGTAATGCTGAAGAAACTGAATTTGAACAGTTTTATGAAGACCTACAAGATCTTTTAGAACTAACACCCCAAAAAGATGTCCTTTTCATTATAGGGGACTGGAATGCAAAAGTAGGAAGTCAAGAAACACCTGGAGTAACAGGCAAATTTGGCCTTGGAATGTGGAATGAAGCAGGCCAAATACTAATAGAGTTTTGCCAAGAAAATGCACTGGTCATAGCAAACACCCTCTTCCAACAACACAAGAGAAGACTCTACATATGGACATCACCAGATGGTCAACACTGAAATCAGATTGAATATATTCTTTGCAGCCAAAGATGGAGAAGCTCTCTACAGTCAGCAAAAACAAGACCAGGAGCTTACTTACTGTGGCTCAGATCATGAACTCCTTATTGCCAAATTCAGACTTAAATTGAAGACAGTGGGGAAAACCACTAGACCATTCAGGTATGACCTAAATCAAATCCCTTATGATTATACAGTGGAAGTGAGAAATAGATTTAAGGGCTTAAATCAGACAGAAAGAGTGCCTGATGAACTATGGAATGAGGTTCGTGACATTGTACAGGAAACAGGGATCAAGAATATCCCCATGGAAAAGAAATGCACAAAAGCAAAATGGCTGTCTGGGGAGGCCTTACAAATAGTTGTGAAAAGAAGAGAGGTGAAAAGCAAAGGAGAAAAGGAAAGATATAAGCATCTGAATGCAGAGTTCCAAAGAATAGCAAGAAGAGATAAGAAAGCCTTCTTCAGCAATCAATGCAAAGAAATAGAGGAAATGAACAGAATGGGAAAGACTAGAGATGTTTTCAAGAAAATTAGAGATACCAAGGGAACATTTCATGCAAAGATGGGCTCAATAAAGGACAGAAATGGTCTGGACCTAACAGAAACAGAAGATATTAAGAAGAGGTGGCAAGAATACACGGAAGAACTGTACAAAAAAGATCTTCACGACCCAGATAATCATGATGATGTGATGACTAATCTAGAGCCAGACATCTTGGAATGTGAAGTCAAGTGGGCCTTAGAAAGCATCACTACGAACAAAGCTAGTGGAGGTGATGGAATTCCAGTTGAGCTGTTTCAAATCCTGAAAGATGATGCTGTGAAAGTGCTGCACTCAATATGCCAGCAAATCTGGAAAACTCAGCAGTGGCCACAGGACTGGAAAAGGTCAGTTTTCATCCCAATTCCAAAGAAAGGCAATGCCAAAGAATGCTCAAACTACCGCACAATTGCACTCATCTCACATGCTAGTAAAGTAATGCTCAAAATTCTCCAAGCCAGACTTCAGCAATACGTGAACCGTGAACTCCCTGATGTTCAAGCTGGTTTTAGAAAAGGCAGAGGAACCAGAGATCAAATTGCCAACATCTGCTGGATCATGGAAAAAGCAAGAGAGTTCCAGAAAAACATCTATTTCTGCTTTATTGACTATGCCAAAACCTTTGACTGTGTGGATCACAATAAACTGTGGAAAATTCTGAAAGAGATGGGACTATCAGGCCACCTTACCTGCCTCTTGAGAAATCTGTATGCAGGTCAGGAAGCAACAGTTAGAACTGGACATGGAACAACAGACTGGTTCCAAATAGGAAAGGAGTACGTCAAGGCTGTATATTGTTACCCTGCTTATTTAACTTCTATGCAGGGTACATGATGAGAAATGCTGGACTGGAAGAAGCACAAGCTGGAATCAAGATTGCCAGGAGAAATATCAATAACCTCAGATATGTAGATGACACCACCCTTATGGCAGAAAGTGAAGAAGAACTAAAAAGCCTCTTGGTGAAAGTGAAAGAGGAGAGTAAAAAAGTTGGCTTAAAGCTCAACATTCAGAAAATGAAGATCATGGCATCCGGTCCCATCACTTCATGGGAAATAGATGGGGAAACAGTGGAAACAGTGTCAGACTTTATTTTGGGGGGCTCCAAAATCACTGCAGATGGTGACTGCAGCCATGAAATTAAAAGATGCTTACTCCTTGGAAGAAAAGTTATGACCAACCTAGATAGTATATTCAAAAGCAGAGACATTACTCTGCCAACTAAGGTCCGTCTAGTCAAGGTTATGGTTTTTCCTGTGGTCATGTATGGATGTGAGAGTTGGACTGTGAATAAGGCTGAGCGCTGAAGAATTGATGCTTTTGAGCTGTGGTGTTGGAGAAGACTCTTGAGAGTCCCTTGAACTGCAAGGAGATCCAACCAGTCCATTCTGAAGGAGATCAGCCCTGGGATTTCTTTGGAGGGAATGATGCTAAAGCTGAAACTCCAGTACTTTGGCCACCTCATGCAAAGAGTTGACTCATTGGAAAAGACTCTGATGCTGGGAGGGATTGGGGGCAGGAGGAGGAGGGGACGACCGAGGATGAGATGGCTGGATGGCATCATGTACTCGATGGACATGAGTCTGAGTGAACTCCGGGAGTTGGTGATGGACAGGGAGGCCTGGTGTGCTGCGATCCATGGTGTCACAAAGAGTCAGACATGACTGAGTGACTGAACTACAAAGCTACAGTCAGCAAGACAGTATGGCACTGGCACAAAAACAGAAACATAGACCAATGGAACAAGATAGCACAGAGATAAACCCAACACCTATTGGTACCTTATTTTTTATAAAGGAGGCAAGAATATACAATGGGCATAAGATAGCCTCTTCAATAGATAATGCTGGGAAAACTGGACAGCTGCATGCAAGAGAATGAAATTAGAACACTTCTAATGCCATACACAGAGATAAACTAAAAATGGATTAAAGACCTAAGTGTAAAACCAGAAACCGTAAAAGTCTTAGAGGAAAACAGGCAGCACACATAAATGAAAGCAAGATCCTGTATTACCCTCCTCCTAAAGTAATGGAGAAGGCAATGGTACCCCACTCCAGTACTCTTGCCTGGAAAACCCATGGACGGAGGAGCCTGGTGGGCTGCAGTCCATGGAGTCTCTGAGGGTCGGACATGACTGAGCGACTTCACTTTGACTTTCACTTTCATACATTGGAGAAGGAAATGGCAACCCAGTCCAGTGTTCTTGCCTGGAGAATCTCAGGGATGGGGGAGCCTGGTGGGCTGCCATCTATGGGGTCACACAGAGTCGGACACAACTGAAGCGACTTAGCAGCAGCAGCAAAGTAATGGAAACAAAACCAAAAATAAACAAGTGGGACCTAAACTTAAAAGCTTTTGCACATCAAAGGAAACTACAAACAAGGTGAAAAGACAACCCTCAGAATGAGAGAAAATAATAGCAATGAAACAACTGACATGAGATTAATTTCCAAAATATACAAGCAGCTCATGCAATTCAATACCAGAAAAACAAACAACCCAATCAAAAAGTGTGAAAAAGACCTAAAAAGACATTTCTCCAAAGAAGACATATAGATGGCTAACAAACACATGAAAAGATGCTCAACATTGCTCAGTATTAGAGAAATGCAAATCAAAACTGATGGCCATCGTTAAAAAGTCTACAAACAGTAAATACTGGAGAAGGTGTGGAGACAAGGTGTGCTAGGTCTTGTTGCGGCATGTGGGACTTCTGTTTGCAGGGCATAGTCTCTCTAGTTGCAGCAGGAGGGTTTTAGTTGCCCCAGGGCATTGGGGAGCTTAGGCCCCTGACCAGGGATTGAACCAATTACCACTGCATTAGAGGGCAGATTCTTAACCACTGGATACCAGGGAAGTTCCTATTTATTTACTTAATCATTTATTTCATTAGTGTGGACTCATGCATATTAGTGTGGACTCACACATATTACTGTATACTTTGGGTTATCATCCAATACTCTGTTATTTATATTTTCCATGAAACCTTTTCCAATTTGTCAGTAGGAGCTTATCAGACTTCCTTTTAGAGTTTCAAAGTCCATTTCATTGTATCTGTGCAAACAAACTGTGCTCCTAATGTGAAAGTTTGAGTTTACTCTTGACAGAGTTTTCACACACGGAGTGCTGCCTCTGGTGAACCCAGCACTCTTGGCCTTAGAACTCCCATGCCCAGTGGCCTGTAGGACTGTGGACCTCAGAGTCTCTGATGCAGGAGACAAACCTTACAGCCCCACAGCTGCTCACTGATGTTTCTGGATAAACTGTGCAGTTCAGGTACCTCTTGAGATCAGGTTCACTAATGGAAGAGGATGAGACAACCAGAAAGGGCAAGGCTAGACCACTAGGGGTCAAGAATGTGCCCAGGAACTTGTTCTCTTAAGGGTTTGAGAAAGACTGGTAGCATGATGTGAAATTAACAGAATTAGAAGCCTGGTGAAAACCTACATGGCTCTAAGTCCTATGAGCTCCTTGTTGGGAATATTTTGGAGCCAAGGTTGGTTGTCCACCATTGCTTGGGGCCCAGTCTAGAGACTGAAGATGTTAAGATATTCAAGGGCTTCAGTAGGCCCTTCAGCAAGGCCCCAATGCACAATTTTATGTGCATTCTTATCTCCAGGATGTAACCTTGGGGAAAAAGGAAGGATTCTGGATGACATTTTTTTCTACCTGACAGTGGTGTAGACCTGTCCTTGGCTCTTTTGTGATTCTGTCTGCTCTGTTTTGGAGAATGCTGCCCTTGGAACCAGGGTAGGTTGGGGGAAGGTTGATCAGGAAAACAGGTGATCGTTGGGGCTGAGACAACAGAGCACTTGGCTCCAAATGGAATCACTTAGAAATGTCAGTGTTGCTGTAATCACAGCCTCTTTTCTCTGGTGCCAAAAAGAAACACAGAAACAGTGTTTTGAATAAAGTAGGAAAGAGTAGCTTTTATTGCCTTGCCAGGCAAAGGCGAACACAGTGGGCTAATGTCCTGAAGACCATGTGAACCACCTTGGGGCAGGTAATGAGGAGTTTTATAGTGTTTAAGGGGCAGGGCATGATCAGCTGGTGAACTGTTCTTGGGTGGGTTGGCATCAAGGTGAATTTTTAAAGCATCATCAACCTTTTGGTTTCAGCAGTTTATGGTCAATGTTCTTGTGGTCAGCAGATTTCATCTGGAGGGGAGTCTACTATCTGTAAAAACAACTTAGGAATATGTGTCAGGCCATTGTATGTTTTAGGAAACTTGGAGTTTGGTGATTCTGTTATGTTGCAGAATTATAGTCTAAATTTTTACCAGTTCCCCAGCCCAACAGCTATTCTTTGTTTCTACATCTTCACATTTCACAGTCATTAACTCTTGAGTCAGCATTTTACTTCAAAAGACAAGGTCAAAGGGGCTTGTACATGGTTTCATCAGCTCCACTTGATCTTTGGCAAAGATACCCCCACATGTTCTCCAGAAGCTCTACTCTCAGAGAGGAAAGGGTTTCCCACAGTTAACACCCCAAGGACAAGGGACATGTTCCAGGAGCCTGGGCACAGGACTGTGTTCCTCTTGGGAGGGGTTTGGGCTGAGCCCAAGGAGCTAGGGTTTTTTAAAGTGTCAGGAACCCTGCCCTGAGCAGAGCGCTCCAGCTGCCGCCACGATGAAGGGAACACTGCTTGTGCTGGCCTTGCTGGTGACCAGAGAGCTGACCTTTGAGATGCATGAGGGTAGGAAGGAGGGTCCAGATGGCCCTCCTGATCCTTGCTCAGTGCTGTCTCACTGCTTCCTTCCCAGTCCTGTCCACACCACTTCTAGGGGCAGATTCTGAGGGCAGCTGTCTGATCAGTGCCCAGGAATCCTGCACAAACTCCTTGAGGCTTTCAGCCTTTGAATGGAAAGAGTGGTGTGGAGTTGGAAGGGTCATTAGCTATGCACACACTGGGGGATAGTTAGTTTGGGGGTAGTGGTGCTCATTGGAAGGAAGGAAGCAGGCTGGTATGCCTGGGGCGGTGGTCGAGGGCAGAAGGGTCTCCAGGCCTACTCTCTCTTACTGCTTCCTTCTGCTGGGTGGTTTTCTGTCTGGAATGTAAGCAGTCCTGGGAGAGGGAGGGTCTCTGTGGGAGGTGAGTCTGGAAGCTTTGGATGTGAGTTCTATCGAGTGGTGAGAAAAGGAACCTCCTACTCTGGTAATCCTCTTGATAAGATGCTTTCTGTCTGTGCTTTCAGCGGAAGCCTGCCCTGTGTTTTATGGAGCGGTTGGTACGATTTTTATTGGAAGCAAAACATTGTTGAACTCAACGTTCGATTTGGTTGATGCTACTGATGAGGAAAAGGAAGCTCTCGGAAAACTCCAGGATTGCTTCAATGAGGATGGACTTCGTGCCAAGATTTTCATTATAGAACTTGTGGTAATTTACTCTCTTCATCCTCTACCCTGCCCTGCCACTCATATGCATAGTGCAGTATACTACATGGGAATAGACCATGCAGTCATGGGATATGTGACAGACAAGAGCTATAAACAAAGAAGCACATAAACCCTTTGCTCCACCCTGCAACACCTGTAATATGCAACTGCAGTCCATCTGCACATCCAGCCTCTTATTACTGAATATGCCTGTATCATGCCAGTCAACCCACACACAGAATAGGGTTGTAATATCAATACAGTAGGCCAAGTGTCATGAGTCATATGATTTTTTTCCCTTAGTGAGAGGAGCTAGTATTGGAGGAGTAGAATTTTAATGTTTGGCAGGAAAGGAAGCATTTAGCTCATACATATGTAAGAGTCTTGTCAGCTCTACTTTAGGAATATTGAAAAGGAGCCCCAAGCTTTAGAGTCTCTTTCCAGCATGAGACTCCCTGGCTTTGTGAAGTTTCTGGCCTGTGGTCTCATCACCTCTTGTTCCCGCTCTGATGGCCATTGCTCTGGCTCAGAGCCCCATTTCCACCCACATGGTCTCCGTGTCTACAAGCCAGAATTTTCACTGTGGTGTTTTGGTGCCTGAGGCTCCTAAGGAGGATTCTAGGTATCTGTCACTGCTCACCTGAGTAAGCAGTGTATCTCCCAAAGAACCATCTTTCCTTTTTTGTTCTTGTTAAGTAATACTGGAGATTGTGAATAGTCTTCTCAACATCTTTTCCTCAAATTGTTGATTGTTCAAAACGAGAGATTTTCTGCAAACAGTTCCTGCACTAATAGGAGCACACAGAGCACATGGGGTTGTTTACGACACCTGCATGCACATTAGCCCACCCAGCACACCTGACAGAAGAGGCTCAGGTGCAGGAGGTGTGACCCAAACCCAGGCTCCAGCACCTTGCTCCTCCCTCAGGACCAGCCCCAGCTGTGCCCTCCTGACCCTTGTCATCTTCTCCCCTCCCTGGCATGGTTGGTGACTCTGTCTTCCTCCTGACACCTGTGTTTGGGCTGTTAGGGAGCCATCCTCCCCCTGGTGTCTGCTGGCAGCCCCTTGTCCAGTGGTGGGTCTGTGGGCAGAGGTTCTTGCTGGGGATGGGGCTGAATCCCTGAAGGTGAGGTGATCCTGGGGAGACAGGATAGCCTGGCTGTGGGCTCAGGTCCTGTCTTTTCTCCTCCTATTCCCTCCCAGAGTTCCGTCATTTTAAATGAGGATTGCTCTGGCTATAGAGTGTCCACAGTGGTGAATGCTGTTTCAGGATTACTTCTCAGTGTGACATCTTTGGTGAGATGATCTTTCCAGGGATGCCAGCGTGCACTCAAGCTTCCTGCCCTGTTCTCCTCAACTGAAGCTGGAATCCAGATACCTGTCCCACCTGATGTGGTCTCTATGAGGCTGACTCTAATAAAATCACTGCAGCATTGCTCAGCGTGCAATTTGTGTGTGTGCTCTGGGGAGGATGTGAGGCAGGAGGTCTTGGGAGATGGTGAGAAGTGACAAATGTGATCATTGAGAGCATGGGGACCAGAGTCAGACAGAATGATGGTAAACCTAGGCCCTGTCCCTGGCAAGCTGTGGAAACTTGGGCAAATTTGTTTAACTTTTTCAAGCCATTTTGTCATCTGCTAAATGGGGATTGTGTGTCAAGATTAAGCCAGTAACATAGTTTATAACAAGATTATAGCCAATAGCTTTTAAGGATAAAATTGTTGTTTGTGGACACAGATGGCATATCTCCTACTGTGGCCTTCAGCACAGTGGCAGAACTTCCAGTCCTTTAAATATCCCTCTGGTATTGAATCGTGACTCCTGAGATGACCTGAGAGGGTCATCATAGGTCCCCTCTTCCTCCTAGTGGCATTTGCCATTTTCTACTTCTAGCCCGAGATTTCTTCAGGGACACTAAGCACCACTGCTGTTCTTGGTGCTGCCATGGGGAGCAGGACCTCCATGAAGTGTTGGACCAGGAAGAAGGAAGTGTATAGAAGAAACTACCTCAGTGAGAATGTTGTTTCTGTGGAAGCAGTTCATGCTATGAAGTGCGAATTGAAGGATGTGCCATATGGGGCACGTGTCCTGAACCCTCCAACCTACTTGTAAAGGCATGAAATAGATAGTTGCATTACAATAGGAGATTTGTGAAGCTACCAGGATGGGATTAGGTTTTATTCCAGTTTCTTAGGGTCTAGGTCATTTTCAGGCTACTCTCAGTATGACCCACGGAAAGAGTGGCATAACTGATAAAAATCTCTCTACCTAAAAATCTGGCCAGGCAGGTGTACTAAGGTCACATACCAGGAGCTGAACTTGGGACTTGATGCTAAGTAGCCAGGGCCTTGAGTCCTGCATCTTCTTTGACCTACTGCCTAAATTAGGCATTTAAATTCACTGTTTGCTCTTCCAACACCTTGATTTACATCTACCAAGTGCTGGACACTCTGCTGGAGTTAGTATTAAGTGTTAAGGTCATACTGTGAAAGTAAAAGTGAAAATCGAGCAGTTGTGTCTGACTCTTTCCAACCCCATGTAGCTTGCCAGGCTCCTCTGTCCATGGAATTCTCCAGACAAGAATACTGGAATGGATAGCTGTTCCCTTATCTGGGGGATCTTCCCAACACAGGGATTGAACCCAGGTCTCCCACATTGCAGGGAGATTCTTTACCTTGTATGAGCCACAAGGGAAGGCCTCAAGTCATACTAAAGAGGTCTAAAATTTTGTTGAAATGTACAAGATACAAATTGAACAGATTAAGGGCTAAATTGTATCCTTGTATGAGATAAACTGCTATCATAGCAATGTCAACCCTTCCCAAATCATCTAAATTAACCTTTGTTCTCATGAAGATTTACTTAATGTTTACTCCCAGAAACTAAATTTTTGAAGTCAACCAAAAAATTGAAATAAATTGAAACTATCCAGAGGATTGTTCTCACCACATTTTTGCAACAGAAATAAAAGTCTCCATAAATTGTTAGGTTTTAGTGGAGAATAGATACATGGTCATACTGAGAGAAGAGAAAACCCATACATAGAGTCAAAGTTAGTTTAAGATATAATAATAATAGTTTATTGAATCTTGAAGAAGAAATGGGTATTTTTTAAAAGGGTGTTAAGAAAAATGAGTTAACATTAAAACAATCTAGATGTATCTGCAGAGCCTTTTCTTGTGGATTTATGTGGAATAATGATTTAATTGCCATAATTCTATGTTTGATTATTCATTTGTCATGGCTCATTTCTTCTCCACTCCCTCCTCACTCTTTCAGTTTAACTTTCATGACATTGCAGTTTCTTGTTTTTCTCCTTCTTTACTGGAAGATACTTCTTAGGTCTTCCAGGTTGTATCCTTTATCAAAGATCATTCTCTTTGCAGCTCTTCTTTCTTATATATGCTCACTTAAAAAAATTTTTTTTAAATTTTATTTATTTTTTAGAATGAGTTTGGAAGTTTGCCTTCATCTGCAATTTTCTGAAGAGTTTGACTAGGATAGGTGTTAGCTCTTCTCTAAATTTTTGGTAGAATTTAGCTGTGAAACCATCTGGTCCTGGGCTTTTGTTTGCTG
Source organism: Aepyceros melampus (assembly GCA_006408695.1). Taxonomy (NCBI): domain Eukaryota; kingdom Metazoa; phylum Chordata; class Mammalia; order Artiodactyla; family Bovidae; genus Aepyceros; species Aepyceros melampus. Next base: position 66,114 of record SJXQ01010285.1, read on the forward strand.
GAAGATTTCTGATTACAGTTTTGATTTCTATGCTTGTGATGGGTCTGTTAAGATTTTTTATTTCTTCGTGGTTCAGTTTTGGAAAGTTATACTTTTCTAAGAATTTGTCCATTTCTTCCAAGTTGTCCATTTTATTGGCATATAGTTGCTGATAGTATTCTCTTATGATCCTTTGTATTTCTGTGTTGTCTGTTGTGGTTTCTCCATTTTCATTTCTAATTTTGTTGATCTGATTCTTCTCCCTTTGTTTCTTGATGAGTCTGGATAATGGTTGTCTATTTTATTTATCTTCGCAAAGAACCAGCTTTGTTGATTTTGGCTATGGTCTTTTTTTTTTTTTTCTGATACTTTTGTATTTATTTCTGCCCTAATTTTTAAGATTTCTTTCCTTCTACTAACCCTGAGGTTCTTCATTTCTTCCTTTTCTAGTTGCTTTACATGTAGAATTAGGTTATTTATTTGACTTTTTTCTTGTTTCTTGAGGTAAGCCTGTATTGCTATGAACTTTCCCCTTAGCATTGCTTTTACAGTGTCCCATAAATTTTGGATTTTTGTGTTTTCATTTTCATTCTTTTCCATGAATATTTTGATTTCTTTTTTAATTTCTTCTGTGATTTGTCAGTTATTCAGCAGCATGTTGTTCAGCTTCCATACTTTGGGATTTTTAATAGTTTTTCTCCTGTAATTGAGATCTAATCTTACTGCATTGTGGTCAGAAAAGATGCTTGGAATGATTTCAATTTTTTTGAATTTACCAAGGCTAGATTTATGGCCCAGGATGTGATCTATCCTGGAGAAGGTTCCGTGTGCACTTGAGAAAAAGGTGAAATTCATTGTTTTGGAGTGAAATGTCCTATAGATATCAATTAGGTCTAACTGGTCTATTGTATCAATTAAAGTTTGTGTTTCCTTGTTAATTTTCTGTTTAGCTCATCTATTCATAGGCATGAGTGGGGTATTAAAGTCTCCCACTATTATTGTGTTACTGTTAATTTCCCCTTTCATACTTGTTAGCATTTGCCTTACATATTGTGGTGGCCCTATGTTGGGTGCATATATAATTGTTATATCTTCTGCTTGGATTGATCCTTTGATCATTACATAGTGTCCTTCTTTGCCTCTTTTCACAGCCTTTGTTTTAAAGTCTATTTTATATGATATGAGTATTTCTACTCCTGCTTTCTTTTGGTCTCTAATTTGTGGGATATCTTGAATCTAAAGATCAATAGAATTGAAATCTTATCATTATTGAGTCTTTAAATATGTAACCTTATTACATGTCTCCATTTAATTATACTTTTACATTTCTCAGAAATTAATGTTTTATAAAGTTTCCATTTTATAGAAACATATTGTACATATTTTATTAATTCTTGTCAAAATATTTCATGTTTTTCGTGCTATTATGAATGACATTTTACTTCAATTTTGAATTCTTTGTTGTCTCTATATAAAATACACTTGAGTTTTTATATATTGACTTGTATTTTACAAATATGCTAACTTTACTTATATGTCCCCTGAAGAAGGAAATGAAACCCACTCCCATATTCTTGCCTAGAGAATCCCATGAACAGAGAAGCCTGGCAGGCTATAGTCCATGGGGTCAGAAAGAGTTGGACACAACTATGTGACTACCACACACACACACTTATATGTACTAGCGGTGTTTCTGTAGATTGTTTAGGTTTTTCTCTGAAGAGAGAGAATAATTTAAATTTACTCTGAAGAGAATTTGAGTGTTACACTTCCAACTGTAGTTTGTTTTCATTATTTCTCACCTTATTGCACTTGTGAGAGCTTCCAGTCCAGTGTTGAATAGAAATGGAAAGAGTAGGTGCCTTTCCCTTATCCTTGATCATAGGAGAAACAATTCAGCCTTTGTTCATTAAATACAGTGTTAGTTGAAGTCTTCTTTGTTATTTTTGATGCCATTAATTAGATTGAGTCGGTGTGCTTCTATTACTATGGTGGTGAATAATTTAATGGACGTTTAATTTTTTCCACTTTTTTCTGCATTAACAAATTTTATTTATTTTAAGAGGAGGCTAAGTACTTTACAATATTGTAGTGGTTTTTGCCTTACATTGACATGAATCAGCCATGGGTGTACATGTGTTTCCCATCTTGAATCCCCCTGCCACCTCCCTCCCCATTCCACTTCTCAGAGTCATCCCAGTGCATCAGCTCTGAGCACCAGGTCTCATGCATTAAACTTGGACTATTTCACATATGCCTATATACATGTTTCAATGCTATTCTCTCAAATCATCCCATCCTCATCTTCCCCCACAGAGTCCAAAAGTCTGTTCTTTACTCTGTGTCTCTTTTGCTATCTGGCATATAAGATCATTGTTACCATCGTTCTAAATTCCATATGTGTTAATATACTGTATTGGTATTTTTGTTTCTGACTGACTTCACTCTGTATAATAGGCTCCAGTTTCATCCACCTCATTAGAACTGGTTCAAATACCTTCTTTTTAATAGCTGAGTATATTTTCCACAGCTTTCTTATCTGTTTGTCTGCCGATGGACATCTAGGCTGCTTCCATGTCCTAGCTATTATAAACAGTGCTGCAATGAACATTGGGGTACATGTGTCTCTTTCAATTCTGGTTTCCTCGGTGTGTATGCCCAGCAGTGAGATTGCTGGGTTATATGGCAGGTCTATTTCCAGTTTTTTAAGGAATCTCCACATTGTTCTCCATAGTGGCTCTATTAGTTTGCATTCCCACCAACAGTGTAAGAGGGTTCCCTTTTCTCCACACTTTCCACAGCATTTATTGTTTGTAGACTTTTTGATAGCAGCCACTCTCACCAGTACGAGATGTTACCTCATTGTGATTTTGATTTGCATTTCTTTGATAATAAGTGATGTGAAGCATCTTCTCATGTGTTTGTTGGCCATCTCTATGTCTTCTTTGGAGAAATGTCTGTTTAGTTCTTTGGCCCATTTTTTGATTGTGTAGTTTATTTTTCTGGAATAGTGGCTCTATTAGTTTGCATTCCCACCAACAGTGTAAGAGGGTTCCCTTTTCTCCACACTTTCCACAGCATTTATTGTTTGTAGACTTTTTGATAGCAGCCACTCTCACCAGTACGAGATGTTACCTCATTGTGATTTTGATTTGCATTTCTTTGATAATAAGTGATGTGAAGCATCTTCTCATGTGTTTGTTGGCCATCTCTATGTCTTCTTTGGAGAAATGTCTGTTTAGTTCTTTGGCCCATTTTTTGATTGTGTAGTTTATTTTTCTGGAATTGAGCTGTATGAGCTGTTTGTATATTTTTTAGATTAATTCTTTGTCAGTTGCTTCATTTGCTGCATGTTTTGATATATAGTTTTACCTCTTCCTTTCCAGTCCATATTTCTTTTGTTTTACTGGTCAGAACTGCCAGTAAAACGTTTCCAAAAAATCATGAAAGTGGGCATCTTTGCCTTCTGCTTGATTTTAGGAGGAAAGCATTCAATCTTTCCCCATGGTATTGTCACTTGTAAGTGGTATAGAGGTGTAACTCATAATGCTATGAAGTATACTTTTCTCTTAGTTTATTGATGTGTTTTATTACAAATGTTTTTATTTTTAAGAATTTATTTTTAATTGGAGGATAATTGCTTTACAATATTTGTTGGTTTCTGCCATACATCAATATGGCAGAAATTCATACTTATGAATCATCCATAAGTGTACACATGTCCCCTCCCTCTTGAACCTCCTTCCCACCTCCCACCCCATCCCTCCACCCCAGGTGAATGTTTTTATTTTTAAAACATATTTTCTGCATCTGTTATGAGGATCATATGAGTTTTCCCCATTATTCTGTTAATATGGTGAATTACTTTAACAGTGATGGTGTGATCACTCATCTAGAGCCAGACATCTTGGAATGTGAAGTCAAGTGGGCCTTAGAAAGCATCACTATGAACAAAGCTAGTGGAGGTGATGGAATTCCAGTTGAGCTGTTTCACATCCTCGAAGATGATGCTGTGAAAGTGCTGCACTCAATAGGCCAGCAAATCTGGAAAACTCAGCAGTGGTCACAGGACTGGAAAAGGTCAGTTTTCATTTCAATCCCTAAGAAAGGCAATGCCAAAGAATGCTCCAACTACCACACAATTGCACTCATCTCACATGCTAGTAGAGTAATGCTCAAAATTCTCAAGTCCGGCCTCAGCAATGTGTGAACCGTGAACTTCCTGATGTTCAGGCTGGTTTTAGAAAAGGCAGAGGAACCAGAGATCAAATTGCCAACATCCGCTGGATCATGGAAAAAGCAAGAGAGTTCCAGAAAAACATCTATTTCTGCTTTATTGACTATGCCAAAGCCTTTGACTGTGTGGATCACAATAAACTGTGGAAAATTCTGAGAGAGATGGGAATACCAGACCACCTGACCTGCCTCTTGAGAAATCTGTATGCAGGTCAGGAAGCAACAGTTAGAACTGGACATGGAAAAACAGACTGGTTCCAAATAGGAAAAGGAGTACGTCAAGGCTGTATATTGTCACCCTACTTATTTAACTTATATGCAGAGTACATCATGAGGAACGCTGGACTGGAAGAAACACAAGCTGGAATCAAGATTGCCGGGAGAAATCTCAATAACCTCAGATATGCAGAGGACACCACCCTTATGGCAGAAAGTGAAGAGGAACTAAAAAGCCTCTTGATGAAAGTGAGAGAGGAGAGTGAAAAAGTTGGCTTAAAGCTCAACATTCAGAAAACGAAGATCATGGCATCCGGTCCCATCATGTCATAGGAAATAGATGGGGAAACAGTAGAAACAGTGTCAGATTTATTTTGGAGGGCTCCAAAATCACTGCAGATGGTGATTGCAGCCATGAAATTAAAAGACGCTCTCTCCTTGGAGGAAAAGTTATGACCAACCTAGATAGTATATTCAAAAGAAGAGACATTATTTTGCCGACTAAGGTCCGTCTAGTCAAGGCTATGGTTTTTCCTGTGGTCATGTATGGATGTGAGAGTTGGACTGTGAAGAAAGCTGAGCACTGAAGAATTGATGCTTTTGAACTGTGGTGTTGGAGAAGACTCTTGAAAGTCCCTCCGACTGCAAGGAGATCCAACCAGTCCATTCTGAAGGAGATCAACCCTGGGATTTCTTTGGAAAGAATGATGCTAAAGCTGAAGCTCCAGTACTTTGGCTGCCTCATGCGAAGAGTTGACTCATTGGAAAAGACTGTGATGCTGGGAGGGATTGGGGGCAGGCGGCGAAGTGGACGTCATAGGACGAGATGGCTGGATGGCTCACCGACTTGATGTACAGGAGTTTAGCTGAACTCTGGGAGTTGGTGATGGACAGGGAGTCCTGGCGTGCTGCAATACATGGGGTCACAAAGAGTCGGACACGACTGAGCGACTGAACTGAACTGAACAGATATAGAGCTATTCAGATATTCTCTTTTGTATTGATTCAATTTTTGTAATTTTTGTCTTCAAGAAAAATATATGCTTCATCTAAGCCAATCAGATAATTGACATAATTAGTTCATCTTGTTTTCGTATTTTTATGTACATAGATCTATAACGTCATTCTTTCTTTTATTCATTATGATAATTTGTGTTTTATTGCTTTTCAAATAAGTAATAGAGATTTATCATTTTTTTGCTTTTTCAAAGATCATGGTTTGGATGGGTTTTTTTGTTTGTTTGTTTTTTGACTGGGCTGGATTTTTATCACTGCATGTGGGCTTTCTCTAGTTTCAGCAAGTGGGAGTTGTCTACTTGTACAGGGTGGACCCTAGGATCTGTGGGCTTCAGTAGTTGCAGCACGTGGGCTCTAGGGCACAAGGGCTTCAGTGTTTGCAGCTCCCACACTCTAAAGGGCAGGCTCAGTAGTTGGGGTACACATGCTTAGCTATCCTGAAACATGTGGAATCTTCCCAAACCAGGGATCAAACCCATATCCTCTGCATTGGCAGGTGGACACCCACCGACAGGACCAGCAAGGAAGTCTGATATTCTTTTTTATCTGTTGTCTACTTTGATATCATCAAACTTTCTCCTTGTACTGCATTGGTTAATAAATATAGTGTTTAGTGCAAACAATCATTCAAGCATCATTACTTCGTTTCTCATTTTAAGTGGGCTGCTCATAACATTTGACTATCAAATATGATGTTTATTGAGGTTTTTTCATAAATGCACTTTATCATGATTATGAAGAACTCTTTATTCCCATTTTGTTTTGTTCTAAATCACAAATAACTGCTTAGTATCATAAACTCTTTTTCTTCTTCATCAGTAAGATGAGCACTCATTTTTTTGCTTCAGTCTCTGTATGTTCCTGATCTTGGCCTGTGTCAGCTTGCCCATGCATAGTAAAGCTGATCTATTGACATCGTGTTGATTCTAAATCACAAATAACTGCTTAGTATCATAAACTCTTTTTCTTCTTCATCAGTAAGATGAGCACTCATTTTTTTGCTTCAGTCTCTGTATGTTCCTGATCTTGGCCTGTGTCAGCTTGCCCATGCATAGTAAAGCTGATCTATTGACATCGTGTTGTGGTGAAGGAAAATGTGGTGTTCATTGCCAAGCAAGGAGTCCAGGTAGGTAGTACTTGAGGAGTCTGAACTCCCCAAAGGCTTTCAGGGAAAGGTTTTTAAAGACAGGGTGAGGGAGGGGGTTTGTGGGATATGTGATCAGCTGGTAAGAGTTTCTTGTGATTGTTTAGTGATCAGGTTATTAGGAGTCAACATCATCAACCTTCTGATTCCAAAAGGACTGAAGTCTACATTCTTGTGGGAAACATACAGTTAACTTCTTACACCTGATCAAGGTTTCAGTATTTTCAAAAAATCTCCAAGAATATGGTTCAGAATATTATGTATGGCCCTTGAGGAGTGACTGAAGGTCCTTGTCATTGTTTAATGGCTCAACTATTATTATGTTTTCTTGCCTGACTGTTTTTCTTTCTGCATTTTCTCAAGTATCTGATCCAATGCACTCTTTGGAACTTGGGAAAGGCCTAGAAGATGAAAGTGTTTCTACAAACAAAAGACATGTGGAGGACATGGTTGGGGGGTGGTCTGTTGTGGGGAGACCTCTCAGGGTCCTGCTCAGTTGTATTTTTGCAGTTTATTATATATATTTGTAATGTTAAGCTATGTTTGCATTCTTTGAATAAAATAAACTTTTAAAAACAAAATACACACTTCTGTACTTTGTTAGTAATATACTATCTTTGTTCATACTTTATTATCTGCATGTACCTAAATTGTTCCAAACCCTTAAGAAGAAATGAAAGCTCTTCTTCCCATGATTGGACACACAAAACAATGTATTGATCTGCCTTTCCCCTCTTTAGAATGATATCACCAGTAGCCGCCCCTCCTTCTGGAGTCCAGTGTGGAATGATGACTTTCCAAACCCAATGCAATGGTGGTCTCGAATTTCCCTTTAGCTCATCTTGGGAATTCAGACGTCTTCCCCTTTCTCAGTCTGTTCTCTTGTGTTAGTAAAGTACATCCTCTTGCACATTCCTGAGAGAAGATGCAAGGAAGGAGAATTATTTGATTGTTACATATTTGAATTGATATCTTCCTTGGAATGAATTCTAAATTTGCTTTAGAAATTTGAAGACACTCCTCTGTTATATTCTAGTTTACAGTGGTGCCATTGAAAGTGCACGTTTTGAATGCAAACGATTTCAAACCATGATGTGCAGCTCCAGGGTCCCTGATTGTAAGCATTATATCACACTGGCTCTCCAACTTCCTTCTTGGAAGATGTTTACCTGAATGCATGTGTTCTGTGCATGAAAGAGGTAGGGATTAGGGTTAGAGATTTCAGTGATCCCATGTAGATAGCACTTACCTCTTTCAGCTCTGTGGCTGTATTTACACTTACCCACTGCTGTGCCCATGTCTCCGTAGCTCAGAGCTGTTTGGAATTGTGTAGGAAAAACGGGCTCTGTCTCATTTGTTAGGTATGGCTTTCTCTGCCTAATAGTCACCCCATCTTTCTGTGCTTTCTCTTCTCTGAAAACGTGTTCTATTCCATCATTAGGTGACAATCCCATATTGTTCCTTTTGTCCTTATGGGGTCATAGTTAAAATTCCATTACTATCCTCTTCATGGTACATTGAGAAGGAGAGAAGAACAAGTCATTGATTTTTCACATTTTATTTTCTACTTCAAAGCAATCAGACGGTTCAGGAATAGAATGTTTTGTAAGCCTGTATTGCAACCACATAGCTGTATACCATATTGTCCCATTGTGTGAAGTCTCCCTGAACTTGGATCATCAACCTGAATCCTGCCTTGACTTATTCTTTCTGGCCTCTTCTCAGGGTCTTTCTCTCTGTCCTTCTTTTTGAAGTTTATAAAAATATTTTTAAATTAAATTAAAATTTTTATTTTTTTTTACAGGTGAAACAGATTTTCTTTATTCTATTTTATTACTTTACAATATTGTACTGGTTTTGCCATACATTGACATGAATCCACTACAAGTGTACATGTGTTCCCCATCCTGAATCCTCCTCCCACCTCTCTCCCCATCCCATCCCTCTGGGTCATGTCAGTGGACCAGCCCTGAGCATCCTGTATCATGCATCAAACCTGGACTGGTGATTCATTTCACATATGATAATATACATGTTTCAATGCCTTTCTCCCAAATCATCCCACCCACGCCCTCTCCCATAGAGGTTCCAAAAGACTGTTCTATACATCTATGTCTCTTTTGCTATCTCACATACAGGGTGATCATTACAATCTTTCTAAATTCCACATATATGCGTTCAGTTCAGTTCAATTCAGTTCAGTCACTCTTTTGTGTCAGACTCTTTCTGACCCCATGAATTGCAGCACACCAGGCCTCCCACTCCATCACCAACTCCCGGAGTTCACTCAAACTCATGTCCATCGAGTCAGTGATGCCATCCAGCCATCTCATCCTTAGTCATACCCTTCTCTTCTTGCCCTCAATCCCTCCCAGCATCAGAGTCTTTTCCAATGAGTCAACTCTTCGCATGAGGTGGCCAAAATAATGGAGTTTCAGCTTTAACATCATTCCTTCCAAAGATTACCCAGGACTGATCTCCTTTAGAATGGACTGGTTGGATCTCCTGAAGTCCAAGGAACTCTCAAGAGTCTTCTCCAACACCACAGTTCAAAATACTGTATTGGTGTTTTTCTTTCTGGCTTACTTCACTCTGCATAATAGGCTCGAGTTTCATCCACCTCATTAGAACTGATTCAAATGTATTCTTTTTAATGGCTGAGTAATACTATACTGTATATATGTACCACAGCTTTCTTATCCATTTCTGCTGATGGACATCTAGGTTGCTTCCATGTCCTGGCTATTATAAATAGTGCTGTGATGAAAATTGTGGTACATGTGTCTCTTTCAATTCTGGTTTCCTCAGTGTGTATCCCCAGCAGTGGGATTGCTGGGTCATATGGCAGGTCTATTTCCAGTTTTTTAAGGAATCTCCACACTGTTCTCCATAGTGGCTGTACTAGTTTGCATTCCCACCAACAGTGTAAGAGGGTTCCCTTTTCTCCACACCCTCTCCAGCATTTATTGCTTGTGCATTTTTGGATAGCAGCTATTCTGACTGGCATGAGATGGTACCTCATTGTGGTCTTGCTTGCATTTCTCTGACAATGAGTGATGTTGAGCATCTTTTCATGTGTTTGTTAGCCATTCGTATGTCTTCTTTGGAGAACTGTCTGTTTAGTTTTTTGGCCTATTTTTTGATTGGGTCGTTTATTTGTCTGGAATTGAGCTGCAGGAGTTGCTTGTATATTTTTGAGATTAATTCTTTATCAGTTGCTTCGTTTGCTATTATTTTCTTGCATTCTAAAGGCTGTCTTTTGCCTTGCTTATAGTTACCTTTGTTGTGCAGAGGCTTTTAATTTTAATGAGATCTCATTTGTTTACTTTTGCTTTCATTTCCAATATTCTAGGAGGTGGGTCATAGAGGATCCTGCTGTGATGTATGTCAGAGAGTGTTTTGCCTATTTTTTCCTCCAAGAGTTTTATAGTTTCTGGTCTTACATTTAGATTTAGATCTTTAATCCATTTTGAGTTTATTTTTGTGTATGGTGTTAGAAAGTGATCTAATTTCATTCCTTTACAAGTGGTTAACCAGTTTTCCCAGCACCACTTGTTAAAGAGATTGTCTTTTCTCCACTGTATATCCTTGCCTCCTTTGTCAAAGATAAGGTGTCCATAGGTGCGTGGATTTATCTCTGGGCTTTCTATTTTGTTCCATTGATCTATATGTCTGTCTTTGTGCCAGTACCATACTGTCTTGATGACTATGGCTTTGTAGTAGAGCCTGAAGTCAGGCAGGTTGATTCCTCCAGTTCCATTCTTCTTTCTCAAGATTGCTTTGGCTATTTGAGGGTTTTTTTTTGTATTTCCATACAAATTGTGAAATTATTTGTTCTAGCTCTGTGAAAAATACCGTTGGTAGCTTGATAGGGATTGCATTGAATCTATAGATTGCTTTGGGTAGTATACTCATTTTCACTATATTGATTCTTCCGATCCATGAACCCTGTATATTTCTCCATCTATTAGTGTCCTCTTTGATTTCTTAAACAAGTGTTTTATAGTTTTCTATATATAGGTCTGTAGTTTCTTTAGGTAGATATATTCCTAAGTATTTTATTCTTTTCATTGCAATGGTGAATGGAATTGATTCCTTAATTTCTTTTTCTACTTTCTCATTATTAGTGTATAGGAATGCAAGGGATTTCTGTGTGTTGATTTTATATCCTGCAACTTTACTATATTCATTGATTAGCTCTAGTAGTGTTTTATAGTTTTCTATATATAGGTCTTTAGTTTCTTTAGGTAGATATATTCCTAAGTATTTTATTCTTTTCATTGCAATGGTGAATGGAATTGTTTCCTTAATTTCTCTATTTTTTCATTATTAGTGTATAGAATGCAAGGGACTTCTGTGTGTTGATTTTATATCCTGCCACTTTACTATATTCATTGATTAGCTCTAGTAATTTTCTGGTGGAGTCTTTAGGGTTTTCTATGTAGAAGATCATATCATCTGCAAACAGTGAATTTAACTTCTTCTTTTCCAATTTGGATTCCTTTTATTTATTTATTTTTTTCTGCTCTGATTGCTGTGGCCAAAACTTCCAAAACTATGTTGAATAAGAGTGGTGAGAGTGGGCACCCTTGTCTTCATCCTGACTTTATGGGAAATGCTTTCAACGTTTCACCATTGAGGATAATGTTTGCTGTGGGTTTGTCATATATAGCTTTTATTATGTTGAGGTATGTTCCTTCTATTCCTGCTTTCTGGAGAGTTTTTATCATAAATGGATGTTGAATTTTGTCAAAGGCTTTCTCTTCATCTATTGAGATAATCATATGGCTTTTATTTTTCAGTTTGTTAATGTGGTGTCAACCTAGATAGTATATTCAAAGGCAGAGACATTACTTTGCCAACTAAGGTCCGTCTAGTCAAGGCTATGGTTTTTCCTGTGGTCATGTATGGATGTGAGAGTTGGACTGTGAAGAAGGCTGAGCACCAAAGAATTGATGCTTTTGAACTGTGGTGTTGGAGAAGATTCTTGAGAATCCCTTGGACTGCAAGGAGATCCAGCCAGTCCATTCTGAAGGAGATCAGCCCTGGGATTTCTTTGGAGGGAATGATGCAAAAGCTGAAGCTCCAGTACTTTGGCCACCTCATGCGAAGAGTTGACTCATTGGAAAAGACCCTGATGCTGGGAGGGATTGGGGGCAGGAGGAGAAGGGGACGAACGAGGATGAGATGGCTGGATGGCATCATGGACTTGATGGACATGAGTCTGAGTGAACTCCGGGAGATGGTGATGGACAGGGAGGCCTGGTGTGCTGCGATTCATGGGGTTGCAGAGTTGGACACAACTGAGCGACTGAACTGAACTGAACATTGATTGATTTGTGGATATTGAAGAATCCTTGCATTCCTGGGATAAAGCCTACTTGGTCATGGTGTATATCTTTTTAATATGTTTTTGGATTCTTATTGCTAGAATTTTGTTGAGGATTTTTGCATCTATGTTCATCAGTGATATTGGCCTGTAATTTTCTTTTTCTGTGGCATCTTTGTCAGGTTTTGGTATTAGGGTGATGGTGGCCTCATAGAATGAGTTTGGAAGTTTACCTTCCTCTGCAATTTTCTGGAAGAATTTGAGTAGGACAGGTATTAGCTCCTCTCTAATGTTTTGGTAGAATTCAGCTGTCATCTGGATCTGGGGTTTTGTTTGCTGGAAGATTTCTGATTACATTTTCAATTTCTGTGCTTGTGGCTCTGTTATGATTTTCTATTTCTTCCTGGTTCAGGTTTAGAAAGTTGTATTTTTCTAAGAATTTGTTCATTTCCTCTAAGTTGTCCATTTTATTGGCGTATAGTTGCTGATAGTAGTCTCTTGTGATCCCTTATATTTCTGTGTTGTCTGTTGTGATCTCTCCATTTTCATTTCTAATTTTATTGATTTGATTTTTCTCCCTTTGTTTCTTGATGAGTCTGGCTAATGGTTTGTCAATTTTATTTATCCTTTCAAAGAACCAGCTTTTGGCTTTGTTGATTTTTGCTATGATCTCTTTTGTTTCTTTTGCATTTATTTCTGCCCTAATTTTTAAGATTCCTTTCCTTCTACTAACCCTGGGGTTCTCCATTTCTTCCTTTTCTAGTTGCTTTAGGTGTAGAGTTAGGTTATTTATTTGACTTTTTTCTTGTTTCTTGTGGCAAGCCTGTATTGATATGAACTTTCTCCTTAGCACTGCTTTTACAGTGTCCCACAGGTTTGGGGTTGTTGTGTTTTCATTTTCATTTGTTTCTATGCATATTTTGATTTCATTTTTTATTTCTTCTGTGGTTTGTTGGTTATTCAGCAGCGTGTTGTTCATCCTCCATATGCTGGGATTTTTAATAGTTTTTCTCCTGTAATTGAGATCTAATCTTACTGCATTGTGGTCTGAAAAGATGCTTGGAATGATTTCAATTTTTTTGAATTTACAAGGCTAGAATTATGGCCCAGGATGTGATCTATCCTGGAGAAGGTTCAGTGTGTGCTTGAGAAAAAGGTGAAATTCATTGTTTTGGGGTGAAATGTCCTATAGATATCAATTAGGTCTAACTGGTCTATTGTATCATTTAAAGTTTGTGTTTCCTTGGTAACTTTTTGTTTAGTTGATCTATCCCTAGGTGTGAGTGGGGTATTAAAGTCTCCCACTATTATTCTGTTATTGTTAATTTCTCCTTTCATACTTGTCAGCATTTGTCTTACCTACTGTGGTGCTCCTATGTTGGGTGCATATATATTTATAATTGTTATATCTTCTTCTTGGATTGATCCTTTGATCATTAGGTAGTGGCCTTCTTTGTCTCTTTTCACAGCCTTTGTTTTAAAGTCTATTTTATCTGATATGAGTATTTCTACTCCTGCTTTCTTTTGGTCTCTATTTGCATGGACTATCTCTTTCCAGCCCTTCACTTTCAGTCTGTATGTGTCCCCTGTTTTGAGGTGGGTGTCTTGCAGACAACATATATAGGGGTCTTGTTTTTGTATCCATTCAGCCAGTCTTTGTGTTTTGGTTGGGGGCATTCCACCCATCTACGTTTAAGGTAATTATTGATAAGTATGATCCCGTTGCCATTTACTTTATTGTTTTGGGTTCGAGTTTATACACCTTTTTTGTGTTTCCTGTCTAGAGAATATCCTTTAGGATTTGTTGGAGAGCTGGTTTGATGGTGCTGAATTCTCTGTTTTTGCTTGTCTGTAAAGCTTTTGACTTCTTCTTCATACTTGAATGAGATCCTTGCTGGGTACAGTAATCTGGGCTGTGTGTTATCTTCTTTCATCACTTTAAGTATGTCCTGCCATTCCTTCCTAGACTGAAGAGTTTCTATTGAAAGATCACTGTTATCCTTATGGGAATACTTTTGTGTGTTATTTGTTGTTTTTCCCTTGCTGCTTTTAATATTTGTTCTTTGTGTTTGATCTTTGTTGATTTGATTAATATGTGTCTTGGGGTGTTTGCCTTGGGTTTATCCTGTTTGGGACTCTCTGGGTTTCTTGGGCCTGGGTGATTATTTCCTTCCCCCTTTTAGGGAAGTTTTCAACTATTATCTCAAGTATTTTCTCATCATCTTTCTTTTTGTCTTCTTCTTCTGGGACTGCTATGATTTGAATGTTGGGGCATTTAATATTGTCCTAGAGGTCTCTGAGTTTATCCTCATTTCTTTTGATTCGTTTTTCTCCTTCTCTTCCGATTCATTTATTTCTACCATTCTATCTTCTAGTTCACTAATTCTATCGTCTGCCTCTGTTATTCTACCATTTGTTGCCTTCAGAGTGCTTTTGAACTCCTTTATTGTGTTATTCATTATATATTGACTCTTTTTTATTTCTTCTAGGTCCTTGTTAAACCTTTCTTGCATCTTCTCAATCCTTGTCTCCAGGCTATTTATCTGTGATTCCATTTGATTTCAAGATTGTGGATCATTTTCACTATCATGATTCGGAATTTCTTATCAGGTAGATTCCCTATCTCTTCCTCTTTTGTTTGGTTTGGTGGGCATTTATCCTGTTCCTTTACCTGCTGAGTATTCCTCTGTCTCTTCATCTTGTTTCTATTGCTGAGTTTGGGGTGTCCTTTCTGTATTCTGGCAGTTTGTGGAGTTCTCTTTATTATGGAGTTTCCTCACTGTGGGTGGGGTTGTATGGGTAGCTTGTCAAGGTTTCTTGGTTAGGGAAGCTTGTGTTGATGTTCTGGTGGGTGGAGCTGGATTTCTTCTCTCTGGAGTGCAATGAAATGTCCAGTAATGAGTTATGAGATGTCAGGGGGTTTGGAGTAACGTTGGGCAGCCTGTATATTGAAGCTCAGGGGCATGTGGCTGTGTTGCTGGAGAATTTGCACCGTATGTCTTTCACTGGAACTTGTTGGCCCTTGGGTGGTGCTTGGTTTCAGTGTACATATGGAGGCATTTGATGAGCTCCTGTCGATTAATGTTTCCTGGAGTCAGGAGTTCTCTGGTGTTATCAGGATTTGGACTTAAGCTCCTGGTTCTGGTTTTCAGTCTTATTTTTACAGTAGTCTCAAGACTTCTCATTCTATACAGCACCTCCTTTCGAAGACAATGGGCTGCTTTTCTGGGTGCTTGATGTCCTTTGCTGGCATTCAGAAGTTTTTTTGTGGAATTTACTCAGCGTTCAAATGTTCTATTGATGAATTTGGGGGGAGAAAGTGGTCTCCCCTTCCTATTCCTCTGCCATCTTATGACCATCCCCCTAGGTCCATCCATTTTCTGCAACTCTTTTTACTCTTGAGTACACTGTTCCCCCCCCCAATCTCCTCTACAGAGCTCCCACTTGAGGAAAACCCAGACCCTTTCTAGGCTCAATCTCTGAGCCAGTTGCAGAACCAGTCCCGCACTGCTGCTGCCTCTGTGGCCTTATCTCTGCCTTTCTCTCCTCCCTCAGTGCCTCCTGTCTGCTTCTTGACTAGATCAAGTTTGCTTACGCTGCAGGGCCTCTCTGTGTGGTGCCCTCCTCCAGTGGTTGCATGATTCATTCCCTCATCCTCAGGTGTCTTCAAGTATCACAGGGCACAGATTTCCCCAGACTCTTGAGCCCTTATATCAAAGCGTGCTGCCCTCCATTCCTCCCCTCATGGCCCTCTGTCTTCTCCTCTTGCTTCGTCTTTGCCCAGAGTGCTTTTTTCTTTGTGGCCACTGTCTTTCACTCCGTCTTAAGTGATGAAGAGCTGCAGGAGAGCAAGAGCTGTGCTGTGTGCTGCTGCATCCCAGGACTAGGGGAGGGCCCAGCATTCGGTAGATGTTGCACAGTGTTTGTTAGAATAATGGCAGGAGTGTTCCATTCCTTTGCAGTCAATAAACAAGAATATATTTGGTTCTATTTGTTATATGTGTGTTTATGAATATTGCCTTGGATTAAATAAATAAGGTAAAGATTTAAAATGGCGGAATCATGTTGATGTATGGCAAAACCAATACAATATTGTAAAGTAATTAACCTCCAACTAAAATAAATAAGTTTATTTAAAAAAATTTTTAATAAATAAATAAAATGTTTGATAAGTCAGAATCAAGTGCCTTTTCCCTGGAGGCACCCACCTATCTTTATCTGGGTCACCTGTGGTGGAATCTGGTTTGCTGAGGACCTGATCTGAAGTTGGGATGCAAGGTGTGTGACCACAGTCAGAACCGTATGCCATATAGGACTCACATCCTGTAACTGCTTCTTGACAAAGAGGCACCAAGTACTGAACTGAAGTATCATCTGGCCTCCATGGAGCCCCTCCTTGCCATGGCTCCTGCTGCCTGGGGTCCACTGCTCTGAAGGTCACCCCACGTGGGGCTCAGGGGGCTGCAGGTGTGTCTCAGAGGTTCCTGGGCAGGCAGGTGAACACCACAAGGCCCAGGCTGCACATGCTGGCTCTTTGTCTGTGGAGGCAGGATTTCTGTGTGGTGGGACCCCTGCTCATGCATCCCATGCTTCCTGTTCCTTCAGAAGACACTGCCTCCGATGCCCTCTGTTGCTCTGTGAGGAGAGGAGCCAGGGCCTGGAGTGCTGAGTAACACATGTGGCTGCTATGGATCCAGCCCAGTGCCCTTCCGAGGGTGCCACAGGGTCCTCTGAGACGTCTCCAAATCATGAGGACATCAGGGTGAAGAGCTGGCCAGGGTCAGTGGAGGAAAGCAGCACACGGACCCCTTTTCTAATGCATGTTGTTTTTCAAATAAAATTTTCATTTGTAATAAATTTAGATTTATAGAAGTGTTACAAATATTTGTCAAACTGAGAAACAACACTGAAATGTTACTTCTAACTAAACCCAACACTCTATTTGGACTTCACTAGGTTGTCCATTCATGTCTCTTGTGTTCCAGGATCAAATCCATGACCTAGACTCATTGTATTCATTGGCATGTGTCCCCAGTGTCCTCTGCTCTGTGGATTACTCATTCTCTCCTGATCTGTCATGGCCTTAACAGTCTTGAGGAGGATTGACCAGGGATGGTTGAAGGCCCCCAAACTGAGTTTGTCTGCTGTTCTCATAATGTCGACTGTGGTTCAGACTTGGGGCTTTTTTTAGTATAAATTTATTTATTTTAATTGGAGGTTAATTACTTTACAACATTGTGTTGGTTTTGCCATACATCAACATGAATCCACCACAGGTATACAAGTGTTCCCCATCCTGAACCCCCCTCCCTCCTCCCTCTGAGTCATCTCAGTGCATCCAGTATCATGCATCAAACCTGGACTGGCGATTCATTTCATATATGATATTATACATATTTCAATGCCATTCTCCCAAATTATCCCACCCTCTCCCTCTCCCTCTCCCACAGAGTCCAAAAGACTGTTCTATACATCTGTGTCTCTTTTGCTGTCTCACATACAGGGTTATCATTACCATCTTTCAGACTTTGGATTTTGAGGAAGACACCACACAGGTGAATCGCCCTTCCTGTCCCCTCACTCAGGGTACACATTGACAGCTATGTGTCTTACCACTGGGGATTTCAGCCTTGATTAGTTGATTATGTTGTGTTTGCCAGGTTTCTGCACTGTTTTCCCCCTCCCCTCCTCTTCTGTTTGAATATAAGTTACTCTGTCTACCGATATTTCAGAGGGGAAGAGCTGTCAGTTACCCCTCTTGGAGGGAATAGTTTCTGTCTGTTACTTGGGATGTTTCTATAAGGAATGGTTGTCTCCTCTCCCACATTACTTCAGGTTAGTTTAGGGGTGCTGGGTCTTTGTCTTGCTGTGTTGGCTCCACATTTCGGTACAAGGACCTTCTGTTTGCAGAGTGTGTTCTCTCTAGTTGGTGTTGTGAGGGTTTTATAGTGCCCCAGGGCATGTGGATTCTTACTTCCCTGAGCAGGGCTTGAACCAGTGTCCACTGCAGTGAATGGTGGGTTCTTAACCACCGGACAACCAAGGAAGCCTGCATTTATTTAATCATTTATATCAATATGGACTCACCAGTATTACTTTATGCTTTGAGTTATCATCTAATACTCTCTTATTTATTTAGTTTGTCCAACTATTTCCAGTTTGGCCTTTGGGAGGTTTCTACCACTTCCCTCTAGAGTTTCAAGGACTATCTCATCTTGTGGTGCCAACAAACTGCTTTCCCATCCTGGAAGTCTGAGTTTGCTCTTCAGAGAGTTTTCACACATGGAGTGCCACCTCTGGTGAACTCAACACAGTGGGCCTTAGAACTCCTGTCCTCAGTGTCCTATAGGGCTGTGGACCTCAGAGTATCTGACGCAGGAGATGCCCAAACCCAGCAGCTTCTCTCTGATGTTTCTGCATAGACTGCAGTCCAAACACTTCTTGAGACCAGGTTTACTGATGGAGGAGGGTGTGACAGCTAGGAGGAGTAAGGCTGGAGTCACTGGGGGTCCAGAAAGTGCCCAGAAACTTGCTTCATTGAGTACCTGAGAAAAGCTGGTGGCATGATATGAAATTTCAGAATTACTGGCACCTGAGAAAAACCATGAGGCCTCAAGTCCTGCAAGTTTCCAGGTTGGGATGGTTTGGAGCCCAAAGCTGCTGTCCACCAGTCCTCGGGGCCTAGTCTAGAGACTTAGCCATTAAAATATTTGGGGGTTTCAGTAAGACCTAGCTCCACATTCTTATCTCCAGGACTTAACCTTTGGGAAAAAGGAAGGACTCCCAGTAACCTTTTTTTTCTACCTGATAGTGGTGTAGACTTGTCGTTGACCCTCCTGTGATTCCATTTTCTCAGTTTGGGAGAGTGCTGGCCTCAGAGCTTGGATAGGTTGGGGGAAGAATGATCAGGAAAACAGAAGATGGTTGGGGCCCAGACAACAGAGCATTTGGAAATGTCAGCTCCAGCTGGTTTTTGGCAAAAGTACTCCTACATGCTTTCTAGTAGCTCTGATCTCAGAGTATAATGGGCCTCCACTGTAAACACCCCGAGGTCTGAGGGAGCCACCTGTGACAGGTGCCTGGCCACAGGCCTGTGGTTCTCCTGGGAGGGAAGTGGGCTGGGCTTAGGGAGATAGTGGTTTATATAGCAACAAAAACCCTGCCCTGAGCAGAGCATTCCAGCTGCAGCCACAATGAAGGGAGAATTGCTTCTGCTGGCCTGCTGGTGACCAGAGGGCTGATCTTTGAGATGTGTGAGGGTAGGAAAGAGGGTCCAGATGGCCCTCCCGATCCTTTCCCAGTGCCGTCTCACTGCATCCTTCCCAGTCCTGTCCAAGCTGCTTCTGGGGGCAGGTTCTGAAGGCAGCTGTCTGATCAGTGCCAAGGAATCCTGCACAAACTCCTTGACACTTTCAGCCTTTGAATGGAGGAGGTGCTGTGGAGCTGGAAGGGTCATTATCTGTGCACATCCTGGGGGATAGTTTGTTGGGGGTAGTGGTGCTCGTTGGGAGGGAGGAAGCAGACTAGTATGCCTGGGGGTGGTTGTCAAGGGCAGCAGGGTCTCCAGGCCTAGCCTCTCTTGCTGCTCACTTCTGATGTGAGTGTCTCATAGAGAAGGTTTTCTGTCTGGAATGTAAGCAGTCCTGGGAGAGGCAGAGTCTCTGTAGGAGGTGAATCTGGAAGCTTTGGATGTGTGAGTTCCTATGAAGTGGTGAGAAACAGAATTCTTATGACCCGGTGATCCTTTTAATGAGGTGTTTTCTGTTGTGCCTTCAGCAGAAGCCTGCCCTGTATCTTATGGAATATTTGGCACAGTGGGCCTTGGAAACCAAACACTGTTAAACACAACACGTGATTTGGTTGATGCTACTGATGCAGAAAAAGCAGCTCTAGGAAAAATCCAGGACTGCTACAATGAGGTGGGATTTGAATATCAAATATCAATAACCTCAGATATGCAGATGACACCACCCTTATGGCAGAAAGTGAAGAGGAACTAAAAAGCCTCTTGATGAAAGTAAAAGAGGAGAGTGAAAAAGTTGGCTTAAATCTCAACATTCAGAAAACGAAGATCATGGCATCCAGTCCCATCACTCCATGGGAAATAGATGGAGAAACAGTGGAAACAGTGTCAGACTTTATTTTTTGGGGGCTCCAAAATCACTGTAGATGGTGACTGCAGCCATGAAATAAAAAGACGCTTACTCCTTGGAAGAAAAGTCATGACCAACCTAGATAGCATATCAAAAGCAGAGACATTACTTTGCTGACTAAGGTCCGTCTAGCCAAGGCTATGGTTTTTCCTGTGGTCATGTATGGATGTGAGAGTTGGACTGTGAAGAAGGCTGAGCGCAGAAGAATTGATGCTTTTGAACTGTGGTGTTGGAGAAGACTCTTGAGAGTCCCTTGGACTGCAAGGAGATCTAACCAGTTCATTTTGAAGGAGCTCAGCCCTGGGATTTCTTTGGAAGGAATGATGCTAAAGCTGAAACTCCAGTACTTCGGCCACTTCATGTGAAGAGTTGACTCATTGGAAAAGACTTTGATGCTGGGAGGGACTGTGGGCAGGAGAAGAAGGGGATGACTGAGGATGAGATGGCTGGAGAGCATCAACGTACTCGATGGACATGAGTCTGAGTGAACTCCGGGAGTTGGTGATGGACAGGGAGGCCTGGTGTGCTGTGATTCATGGGGTCGCAAAGAGTCGGACATGACTGAGCGACTGAACTGAACTGAAAGAACAGGATAAATGCTCACCAAACCAAACAAAAGGGGAAGAGATAGGGAATCTACCTGATAAAGAATTCTGAATAATGATAGTGAAAATGATCCAAAATCTTGAAAACAAAATGGAGTTACAGATAAATAGCCTGGAAACAAGGATCGAGAAGATGCAAAAAATGTTTAACAAGGACCTAGAATAAAAAAAGAAAAAAACAGTCACTCAATAAAGAATAATGCAATAAATGATATAGAAAACACTCTGGAGAGAATCAACAGTAGAATAATGGAGACAGAAGAGAGGATAAGTGAAGTAGAAGATAGAATGGTAGAAATAAATGAAATAGAGAAGAAAAAAGAATTAAAAGAAATCAGGACAACATTAGAGATCTCTGGAACAATGTTAAATGCCCCAATATTTGAATCATAGGAGTCCCAGAAGAAGAAGACAAAAGAAAGACCATGAGAAAATACTTGAGGAGATAATAGTTGAAAACTTCCCTAAATGGGGAAGGAAATAATCACCCAGGTCCAAGAAACCCAGGAGTCCAGGTGAAACACTCCAAGACACATAATAACCAAATTAACAAAGATCAAACACAAAGAACAAAGATTAAAAGCAGCAAGGGAAAAACAACAAATAACACACAAGGGGATTCCCATAAGGATAACAGCTGATCTTTCAATAGAAACTTTTCCGGTCAGAAGGGAATGGCGAGACATACTTAAACTTATGAAAGAAAATAACCTACAGCCCAGATTTCTGTACCCAACAAGGATCTCATTCAAATATGAAGGAGAAATCAAAAGCTTTACAGGCAAACAAAAGCTGAGAGAATTCAGCACCACTAAACCAGCTCTCCAACAAATACTAAAGGATCTTCTATAAACAGGAAACACAGAAAGGGTGTATAAATTCAAACACAAAACAATAAAGTAAATGACAATGGGATCACTCTTATCAATAATTAACTTAAATGTAAATGAGTTGAATGCCCCAACCAAAAGACAAAGACTGGCTGAATGGGATGGCGGAGGAGTAGGGCGGGGAGACCACTTTCTCCCTCTCAAATTCATCAAAAGAACATTTCAACGCTGAGTAAATTCCACAAAACAACTTCTGAATGCTGGCAGAGGACATCAGCCGCTCAGGTTCACAGGTACTCTGCACAGACTCAGTTGGATGTGCGTTTTGTGCCCTTCCCAGCTCTGAGCAGCTCAGGAGACCAGGTGTTTGGCGAGTGTACTGTCCCAGGTGGGCTAAGCATCTTAATCATCTCCCTGGTCCCAGCCACTCGGTTTCCCGGGTGCACCATAAGAGCACCCTCTCAGGTGTGCCATGTGTCTCCTCTGGGGAGTTGATCTCAGGCTGCAACCCTCCTGATGGATGTCAACCATCCAGGATCCCAGGAAGACATGATTAGCAATTGGGAGCCTGCTCACAGTTGGGTGAAGGATTCCGGTCTCTGGGGCCAAGACTGGAGCAGCCCCTTGCCTTCCAGCTCTGGCTGTCCTTGCCTGCCTCTCAGCCTCTGGTCGGGGAGGGGGCCTTTACACAGCCAGCTAGCTCTCCTTTGGTATTCGCTCAGTCCTTTGTTCTGTGAGCAGGCCAGGCTACATGTTAGAGCCTCTTTTTTTCTCTCTCTCTGGTGATTCCACAGTTTGCTTGCTGGTGGTGGATGCGAGCATCTGGGCGGCTTCTCCACTGGCAGTTACAGTTAGACGTCTGTTCTGTGGGTTGTTTTTTTTCCCTGCCGGTTATGTTGCCCTCTGAGATTCCTAAACCCCCACAGACCCGCCTGTCAGAGGGTTTCCTACTGTTTGAAAACTTCTCCTTCACTACTCCCTCCCCGGGACGGGTCTCCATCCCTAAGTCTTTTGTCTCTCATTTTGTCTTTTATATTTTGTTCTACCTCCTTTTGAAGAGAATGGCCTGCCTTTCTGGGTGTCTGGTGTCCTCTGCCAGTGTTCAGAAGTTGTTTTGTGGAAGTTGCTCAGCATTCAAATGATCTTTTGATGAATTTGTGGGGGAGAAATTGGTCACCCTGTCCTATTCCTCTGTCATCTTGGGACTGCCCCCCCAGCCTACTTCTAAAAGCATGAAATGAGTAGCTGCATTACCTTAGGAGACTTATGAAATTACAAGGACAGGACAAGGTTTTATCCCTGTTTCCTAGGGTCTAGGTTATTGTCAGACTACGGTCAGCATAGCCCATGTGAAGTGTGGCATAAGTAGTAAAATGTCTCTATCCTCTGGAACAGAGAGAAGAACGACAGGACACTTCTCTAAGGAAACTATGCAATTTAGCCAAGTATTTAAAAAAAGATACACTGTGAAGCTCTAATTCTCCACCTGGTGAAACTATCTTTTAAAAATAAAGGAAAAAGAACACTTTTTCACAGAGGCAAAAGCTTGAAAGCATTCAGCAGCAGCATACCTGCACTATAGAAAATATTAGGGGAAGGCCTGCAGGAGGAATGATGCGGTGCAAGCTGGATATCTAAAACTGTACCAGAGGAGGGAGAACGTGGAGGATTGTCAGTCTGAGGATATGTATCCATATATTTTTATATTTCTAGCTCTGTCTTTAATTTAGAGAGAATTTAATACATTCACAGTGCATTTTCTTGGACTAAAATATTCAAATAATACATTCAAGAGCAAATTAAGTACAGTTGTTGAGAAAATCAGTAAATTGTAATTTAACTCAAAGAGAAGTATCCCAAATAAAACAGAGAGACAAAAATGTAATAAAATATGGAAAAGTGTGTAAGAGGTAATATGGGACACGGTGAAAAGACCCTTTATAAGTAGATACTGATATTACTGGTAGGAGTCCTGTCTTTCGGTGCAAGCTGGATATCTAAAACTGTACCAGAGGAGGGAGAACGTGGAGGATTGTCAGTCTGAGGGTATGTATCCATATATTTTTATATTTCTAGCTCTGTCTTTAATTTAGAGAGAATTTAATACATTCACAGTGCATTTTCTTGGACTAAAATATTCAAATAATACATTCAAGAGCAAATTAAGTACAGTTGTTGAGAAAATCAGTAAATTGTAATTTAACTCAAAGAGAAGTATCCCAAATAAAACAGAGAGACAAAAATGTAATAAAATATGGAAAAGTGTGTAAGAGGTAATATGGGACACGGTGAAAAGACCCTTTATAAGTAGATACTGATATTACTGGTAGGAGTCCTGTCTTCTGCCTAGAGCTGACTGGCAGGAGGACTCCCAGGGAGCAGAAGCTGCAGTGTGTGAGCCCCCAGCTATGAGCGTGGAGTAGGTCAGCGGGGATGCTGGCCTCAGTACACTGGGTGGCCAGCGCTGCTGCTCGTGTTGCTTTCTGCCCTACTTGTCTCAAGGATGGCTCTGGCTGGAGGGACCTAAGGGACATGGGCCAAAGCAAAGGACCCTCAGAGAGCTCCTTAAAGTAAAAGGGCAATCCTCTGGCAATACCTAGTTTGGGCTGTACCAGCAAAGCTGAGTGGGGTTGCCTGGAAGAGATATTAGCCAGCCCTCCTGGACATCAAAACAAATCTTTAGCTGTGTCAGGAGAGTGTTCTTTAAAAAGAAAAAAAGTTGGAGTACAGTTGTTCTGCAGTGTTGGGTTAGTTCCTGCTGTACAGCAAAGTGAATCAGCTGTGGCACGTGTGCTCAGTCGTGTCTAAGTCTGTGTGACCCCATAGACTGTAGCCCATCAGGCTCCCCTTTCTGTGGAATTTTCCAGGCAAGAATACGGAAGTGTTGCCATTTCCTTCTCCTGGGAATCTTCTCGAGCCAGGGATCGAACCCTCATCTCTTGAGTCTCCTGCATTGGAGGGCAGATTCTTTACCACTGGCATCACCAGAGAGGAGGGAATTAGCTGTATATTTACATATATCCCCACCCACCCAGTTTGGATTTCCTCCCCTTTTAGGTCACCACAGAACACTCTTAAAGTTCCTATACAGTATATAGCAGGTGCTATACCGTAGGTTCTCATTAGTTATGTATTTTATACATAGTATAGTGTATGTTAATTCAAATCTCCCGATTCATCCCACCCTCTCCTTGGTATACATAAATTTGTTCTGTGTCTATGTTTTATTTCTGCTTGCAATAAGATCATCAATACCATTTTTCTAGATTCCACATACACATGTTACTATACAATATTTGTTTTTCTTTTTCTGCCTTACTTAACTCTGTATGACTGTCTCTAAGTCAATCCACATCTCTGTAAATGACACAATTTTTCCCTTTTTATGGCTGAGTAATACCATGAACTCCCTGATGTTCAAGCTGGTTTTAGAAAAGGCAGAGGAACCAGAGTTCAAATTGCCAACATCCGATGGATCATGGAAAAAGCAAGAGAGTTCCAGAAAAACATCTATTTCTGCTTTATTGACTATGCCAAAGCCTTTGACTGTGTGGATCACAATAAACTGTGGAAAATTCTGAGAGAGATGGGAATATCAGATCACCTGACCTGCCTCTTGAGAAATCTGTATGCAGGTCAGGAAGCAACAGTTAGAACTGGACATGGAACAACAGACTGGTTCCAAATAGGAAAAGGAGTATGTCAGTGCTGTATATTGTCACCCTGCTTATTTAACTTATATGCAGAGTACATCATGAGAAATGCTGGACTGGAAGAAACACAAGCTGGAATCAAGATTGCTGGGAGAAATATCAATAATCTCAGATATGCAGATGACACCACCCTTATGGCAGAAAGTGAAGAGGAGCTGAAAAGCCTCTTGTTGAAAGTGAGAGAGGAGAGTGAAAAAGTTGGCTTAAAGCTCAACATTCAGAAAACGAAGATCATGGCATCTGCCCCATCACTTCATGGGAAATAGATGGGGAAACAGTAGAAACAGTGTCAGACTTTGTTTTTTTGGGCTCCNCAGTTTGTGTTTCTTCCAGTCCAGCGTTTCTCATGATGTACTCTGCATATAAGTTAAATAAGCAAGACAGTACTTTGGCCACCTCATGCGAAGAGTTGACTCATTGGAAAAGACTGTGATGCTGGGAGGGATTGTGGGCAGGAGGAGAAGGGAACGACAGAGGATGAGATGGCTGGACGGCATCACAGACTCAATGGACGTGAATCTGAGTGAACTCCGGGAGTTGGTGATAGACAGGGAGGCCTGGTGTGCTGTGATTCATGGGGTCACAAAGAGTTGGACACAACTGAGCAACTGAACTGAACTGAATATTACATTGTATATATGTATAGCATCTTCATTTTTTCCAATAAATTTATTTATTTTTTGGCTGTGTGGGGTCTTAGTTTCAGCATGCAAGATTTTCACTGCAGTATGTAGGATCTTTTCTTACATTTTGTGTGCTTAGTAGTTACAGGGTGTAGGCATAGTTGCTGCATTGCAGGTGGGATCTTAATTCCCTGATCAGGGATCCAACCCAAGTCCCCTGTTTCAGAAGGTGGATTCTTAACCACTAGACCTGTACCATATATTCTTTACAGGAGTGAGTGTGTTGACTTAGAGTGATAAAACTGCAATCATCTGTTGCAGAGTCCTGGAAGCACCCCAGGGTTCTACTTGGTATAGATTTAGTTGAGAAGTCAGCAGTTGGTTTGGCAGGCACAGGAGGCATGGAACTTACAATACCTGAGACAACAGTGGTGGAGAGACTCTTAGAATGTTTGCAACAGCAATTATTATGCAAACATGTGCAACAAATATTTCAGCATTTTTCAAACCAAAACAAACACACTGGAAATAACCAGCTGAAAGTTAACTCTTCCTGGAAGCCATTCCTTTTACACATCATCCTATCTTTGCTGACATCATTCACCTCCCTAATCAGCCCATATCCTTTGGGAAGCCACATGTTCATGAGTACCTGTTTCTTGTACTCTCACAACACATGTTTGGAACATTCTTATTTTGTGACAAGTCCTACATGTTCACTGAACTGGGAGCATTGTTAAGGAAAGTCAGACAATAGAGTTGAATGACTTCTCTATATTTTCATGAAATCTAATCTCAGCTCACTTCACATTTCTCCTCAACCATCTCTTTTAACTTTTGTGTTGATTCTCATCTTACTCCATTTTTTGGTCCCAGGGCCACTCACCTTCCTGGGACAGTTTCAGTTACTAGAAAGGACATAGTGATGTGTTGACATAGTCATATATTTTTAAGTAAAATTTTTAAAAATAAGGTATTTTAAGAACAGTTAAATCACAATTCTTTTTATTCATATTTGGCCTCTTTTACATTTTTGAATGTTTGCAGTTACTTTTTTGTGTAAGATTTTTTTTGTTGTTCATTTTTATTTTTTGTTTTTGGTAATGAAAAGACCCCCTGGAGGAGGGCATGGCAACCCATTCCAGTATTCTTGCCTGGAGAATCCCCATGGACAGAGGAGCCTGGTGAGCTACAGTCCATGGAGTCACAAAGAGTTGGACACCACTGGGTGACTAAGTACAATGGGACTGTTGAGTCTCTTCAAAATAATTTATTCAATAAGAATTCAGGTATAAGGTGTTGCTGTTGTTTAGTCACTGTGCTGTGCCTAGTCACTCAGTGGTGTCCGACTCTGTGACCCCATGGACTGTAGCCCACCAGGCTCCTCTGTTCATGGGAATTCTTCAGGCAAGAATACTGGAGTAGGTTGCCATGCCCTCCTCCAGGGAATCTTCCCAACCCACAGATCAAACTTGGGACTCCACACTAAAAGCAGGTTCTTTACTGTCTGAGCAGCCAGGGAAGCCCAAGAATACTGGAGTGGGTAGCCTAACCCTTCTCCAGGGGAGGTTCCTGACCCAAAGATCAAATTGGGATCTCCTGCATTGCACCACAATTTGAAAGCATCAGTTCTTCAGAGCTCAGCCTTCCTTATGGTCCAACTCTCACATCTGTACATGATTACTGGAAAAACAATAGCTTTGACTATATGAACCTTTGTCAGCAAAGTGATGTCTTTGCTTTTAAATACCTTGCCTAGGTTTGTCAGAGCTATTTTTTCCCCAAGGAGCAAGTGTCTTTTAATTTCAAGGCTATGTCACCATTTGCAGTGATTTTGAACCGCAAGAAAATAAAATTAGCTACTGTTTCCACTCTTTCCCCTTCTATTTGCCATGAATGATGGGATTGGATGCCATGATTGTAGTTTTCTGAATGTTGAGTTTTAAGTCAGCTTTTTCACTCTCCTCTTTCATCAGGAGGTTCTTAGTTCCTCTTCACTTTCTGCCATTAGAGGATATCATCTACATATCTGAGGTTGTTGATATTTCTCCTGGCAATCTTAATTCCAGCTTGTGATTCATCCACCTGGACATTTCAAATGATTTTCTCTGCATAAAAGTTAAGTAAGCAGGGTAACATTATACAGCCTTGATGAATTCTTTTCTCATTACTGACCCAGTCCATTGTTTCATGTGTGGTTCTGTTTCTTCTTGACCTGCATACAGGTTTCTCAGGAGATGGATAAAGTGGGCTGATATTTCAGTTTCTTTAAGAATTTTCCACAGTTTGTTGTGATTTACACAAAAGCTTTAGTATAGTCAAAGAAGCAGATTTTTTCTGGAATTCCCTTGGTTTTGCTATGAGCCAACATATGTTGTCAATTTGAACTCTGGTTCCTCTGCCCTATCTAAACCCAACTCATACATCTGGAAGTTCTCAGTTCATGTACTGCTAGAGCCTAGCTTGAAGGATTTGAGCATAACCTTACTAGCATGGGAAATGAATGCAATTGTACCATAGTCTGAAGATTCTTTGACATTGCCCTTCTTTGGGGTTGGAATGAAAACTGACCTTTTCCAATTCTGAGGCATCTACTGAGCTTTCTAAATTTACTGACCTTTAACAGTATCATTTCAGATTTTAAATATTCAGCTGAAATTCAATCACCTCCACAAGCTTTGTTCAGAGTAATGCTTCCTAAAGCCCCCTTGACTTCACACTCCAGGATGTCTGCCTCTAGGTGAGTGACCACACCATCATGGTTGTCCAGGTCATTAAGATTTTTTTTTTTTATCATTCTGTGTATTCTTGCCACCTCTTCTTAATCTCTTCTGCTTCTGTTAGGTTCTTACTGCTTCTGTCCATTATTATGCTCATCCTTGCATGAAATGTTCTCTTGATATCTCCAATTTTTTGAAGAGATTTCTGGTCTTTCCCATTTTGTTTCCTCTGTTTCTTGCATTGCTCATCAAAGAAGGCATTCTCTTCTCTCGTTGTTATTCTCTGGATCTTGTTGGCTATATCTTTCACATCTCTCTTTCCTCAGCTATTTGTAAAGCCTCTTCAGACAAGCACTTTGCCTTCTTGCATTTCTTTTTCTTTGGGATGGTTTTGATCACTGTCTCCTGTACAATGTTGCAAACCTCCATCCATGCTTCTTCAGGCATTCTGTCTACCAGATTTAATCCCTCCTGTCAGTTCAGTTCAGTCACTCAGTCGTGTTTGACTCTTTGCAACCCCATGAATCACAGCACGCCAGGTCTCCCTATCCATCACCAACTCCCAGAGTTCACTCAGACTCACATCCATCGTGTCAGTGATACCATCCAGCCATCTCATCCTCTGTTGTCCCATTCAGACAAGCACTTTGCCTTCTTGCATTTCTTTTTCTTTGGGATGGTTTTGATCACTGTCTCCTGTACAATGTTGCAAACCTCCATCCATGCTTCTTCAGGCATTCTGTCTACCAGATTTAATCCCTCCTGTCAGTTCAGTTCAGTCACTCAGTCGTGTTTGACTCTTTGCAACCCCATGAATCACAGCACGCCAGGTCTCCCTATCCATCACCAACTCCCAGAGTTCACTCAGACTCACATCCATCGTGTCAGTGATACCATCCAGCCATCTCATCCTCTGTTGTCCCCTTCTCCTCCTGCCCCCAATCCCTCCCAGCATCAGAGTCTTTTCCAATGAATCAACTCTACATACGAAGTGGCCAAAGTACTGGAGTTTCAGCTTTAGCATCATTCCTTCCGAAGAAATCCCAGGGCTGATCTCCTTCAGAATGGACTGGTTGGATCTCCTTGCAGTCCAAGCGACTCTCAAGAGTTTTCTCCAACACCACAGTTCAAAAGCATCAATTCTTTGGCACTCAGCTTTCTTCACAGTCCAACTCTCACATCCATACGTGACCAGTGAAAAAACCATAGCCTTGACTAAGACGGACTTTTGTTGGCAAAGTAATGTCTCTGCTTTTGAATATACTATCTAGGTTGGTCATAACTTTTCTTCCAAGGAGTAAGTGTCTTTTATTTTCATGGCTGCAGTCACCATCTGCAGTGATTTTGGAACCCAAAAAAATAAAGTCTGACACTGTTTCTACTGTTTCCCCATCTATTTCCCATGAAGTGATGGGACCAGATGCCATGATCTTCGTTTTCTGAATGTTGAGCTTTAAGCCAACTTTTTCACTCTCCACTTTCACTTTCATCAAGAGGCTTTTTGGTTCCTCTTCACTTTCTGCCATAAGGGTGGTGTCATCTGCACATCTGAGGTTATTGATATTTCTGCCAGCAATCTTGATTCCAGCTTGTGCTTCTTCCATCCCAGCGTTTCTCATGATGTACTCAATGATGCAAACCTCCATCCATACTTCTTCAGGAATTCTGTCTACCAGATCTAATCCCTTGAATCCCTCCACTGTTTAACGGATCATTAAGGATTGGATTTAGGTCATATCTGAAAGGTCTATGGGTTTTCTCTACTTTCTTCAGTTTAAGCCTGAATCTTGCAATTATGAATGTTTTAATATTTTAAATTTTTATTTACTTTTAATTCTAGCATAATAGCTTTACATATTTGTTGGTTTCTGCCATACATCTTACAAGAATCAACCACAAGTGTACACATGTCCCCCTCCCTCTAGAACCTCCTTCCCACTTCCTATCCCATCCCACACCTCTAGGTGAATGTTTCCATTTTAAAAATATATTTTCTGCATCTGTTGAGATGATCATATGATTTTCTCCGGTATTCTGTTAATATGGGGACTTGATTGACTTTGAATTTTAAGCCAAACATGCATTCCCAAGAGAAACATCACTTTGCCTTTATGTGTCAATTCTTTTAGGTGCTGCTGGATTTGATATCCTAAGGTTGTGTTAACTTTTTATGTATATTTGTCTATGAATGGTATCAATCCATAGTTTTCCAGTATAATATTTTCCCTGAGATTATATGAAGTGAGTGATGATTCACACAGCTGCTGGTGAATTCAGGGTGGCCTAGGTGGAAATGAGTGGGGTTTCTACGATCTCAGATGGAAATTCATGTGAAAATCAGAGAACAAAAGCCACAGGTTTTTGACAGTTACCTTCCCACCCATCTGAGGTTTGGATGTTAGACAGAGAAGGATTTGGGTGAAATCAGATGCTCCCTTTTCTACTAACTTCAGATTAGATAAGGGTGCTATAGATTGGAGGAATGCAGGGAGAGGGGAGGGGACAAGTGGGCAATATAGAGGTTTCTTCTCAGCAGCCCCAGGGAGCTCTGTGCAGCTGAGCAAGAGCCAGGAGGACTTATCTGTCCGTCTGTCCCGGGAGGACCATCTACCCCTCAACTGTCTTTGCCACACCTTGGATAGATCCTCATAACAAATATACACTCACTGCAGAGCAAGGTGAGTCTATATTCAAGACATTATAAGAATCACCTAACTCATCAGGGTGGCAACTGTCCTTTCAGGAGCTCTGGAGCTTTTACATCAGTTGGCTGGGGGTGGGGTGGAATATACATCCTGGATCAGATAATGAGAAGGGTCCCTGCCCCAGGACCTGCTCACACCAGCTCAACTCACCTTAGCTCCCACAGATGCAGTTCTCAGNAAGAAGCACCTAACTCATAGGGGTGGCAACTGTCCTTTCAGAAGGCCTGGAGCTTTTATGTCTGTTAGGTGGGAGATGGAGGTAGACTATACATCCTGGGTCAGATGAGGAGAAGGGTCCCTGTGTCAGGACCTACTTACACCTGCTCAACTCACCTTAGCTACCACAGAGACAGATCTCCATCTTAGAAGTACCCTCAGCCAGAGCCTGGTGGGGGTGGAGTGGTGGGCAGAGACAAGGACCTGGTGTCACTCTGGGCAAGGAGACCTCCCCTGTGTCCCCTCCACAAGGAGAAGCAGCAGCTCTGGATCACCTTGGGGACCTGTCCTAAGCCTCCTAACTATGAGAACCTTAGAGATTCCCCATCCTAGACCCAGCCCTGTGGGGTAATCCCAGCAGACTCTTTCCTGGAGGGGGCTGTTGGGTGGAAAGAAGTTCTTAGAGAGCAGGTAGGATCAGGTGAAGAAGAATCAGAAGTGTGAGCATGGGACCAAGTTCATGGGCAGGCAACAGAGGTACAGAAGGAGCAAGAAGCCCCAGACCCCTGGACATCCACTCTGAGTGTGAGACCCAACTCAGTGTGTTTATGTGGAAGCAGCTGAGTCCACAACTGGGGGGTTGATTTAGGATCAAGACTGTTGAGAGAAATATCAATAACCTCACATATGCAGATGACACCACCCTTATGGCAGAAAGTGAAGAGGAACTAAAGAGCCTCTTGATGAAAGTGAAAGTGGAGAGTGAAAAAGTTGGCTTAAAGCTCAACATTCAGAAAATGAAGATCATAGCATCCAGTCCCATCACTTCATGGGAAATAGATGGGGAAACAGTGGAAACAGTGTCAGACTTTATTTTTGGGGGGGCTCCCAAATCACTGCAGATGGTGACTGCAGCCATGAAATTAAAAGACACTTACTCCTTGCAAGAAAAGTTATGACCAATCTATATAGCATATTGAAAAGCAGAGACATTGAAGTGAAGTGAATTGAAGCGGCTCAGTTGTGTCCAACTCTTTGCGACCCTATGGACTGTAGCCTATCAGGCTCCTCCGTCCATGGGATTTTCCAGGCAAGAGTACTGGAATGGGTTGCCATTTCCTTCTCCAGGGGATCTTCCCTACCCAGGGATCAAACCCGGGTCTCCTACATTGTGGGCAGACACTTTATCCTCTAAGCCACCGGGGAAGCAGAGACATTACTTTGGCAACAAAGTTCCATCTAGTCAACACTATGGTTTTCCTGTGGTCATGTATGGATGTGAGAGTAGGATGGTGAAGAAAGCTGAGCGCCAAAAATTGATGCTTTTGAACTGTGGTGTTAGAGAAGACTCTTGAGAATCCCTTGGACTGCAAGGAGATCTAACCAGTCCATTCTGAAGATCAGCCCTGGGATTTCTTTGGAAGGAATGATGCTAAAGCTGAAACTCCAGTACTTTGGCCACCTCATGCGAAGAGTTGACTCATTGGAAAAGACTTTGATGCTGAGAGGGATTGGAGGCAGGAGGAAAAGAGGACGACAGAGGATGAGATGGCTGGATGGCATCACTGACTCAATAGATGTGAGTCTGAGTGAACTCCGGGAGTTGGTGATGGACAGGGAGGCCTGGTGTGCTGTGATTCATGGGGTCGCAAAGAGTTGGACACGACTGAGCAACTGAACTGAACTGAACTGAGGCCCAAGGAGTGACGGAGTTCAGTACATGAACCTTGACCCTTTGTTCTTCCTCTCCTGTCAGGAGCTTAGGAGAGGGGTCCCTTATCACCCATTATTTTACTTTGGTTGTAGTTCAATTTTGTTAATGGAAACTAGAGGCCCAAAGAAGGACTATAATATGTGCACAGTCACAGGGTGAGTTAGCCGAGGTCATCTCCCCAGCATGGATGGGTGAGGGAAGCTATGTCTCTTCAGCAGATGCTTTACCTCCTCTGAGCCTCACATTCTCCCTTGTAAGATGAGGATGATTAGTCCTACCCCTCGAGACTGCTGGAAGAAGAAATTTGGTGGATGACGCTCATGACCTGTGGGTCCTGTTGACAGAAGTGATCAGACACTCTGACTGATTTAATGATCATTAACCCTCCCGCACCTATTGAATTTGTGGAGGATCAACATTTGGTGGCTCAGAGAGTAAAGAATCTGCCCGCAAAGCAAGATCCACGAGTCCAGAAGATCTCCAGGAGAACGGAATGGCTACCCACTTCAGTATTCTTTCCTACCTGGATAATTCCATTGACAGGGAAGTCTGTTGGGCTACAATCCAGGGGGTCACAAAGAACTGGACATGAATAAGCGACTAACACTTTCACTTTCAGCATCTCACATCACTGAAATCCAGATGCAGATGGAAGGCACACTGGTGGTCTCCACTGTGGCCATGCCCTCCCTCTCCCCAACCCCCAAAGCCCAATCTCCAGTGAGTAAGCACTCTGTTGTGAATTGCAAGGCCTTTTATTTCTGGTATTACCTACTGAGACACTTGGACATGGTGGGTTGCTGACACTACTTAGTGATCAGCCAAGTGACGTGACTTGGGCTCCTGGCAGGGACAGTTCCATCAGCAGAGAGAACTTGAGTATATTTTATTCTGTAAGAGAAGGTGCAGAAGTCTCGTGAGGCCTCGGAGGTGGATGAGATGTGAAGCTGCACTGAACACAGGGGAGGGACTGGTAGGCTTGTGAGGCTTTGGAGGGAGGCCTCTGGATGTGAGCAGGTAAAGGTGGATATGTCCCAGGGAATTTTCCTCCAATGGAACAGAGATTGTGGGATCTCCCTGCAGGGCTGAGGGCAGTCTTCTGGGATAGAATGGAGGACACTGTTGAGGACCACCTGGCAGAGCTCTGGAGTGACACCTGGGAGTCTTCAGGGATGAGCTGACCCTGTCTGCTTCCTCCCTCTGGCCCTTGTACACTTAAGAGCTGAAACAGCTGCTTGTCCCACCACCTGTAGGGCAGCAGAGAGAGGATTCACCCTTATCCTCGATTCTGGGCATCCCAGGCCTGGGGAAGGCAGGAGGACAGCTTTTGGAAGCAGCCTCCTCTTAGGGCATGTGAGGCATAAATGTCCCTTTGGGGTCTAGGGAACGAGGAGAAATGTAGGGTTTAGGTGAGATGGAATAGGAACTTAAAAGCAGAAGGGAAAGAACTGATGTTTGGAGAAAGGAAGGACTCAATGTGAATGGATTACAGAAGATTCAGGTTCCTCTGCTAGAGAGGCTGGAGTCAAGGAGGCCAGTGCTGAAGGCCTAACTCCAAAGGCAGGTGGCATCTCAGAGCCAGGAGGGCCGGAGGGTCCCAGGCCTGTAACCAGGCAGAGCTGAGCACTCAAGGCCAGCTCAAGAGCTCCAGGGCTAGACTGAGTCTTCCTGCAGGATCCTTCCCCACCCTGTGGGTGTCGGTCACATCCTCTCTACCTCCTCATTCATGAGGTTCTTTCTGCTCTTAGGTTCTCAGGGAAGAGCCAGGGTGGAGAGGAAATGATTCCCCACACCCCCCGCCCCACCACCTCCCAGTGCCCTGAGCATACCCCTGACACCCCTGCCCACACACAGGCACATCCACACACAGCCTGACCCACCAGGATGCTGAGAGCATTCTGCTTATCCTCTTCTGTCAGCTTTTCATCAACTCTGTTTTTCAGCCTCCTGGCGTTGGCCACTATCGCACTGTTTGTGTTGTATTCTTTCACTTTAGCAATGTATTCTTCAGGGGTCCCCCTTACAAACAGGTAAGCATCCTCCCTCACTGCTGGGCAGATGTCAGTCTTAAACAGAAAGATAAGGGGTCATGCTCTGAAAGGCATTTATCAGAACAAACTCTTCCCTTCCCCTCCAGACATGCTCAGTGCTGCCCTGGGAAGGTGTCAGAACCCTTGGGCAGCCCAGGTCACAGCCACTCACTTCCGCCCGCGATGAGGAGCAAGGCAGCGCAGAGCAGCAGGAGAGCTCCAGCCCACGTCAGTGCTGGAGGCAGGTGCTCCCTACATACCTGAGCCCTTTTATACCTGTGCTTGTCCTCACCCCAAGGGACCTTGTGTCGGATGCTTCCTTTTCCAGAAGATTCTGCCAGGCCACAGCCTGATGTTCCCCAAGGCTGCACAGGAGCTGTGTGTGTTGGCAAGATGCTAGTCCTTGAGTCCACAAAGGGCATTGGCTCAGCCTTCTCCCCGCTGGAGGGCTCTGTGGGAGGGACAGCTGACACAGGAAGCCTAACAACTGAAAATCCCCAGGTTGACTATATAGGGCAAAAATGCTCAAAAATCAGGCCTCCTGAATGCTGGCCTATGACAGCCCGTCAGAACGACATGTGTCTTGAAGACAGGCTGGTGTGGACTCTGAGCTTAGGAATGGTCTCACAGGGAGTAAGTGCCAGACAAGCCAGAGCACAAGGCCTGACCCCTTGGTCAGGCTCTCTGGTGGCTCCTGCCCTGCCCTGCTGTTATCACTGTGTCCTTGATCCTGTCAGTGGCCTCTGCTGGGCCACTTCCCCTGAATCAGTTTCTGGAGGCTCGAAACCTCTTCTATGTGCTGGCCAAGAAATCTCTAGTTTTCTCTTGACCAAGTCCTTCCACCTGGCAACTTTGATAGTATCTCATTCTACACAGAAATATTTTCTGCAACTTCTTTCTTCTTTTCTTTTGAGATTTTTTTTTGTATTGGATTATAGACTATTAAGAAGGTTATGATAGTTTCAGGAGGACAACAAAGGGACTGAGCCATATATATGTGCATGTATCCATTCTTTCACAAACTCCCCTCCTATCCATGCTGCCTCATAACACTGAGCAGAGTTCCCTGTGCAATAGTAGGTGCTTGTTGGCCATCCATTTTAAATACAGCATTGTCCATCCCAAACTTCCTCACTCTCTCTCACCTTTTTCCTGGCCACCATAATGTTCGTTTTCTAAGTCTGTGAGTCTGTTTTTGTTTTATAAATAACTTCATTTATATTACGTGTTTTTAGATGCCACATATAAAAGTTGTCATAAGATGTTTCTGCTTCTCTGTCTGACTTTCTTCACTCAGTATATCAGTCTCTAGATACAACCATTATCTGCAACCTCTTTCTACTCTTGAGTGTCTCTGTACTGTTCCCTCCATCTCCTCTCCAGAGCTATCACTTGAGGAAAAGCCAGGCCCACTCTAGGCCACAATCTCTGGGCCAGTTGCACAACCAGCCCTGAACTACTGCTGCCTCTATGAACTTATTCTGGCCTTTCTCTCCTCCCTCAGAGCCTCCTGTCTGCTCCTTGACCTGACCAAGTGTGTTCCTGAAGCAGGGACTCTGCACGGGGAGCCCTCCTGGCCTGGAAGGCTCTTCCTTCAGTGTGCTGATTCATTCCCTCATCCTCAGGTGTCTTCAAGTATCACAGGGCACAGATTTCCCTGGACTACTGAGGTCTCATATCAAAGCATGCTGCCCTCTGCTCATCCCCCCAACAGCCCTCTGTCTTTTCCCCCTGCATCGTCTTCGCCCAGAGTGCCTCTTCCCGTGGAGTCACTGTCTTTCACTCCCTCTTGGGTGATGAAGAGCTGCAGGAGAGCAAGAGCTGTGCTGTGTGCTGCTGCATCCCAGGACTAGGAGAGGGCCCAGCATTCAGTAGATGTTGCACAATGTTTGTTAGAATAATGGCAGGAGTATTCCATTTCTCTGGAGTCAATAAATGAGAATATTTTTTAGTTTTATTTACTATAGGATGTTCTTATGAATATTTCCTGGGTGAAAATAAATAAGATAAAGATTTTAAATATTTCATAAGTCAGAATCAAATAGCTTTTGGCTGGGGGCACCTGGCTGTTATTTCTGAGTCATCTGAGGTGGATTAAAGTTTACCAAAGACATGATCTGAAATTGGGACACAATGTATGACCACAGTCAGAACTCTATGCCAAATAGGATTCACATCCGGTAACTGCTCTTGGCAAAGAGTCACCAAGTACTGAGCTGCAGTGTCAGCTGACCTCCATGGAGCCCCTCCTCACTGTGGCTCCTGGTGCCTGGGTGCCACTGCTCTGAAGGTCACCCCGTGAGGGGCTCAGGGGGCTGCAGATGTGTCTCAGAGGTTCCTGGGCAGGAAGGTGAACACCACAAGGCCCAGGCTGCACAGGCTGGCTCTTTGTCTGTGGGGGCAGGATTTCTGTGTGGTGGGACCCCTGCCCATGGATCCCATGCCTCTTGTCCTTCAGAAGACACTGCCCCCAATACCCTCTGCGGCTCTGTGAGGAGAGGAGCCAAGGCTTAGAATGCTGAATAACACAGGTGGCTGCTATAAATCCAGCCAAGTGTCCTTCTGAAGGTTCTACAGGATCCTCTGAGATGTCCCCGAATTGTGGGGACATTTGGTGACATCAGGTGAAGAGCTGATCAGGGTCAATGGAGGAATACTACTGATGTGGCTATTTCCCAATGCAGATTGTTTTTTTTTAATGTGTTTTTATTTGGAGGATAATTACTTTATGATAGTGTGTTGGCTTCTGCCATAAAACATGACTCAGCTGTAAGCATAGGTATCTCTCCTGCCTCTTTAACCTACCCACCTCCCATCCCACCCCATCCTTTTTTCTTGTCACACAGTACTACATTGAGCTTCTTGAGTCAAGTTTTTATTAATAACATTACATTTGAAATAATTTCTGATGTATAGAATAGTTGCAAATATTTATCAAACCTGAGAAACAACATTGGAACATTACTACTAATTGAGAGTCCCTTGGACTGCAAGGAGATCCAACCAGTCCATTCTGATGGAGGTCAACCCTGGGATTTCTTTGGAAGGAATGATGCTAAAGCTGAAGCTCCAGTACTTTGGCCACCTCATGCAAAGAGTTGACTCATTGGAAAAGACTGCGATGCTGGGATGGATCGGGGGCAGGACGAGAAGGGAATGACAGAGGATGAGATGGCTGGGTGGCATCACTGACTCGATGGATGCGAGTCTGAGTGAACTCCGGGAGTTGGTGATGGACAGGGAGGCCTGGCATGCTGCAATTCATGGGGTCGCAAAGAGTCAGACACGACTGAGCGAC
The DNA here is from genome assembly GCA_006408695.1 of Aepyceros melampus. Taxonomy (NCBI): domain Eukaryota; kingdom Metazoa; phylum Chordata; class Mammalia; order Artiodactyla; family Bovidae; genus Aepyceros; species Aepyceros melampus. The sequence continues at coordinate 104,582 of SJXQ01010285.1, forward strand.
TGAACTGAACTGAACGTCATACTTCATTTGGATTTCACTGGATTGTCCATTAATGTCACTTTGGGTTCCAGGATCCAACCTGCAACTATACACACTGCATTCATTGTCATGTGTCCCCAGTATCCTCTTCTCTGTGGATTACTCATTATCCCCTACTCTGTTATGGCCTTGATAGTCTTGAGGGGAACTGGCCAAGGATGTTAGAAGGACCCTCAAGCCGAGTTTGTGTGCTGTTGTTCTCATAATGTACAGTGGGTTCAGACTTTGGGTTTTGAAGAAGACACCACACAAGAGAAGCGCCCTTTCGTCCCCTTTCATCAGGGTACACATGACAGCAGTGTGTCTTACCCTGAAAATATCAGCCTTGATTAGTTGATTATATGTTCGCCAAGTTTCTGCACTACTTTCCCCTTCCACTCTTCTTCTCTTTGGAAGGTGAAGTTGCTCAATTGTGTCCAACTCTGTGACTCCATGGATGGTAGCCCACCAGGCTCCTCCATCCATGGGGTTTTCCAGGCAAGAATACTGGAGTGGGTTGCCATTTCCTTCTCCATCTCTTTGGAAATGAGTTCCTAAGTCTAGCCTATGCTCAGAGAGGGCAGGGCAGTAATTTCTCCCTCCTGGATGGGATAATCTATGACTCTTATTCAGGATGTTTTTGTAAGGATTGGTGGTCTCCTCTCCCACATTTATGTAATCATATAATAATGTAATCATTCAACCGATCTTTGAAGGAGGTCACCATTATCTTCATTACCTCCACCATAGTTTGGCCCCAGGTAAATAGCAGGGTCCATACTATTTCTGTCTTTTATCGAGCCCATCTTTGCATGAAATGTTCCCTAGGTATCTCTGACGTACTTGAAGAGATCTCTAGTCTTTCCCATTCTGTTGTTTTCTTCTATTTCTTTGCATTGATCACCGAGGAAGGCTTTCTTATCTTTCCTTGCTATTGTTTGGAACTCTGCATTCAGATGCTTATATCTTTCCTTTTCTCCTTTGCTTTTCACTTCTCTTCTTTTCACAGCTATTTTTAAGGCCTTCCCAGACAGCCATTTTGCTTTTTTGCATTTCTTTTCCATGGGGATGGTATTGATCCCTGTCTCCTGTACAATGTCACCAACCTCAATCTACAGTTATCAGGCACTCTGTCTATCAGATCTAGTCCCTTAAATCTATTTCTCACTTCCACTGTATAATCATGAGGGATTTGACTGAGGTCATACCTGAATGGTCTAGTGGTTTTCCCTACTTTCTTTAATTTAAGTCTGAATTTGGCAATAAGGAGTTCATGATCTGAGCCACAGTCAGCTCCCAGTCTTGTTTTTGCTGACTGTAGAGAGCTTCTTCATCTTTGGCTGCAAAGAATATATCAATCTGATTTTGGTGTGGACCACCTGGTGATGTCCATGTGTAGTCTTCTCCTGTGTTATTGGAAGAGGGTGTTTGTTATCACCAGTGCGTTCTCTTGGCAAAACTCTATTAGTCTTTGCCCTGCTTCATTCCATACTCCAAGGCCAAATTTGCCTAACAGAAGCAGAAGATATTAAGAAGAGGTGGCAAGAATACACAGAAAAACTGTACAAAAAAGATCTTCATGACCCAGATAATCATGATAGTGTGATCACTCACCTAGAGCCAGACATCCTGGAATGTGAAATCAAGTGGGCCTTAGAAAGCATCACTACAAACAAAGCTAGTAGAGATGATGGAATTCCAGTTGAGCTATTTCGAATCCTGAAAGATGTTGCTGCGAAAGTGCTGCACTCAATATGCCAGCAAATTTGGAAAACTCAGCAGTGGCCACTGACTGGAAAAGGTCAGTTTTCATTCCAATCCCAAAGAAAGGCAATGCAAAAGAATGCTCAAACTACCACACAACTACACTCATCTCACACGCTAGTAAAGTAATGCTCAAAATTCTCTAAGCCAGGCTTCAGTAATACGTGAACCATGACCTTCCAGATGTTCAAGCTGGTTTTAGAAAAGGCAGAGGAACCAGAGATTAAATTGCCAACATCCACTGGATCATCAAAAAATCTAAAGAGTTCCAGAAAAAACATTTATTTCTGCTTTACTGACTATGCCAAAGCCTTTGACTATGTGGATCACAATAAATTGTGGAAAATTCTGAGAGATGGGAATACCAGACCACCTGACCTGCCTCTTGAGAAACCTATATGCAGGTCAGGAAGCAACAGTTAGAACTGGGCATGGAACAACAGACTGGTTCCAAATAGGAAAAGGAGTCTGTATATTATCACCCTGTTTATTTAACTTATATGCAGAGTACATCATGAGAAAGGTTGGGCTGGAAGAAGCATACGCTGGAATCAAGATTGCCAGGAGAAATATCAGTGACCTCAGATATGCAGATGACACCACCCTTATGAAGAAAGTGAAGAGGAACTAAAAAGCCTCTTGGTGAAAGTGAAACAGGAGAGTGAAAAGGTTGGCTTAAAGCTCAACATTCAGAAAATGAAGATCATGGCATCTTCGTGAGAAATAGATGGGGAAACAGTGGAAACAATGTCAGACTTTATTTTTGGGGCCTCCAAAATCACTGCAGATGGTGATTGCAGCCATGAAATTAAAAGATGCTTACTCCTTGGAAGAAAAGTTATGACCAACTTAGATAGCATACTCAAAAGCAGAGACATTACTTTGCCAACAAAGGTCCATCTAGTCAAGGCTATGGTTTTTTCAATGGTCATGTATGGATGTGAGAATTGGACTGTGAAGAAAGCTGAGCGCCAAAGAATTGATGCTTTTGAACTGTGGTGTTGGAGAAGACTCTTGAGAGTCCCTTGGACTGCAAGGAGATCCAACCAGTCCATCCTAAAGGAGACCAGTCCTGGGTGTTCATTGGAAGGACTGATGCTAAAGCTGAAACTCCAATACTTTGGCCACTTGATGTGAAGAACTGACTCATTGGAAAAGACCCTCATGCTGGGAAAGATTGAAGGCAGGAGAAGGGGAGAACAGAGGATGAGATGGTTGAATGGCATCACTTACTCAATGGACATGAGTTTGAGTAAACTCTGGGAGTTGGCAATGGACAGAGCAGCCTGGCATACTGCAGTCCATGGGGTCACAAAGAGTCAGACACAACTGAGTGACTGAACTGAACTGATAAGTATATCAGTATGGACTGATACATATTACTTTATACTTTGGGTTATCTTCTAATTCTCTCTTATTTATTTTGTCTTCAAACTGTTTCCAGTTTGGCCATTGGGAGCTTCTCAGACTTTGCTTCTAGATTTTTAAAGGACTGTCTCCAATTGTTTGTCCCAACAAACTGCTTTGGTAGCGTGGAAGATTGAGTTTGTCTCTTGAGAGAGTTTGCACACATGCACTGTCCCCTGTGGTGGACCCAGCCCTCTTGGTGGACCCAGTCCTCTGGGTGGACCTCGAGCCTCCACCCCAGGAGATAAACTCTACAACCCCACAGCTACTCCCTGGTGCCTCTGCATAGACTGCAGTCCAAACATCTCTTGAGACCAAGTTCACAGATGGAGGAGGGTGGGACAGCCAGGAGAAGGGGAAAGACTCAAGCCACTAGGGGTCTAGGATATAGGAACTTTCTCTTTTGAATATTTGAGAAAAGCTGGTGGCATGATTCAAAATTACAGAATTACCAGTCCCTGAAAAAACCCACATGGACTTAAGTCCTGAGAGTTCCTGGATCAGAATGATTCAGAGCCCAAGGCTACTGTCCACCAGTCATCAGGGCCCTGTCTAGAGACATCTGGGGACTTCAGTAAGATGTTAAGATATTCAGGGGCTTCAATAAGGCCCAGTGTGGCATTCTTATCTCCAGGACTTAAATTTGCGAAAAAAAAAAAGGAAGGATTCTGGATGAACTTTTTTCTACCTGACAGTGGTGTAGAGCTGTCCTTGGCCCTCCTGTAATTCCGTCTGCTCAGTTTGAGAGAGTGCTGCCCTTGGAACCAGGATGGGCTGGCAAATGGATGCTCAGAAAAACAGATGATGGTTGGGCTGGGGCAACAAAGCACTTGGCTCCAAATGAAGTCAGAAATGTCAGCTCCACTTGGTCTTTGGCAAAGATATCCCCATATATTCTCCAGGAGCTCTGCTCTCAGAGTAGGAAAGGCTTCCCACAGTAAACACCCCAAGGACCTAGGGAGCCACCTGTGCCCAGCTGTATGACCACAGGCCTTTGGTCCTCCTGGGAGGTATGTGGGCTGGGCTTAGGAAGCTTGTGGTTTATAAAGAGAAACCCTGCCCTGAGCAGAGCACTCCAGCTGCTGCCACAATGAAGGGATCACTGCTTGTGCTGGCCTTGCTGGTGACCAGAGAGCTGACCTTTGAGACTCGTGAGGGTAGGAAGGAGGCTCTGGATGTCCCTCCTGATCCTTGCCCAGTGCCATCTCACTGCATCCTTCCCTGTCCTGTCCAAGCCACTTCAAGGGGAGATTCTTAGGGCAGCTGGCAGATCAGTGCCCAGGAGTCTGGCACAAACTCCCTGAGGCTTTCAGTCTTTGAATGGAGGCGGTGGTGTGGAGCCCGACGGGTCATTATCTGCACACACCCTGGGGGATAGTTTGTTTAGGGTAATGGTGCTCTTTGGAAGGGAGGAAGTAGGCTGGTATACCTACGGGTGGCGGTCAAGGGAGAAGGGATTTCCAGGCCTAGTTCCTCTTGCTGCTCCCTCTGCTGGGAATGCCTCATAGGGAAGGTTTTCTGTCTGGGATGTAAGCAGTCCTGGGAGAGGGGGCTCCCTGTGGGAGCTGAGTTTGAAGCTTTGGATGAGTGAGTTCCTATCAGATGGTGGGAAACAAGAACCTTCTACCTTGGTTATTTTTGTGACAAGGTGTTTTCTGTTGTGCCTTCAGCCGAAGCCTGCCCTATTTTTTATGGAGTCCTTACCACTGTAAGCCTTGCATTACCACCGCCATTGTTGAACAAAACCCTTGATTTGGTTGAAGCTACTGATGCAGAAAAAGTAGCACTAGAAAAAACGCAGGATTGCTTCACTGAGAACGGACCTCTGAACAGGTTGAATCATCTGAGAATCACGGTAATCTACTCTCCCCTCTCACTCTGAGAACTCGTATGCATAGTGCAGTATGCCACATGGTAATAGATTATGCAGTCTTGGGATGTGTAACAGACAAGAGCTATTAACAGAGAACTACATAAACCTTTGGTCCACCCTACAGCACCTGTAATGGGCTTCCCCAGTGGCTCAGTGTTGAAGAATCCACATGCAATGCAGGAGACATGGGTTCCATCTCTGGGTCATTTAGATGCCCTGGAGTAGGGAATGGCAACCCATTCCAGTATTCTTGCCCAGAAAATCCCATGGACAGAGGAGCCTGGCAGATTGCAAAGAGTCAGACTGAAGCAACTGAGCTCTCACGCCCCCACAGCACCTATAATATGCAAGTGCAATCTGCCTGCACATCCAGCCTCTTGCTACTGAATATGTCTGTTCATGCCAATCGGGTAACAGAGAGAGGACTAATATCAGTGCAATGGGCCAAGTGTGTTGATTCATGTGTGTGTGTGTGTGTTTTTTTCCTTCAGTTTGGGAGCCAGCATTGGAGGAGTAGAATTTTAATCTTTGGCAGGAAAAGAAGCATTCAGCTCACACACTTGTAGTTTTGTCAGCTTTATTTTGGTGACTTCCCTGGTGGCTCAGAGGTTAAAGCATCTGCCTCCAATGCAGGAGACCTGGGTTCGATCCCTGGGTCAGGAAGATCTTCTGGAGAAGGAAATGGCAACCCACTCCAGTATTCTTGCTTGGAGAATCTCATGGACTGAGGAGCCTGGTGAGCTGCAGTCCATGGGGTCACAAAGAGTCGGACATGAATGAGTGACTTTACCTACCTACCTACCTAATTTACTCCCTAAGTCATGCCCAACTCTTTGCAATCCCATGGACTGTCACCTCCCAGTTTCCTGTGTCTATGGGATTCTCCAGGCAAGAATCCTGAAATGGGTTGCTATTTCTTTTTCCAGCAGATATTCCCAACCCAGGGATCAAACCCATGTGTCCTGCTTGGCAGGCAGATTCTTTACCACTAAGCCATCTAGGAAGCCCCAGCTCTATTTTAGGAATATTGAAAAGGAGCCCCTGCCTTTAGAGTCTCTTTCCAGCTTGGGACTCCCTGGCTTTGTGAAGTTTCTGGCCTGTGATCCTGTCACCTCCTTTTGTTCCCACTCTGTTGGTCATTGCTTGGGCTGAGAGCCCCATTTCCACTGACATAGGCTCCATGTCTACAAGCCTGATTTTCCACTGTGGTGTTTTGGTGCTGAGGCTCCTGAGGAGGCTTCTAGGTACCTGCGACTGCTTGCCTGAGCTAGCAATGTATCTACTGATGGCCTCTCTTTTCTTTCTTGTTCTTGTCAGACCAGTACTGGAGATTGTGAATAGTCTGTCTCTGCATATTTTTCTGTAATGAAGTGTTTAAAATGAGAAGTTTTCCATGAGCAGAGTTTCAATCATTAATAGAGCTCACGGGATACACGGGGTTGTTTACAACACCTGCATGAACATTCTGTCCACGCAGCACTCCTGACAGAAGAGGCTCAGGTGCAGGAGATATAACCCAAACCCAGACTCCAGCACCTTGCTCCTCCCTCAGGACCAGTCCCAGCTGTGCCCTGCTGACCCTTGCCATCTCCTCCCCTTCCTGACATGGCTGGTGGCTCTGTCTCCTTCCTGATGCTTGTGTCTTGGCTGTTAGGGAGCCATCCCCCCTCTGGTGCCTGCTGGCAGCCCCCTCTCCAGTGGTGGGTCTGTGGGAGGAGGTTCTTGCTGAAGATGGGGCTGAATCCCTGAGGGTGAGGTGTGAGGTGACCCTGGGGAGACAAGATAGCCCGGGTATGGACTCATATCCTGTCCCTCCTCCTCCCTTCCAGCTTTCTATTATCTTCAGTAAAGATTGCACCGGCTATAAATTGTCCTCGGTGGTGAATGCTGGTTTAGGATTAGGTCTCACTCTGACGTCTTTGCTGAGATAATCTTTGCCAGAGATGCCAGCCTGCACTCATTTTTCTTCTCATCTGAAGCTGGAATCCAGACACCTGTCCCCCCTGATGTAGTCTGTATCAGTCTGACTCTAATAAAATCACTGCAGCATTGCTCAGTGTGTGTGTTTGTGCTGTGGGGAGGATGTGAGCCAGTAGGTCTTGGGAGATGGTGAGAAGTGACACATGTGATCATTGAGAGCATGGGGACTAGGGTCAGACAGAACAAAGTAAACCTAGGCCTTGTCTCTGACAAGCTGCAGGACCATAGACAACTTTGCTGCAACTTTATCAAGTCATTCTGTCATCTGTTGAATGGGGATTGTGTATCAACATTAAGCAAAATAACATATACACAACCCCCCTACTTAGGCAGCCTGGAAGAATTCAAGTGTTGTCCATGGCCACAGATAGCATGTCTCCCAACTCTGACCTTTAGCACAGTGGCAGAGCCTCTAATCCTTTAACTGTCCCTCTGCTTATTGACAGGTGTCTCAGGCAAAGCTGAGCAGCTTCATTACAGGTCCCTTCTCCCTCCCAGTGGAATTTGCTATTTTCTACATCTTAAGTGGGTCACTTCTGAGGAGTCAGCATTTCTTCAGGAACACTTAGTACCACTGGTGTTTTTGGTCCTGCCATGGGGATCAGGACCCCCTTGAAGTGTTGAACCAGGAAGAAGGGAGTAGATGGAAGAGGCTACGCCAGTGGGAATGTTGTTACCATGGAAACATCTCATGCTGTAAGTGCGAATTGCAGAATGTGCCACATGGGAACGCACCCTGAACCCTCCAGGCTACTTCTAAGGGCATGAATGGGTAGTTGCATTCAGTTCAGTTCAGTCACTCAGTCGTGTCCGACTCTTTGTGACCCCATGAATCGCAGCATGCCAGGCCTCCCTGTCCATCACCATCTCCCGGAGTTCACTCAGACTCACGTTCATCGAGTCAGTGATGCCATCCAGCCATCTCATCCTCTGCCTTCCCCTTCTCCTCCTGCCCCCAGTCCTTCCCAGCATCAGAGTCGTTTCCAATGAGTCAACTCTTCACATGAGGTGGCCAAAGTACTGGAGTTTCAGCTTCAGCATCATTCCTTCCAAAGAAATCCCAGGACTGATCTTCTTCAGAATGGACTGGTGGGATCTCCTTGCAGTCCAAGGGACTCTCAAGAGTCTTCTCCAACACCACAGTTCAAAAGCATCAATTCTTCGGTGCTCAGCCTTCTTCACAGTCCAATTTTCACATCCATACATGACCACATGAAAAACCATAGCCTTGACTAGACGGACCTTAGTCGGCAAAGTAATGTTTCTGCTTTTGAATATGCTATCTAAGTTTGTCATAATTTTTCTTCCAAGGAGTAAGCATCTTTTAATTTCATGGCTGCAGTCACCATCTGCAGTGATTTTGGAACCCAAAAAAATAAAGTCTGACACCGTTTCCACTGTTTCCCCATCTATTTCCCATGAAGTGATGGGACCGGATGCCATGATCTTCATTTTCTGAATGTTGAGCCTTAAGACAACTTTTCACTCTCCTCTTTCACTTTCATCAAGAGGCTTTTTAGTTCCTCTTCACTTTCTGCCATAAGGGTGGTGTCATCTGCATATCTGGGGTCACTGATATTTCTCCCGGCAATCTTGATTCCATCTTGTGTTTCTTCTAGTCCAGCGTTTCTCATGATGTACTCTGCATATAAGTTAAATAAGCAGGGTGACAATATACAGCCTTGACATACTCCTTTTCCTATTTGGAACCAGTCTGTTGTTCCATGTCCAGTTCTAGCTGTAGTTGCATTACCATAAGAAATTTGTTAGGCTCCAAGAAAGGGCCTAGGTTTTGTCTGTTTCCTAGGGTCTAGTGCAATGTCAGGCTACAGTCAGGATGACCAGCATAAAGAGTGGCATAACTGGTAAAATCTTTCTACTTTCTGGCCAGATAGGCATAATAAAATCACATACTGAGAGCTGAACTTGGTACTTGGGGCTAATTGGCAAGGACCTTGAGTCCTGGCTCTTCTTTGACATGCTGGCTGGACTTAGGTATTTAAATTCACCCATTCACTCTTTCTACATCTTGGCTTTACATCTATCAAATGCTGGATGCTCTGCTAGACCTTGTATTAAAGTGTTCAAGTCATACTAAAAAGGTCTAAACCTTTTTGAAAAGTACAAAATAAAATTTTAATAGATAAAGAGCTAAATCATATCCTTGTATGAGATGAATTGACATTGTAGAAATGTCAACTATTCCGAAATTCATCTACATTTATCTTTGTTTACTCCCCTAAACTAAATTCTTGACATCAACCAAACGTGCAACTGTTAGTTGCTCACTCATGTCCATATCCTGCCAGGCTCCTGTGTCCCTGGAATTTGCCAAGCAAGAATGCTGGAGTGGTTAGTGATTCTCTTCTCCAGAAGATCTTCTCGACCCAGGGATTGAACCCGGATATCTTGCATTGCAGGCAGATTCTTTACTGAAGCCCCCAGGGTAGCCTCCAAGGAAATTTCAAGAAACAGGAAGTAAAAATAGGTTTGTTCTCACCAGTTTTTCAACAAAATTATAAGTCTGGTTTTTGTGACAGAAAACATATGGATAGAATCAAAGATAATTTAAGATATAACAACAGCTTTTTGAATCAGGCCAAGAATCTTGGTGTCTTTCATGGCTCAGCAACAACCTTTCATCTTGGCTTGTCTGGGATTCTTCATGGGAAGGTAAGGATGCTTGGAGATCTATTTCTTTGTTCTGTAATCAAACACATTTTCTACTGTACTTTACTAACTCTACGGTGTGCTTGTGTGTGTGACTTATTGAAAGAGACACACATGTGGGAACCAAGAGCTGGGTCCTAATCTGCGATTCCACGGTGACCTCATACGGCTTATGGCAGAAACCCTATCGGGGGATTATACCGACCTAATATCAAGAGGCACTTAATGTCTCCTTTGTGAAACGGCCAGAGATGGATGAAGAATGTGGACTGAACTCTCCTTTCATGGTCTCTTTGACCTTTTCATAACCTCCTGGGAATTAGAACTAGTAACCTAATCTGTCAGATCATAAACTTTCAAGGGACTTGTGATCTATGCTGTTACTGTGTATTGCTACTTAGTTCTCAAACTTGAAATAGTAGTCCGAAAGTGCCTAGCCTCACTAGGAGCCATAAGCTAGATGGAGTTCATAAGCTAGATGGAGCTCTAGCTCCAAAGAGTATAGCTCAGGTTAAAGGTTACTCAGATAGGAAGTACAGTGGCCTTCTTCCTTTGGTAACACTAGTTCTTGGTGGACCAGGGGACACTCTGCAGTGGCTTTTGTCCCAAATCCTTAGATAGTCTTTCTGTGGAATCTGTGGGAATGAACTGAAAAGAAAGGCCCTAATAACTCAAGGACAAAATCACTTTTTCCTCACTGGCCAGCCCTTCACCATCTCTTTTGCTATCGCTGGTACCGGTATGGTGATACTTGGAAGGAACATCTTGGTTCTATGTTCGTACTGGTCTTATTGTGGTTAGGAATATACTCAGATTGTGCATAGGCACTCAGGAGAATAATGCTTCTGCCAGTGGTCTAGTTTGGGAGGCATTCTGGAAGATTACTCTGATTTCACCCCAACTGGCATCAGAGGCAAGCAATGTTTTAATGGTGAGGAATTGGACATTAATTAGTCTGGGATGCCATCAGGTCTACCCCTGGAGAATCTCCACCCGCCTCGGTGGTAGAACCAGGAGAGACAAGTACAGTGCCTGCATTGGTAAGGGACAGACTAAGTCTGACCAGGGAAAGAAAGCTTCAGTGGAAAGTCTGTCCTCACTCCCATCTAGGGAGGGGTGCCTCCAGTAGAAAGATGGCACTGGTCGCTTTTTTCTCTTACACATGGGAGCTAACAATTCCAGCCTCACCCCTTTGAACTGTATCCTGAAAAACTCGAGTAGATTTGATCCCCAGAGCTTAAAGGAGACACACTTGATCTTCCTATGTGATACTGCATGGCCACAATATCTATTGGAGAATGGCAAACGGTGGACGGTTGGAGGGTCTCTTAATTATAGTACTGTTTTACAATTAGACTGGTTCTGTAGAAAACAAGGGAAATGGGTAGAAGTAGAACATGTGTTGCCCTTCTTCTCTCTGTGAGACATGCCAGACTTATGTCCTAAAGGTGTAGATTTGGGTATTAAACCTTCAGCTCCCTCCTGTCCTCCTACTTTGCCCCTGTACCCAGGGCTCCAAACTGAGCAAACTGAAAGTCAGGGAACCCGCTCCCCCCCCCCTTCCCACCCAGAAGGGCTGCCTTGGTCTCAGTAAAAACCCAAACTAAGATTCAAACTGCCCAAGTAGAGGTCCAAACAATACATCTCAGTATGACCTCAAACTACTTTAGTTTCAGTAGAAACTCAGACAATTGAAGTAAGAGAACCTCAGACAGCAAAAACTAAGGGTGAAATACAGGATGAGATGGAGGACAGGAGACAAAGAGATAAAGAAAAGCAGAGTTCTCCAATCTATCCTTGGGATATATATGCACAGAGCATATATATTTCCTTGGGATCATATGCACAGAGCAGCCAGAGAGGCTGAGGAACAGCCACAAAGCTGTTGCCTCTTCACCGGGGGAAATAATCAGTCTATGAAAGTTAATAAGCCCATTTCTTATCAAGAAATACAAAGAATCAAGGAGGATCTGGGAGACTGTTTAGAGGACCCAGAAAAATATATTAGAACTTTTAAGGTGTTACTCTGTTTTATGACCTTACTTGGAAGGATGTGATGTATATCCTGGGACAAACAGTAACTCCTGACTCAAAAGCTCGAGTTTTGGGGAAAGCCATTGCCTATGGAGATGAATGGTTTGGTAATGAATTAGTAGGGAAGAGGGAAGATGAGACAGCTACCCTCCCTACTGGGAATCAGTCAGTCCCAATTATAGAACCAGATTGGGAATAATAAAGGAAGATGGGACCAGAGTCATTTTGTCAGATGGATTCTTGAGGACTCAGGCAAGTGCATGCTAATTATGCCAAATTGGCAAACATAGAACAGGAGGAGAAGGAAGCTCCTGGTAAATTCCTAGATAGACTGAGGGAAGCTGTTTGTAGATTCACTGAGATTGATCCTGAAAGTGAAGAGGGACGAGTGATCTTATAAGATAGATTTCTCACTCAGTTGGCTCCAGATATCTACCATAAGCTATTAAAACAGACATATGGACCAAATCAGTCTAGATAATCTGTTGCAACTGGCTCAAACAGTCTATTAAGGCAAGGAATATGAAGGAAAGAAAGAAAGGCAGAGAAAGACAAAGGAACTAGTGGAAGCCTTTGTAATGGCTGTCAGAACTGTTCTTAAACAGTCTGAGAAGAATTCCTGGAGGGATCCAGGTGAAAAAAGATGGACTTGCTATTACTATGGAAAGGGAAACCTCAAGCGGGATTGCCCTCAGGCATCCAAAGCCACCCCCAGCTCCATGTCTGGTCTGCAAGGGACCACACTGGAGGAGAGTCTGCTCCCAGAGGCGTAGGACCCAGGGGTTGGACTCTCAAGACAATCAGGACTGAAGTTGCCTGGGTGTCCCCACACAAGCTCCCATTGTAATTACACCTGGGGAACCCCAGTATTAATAACTATTGGGGACCACTCCATTGATTTCCTTTTGGAACTGGGGAAACTTACTCTGTGCTTACTGAAGCCCCTGTCCCACTTTCTCCCCCATCCGCTTCCATAATAGGACTGTCTGGATGAGCCAAATATTTCAGTCATCCTTGAAGCAGCAACTGGGACCCTGTGCTATTTTCAAATGCATTTCTGACTGTGCCAGAGTCTCCCTCGCCTCTTTTGGGGAGGGATATACTAAGCAAGGTCCATGCCTCTGTTTTCATGAATATGGAGCCCTCCCTTTCTCTCCCTTTAATTGAACAAAAGGTAAATCCTAGAGTGTGGGTTGATGGAAAATCTGTGGGTTGAGCACAAAATACTATTCCTGTAGCTGTCAAGCTCAAAGACTCACACTTATTTCCACATAAGAAGCAGTATCCACTGAAACCTGAGGTTAAGGAAGGGCTAAAACCTATCATTGAGAATTTAAAGGGGCAGGGGCTATTAATTCCCTGTAACAGTCCATTCTACATTCCTATCTTGGGTATAAAGATGTCAAATGATAAATGGAGATTAGTTCAAGACTGAAAAATAATTAATGAGGCTGTAGTTCCTTTATACCCTGTGGTGGCTAATCCTTATACTCTACTGTCTTCAATGAAAGGTTGTTGCTGAGCTGTGAAAGATGCCAGGATTCTTGGCCTCTGGAGGAAAGGAATTCAATTCAGGGCCAGTGACAAGGCTTGATCACTTAGAGCTTTTGTGTAATAAAGTTTTATTAAATTATAAAAGAGATAGAGAAAGCTTCTGACATAGACATCAAAAGGGGACAGAAAGAGTGCCCCCCTGCTAGTCTTTACTGGAAGTTATATAGCTACTAGCAGGCTGCTAATTAGAGAAAGAAAATGTCTCAGAACTCAGAGACTGTCACCAGGCCCCTCACCCACAACATGCATTTTGGGATAACATTGGCACAAGGTGAGTTGTCCCAGGCCAAAAAATGATTGACATGAATCTTGAAGAAAGGCAGGTTTCCAAGCAAGAGGCAGTCTTATTAACATGGCTTAAGAGAACATTTGCATAAGTAAAACATACTGATTTGTCAAGTTAGTTCTAAGTCTTAGGCAGAACTGACTTGAAGACAGAGTCTAGGGTAAATACATAGTTTATTAACATAGCTTAAGACAAACATTTCCATAAGAAAAATACATTGGTTAGCTCAAGGTTTGAGAAAAGTTGAGTTCAGGTGGAACCAGGTATCATTATAGCAACACATAATTTTAAAAGAAACCTCTTTTTAAATTTGTGTAGAGAAGGGGAAAAATATTGTCTAACACTTGTAGTTGTTTCCTCCTGCTGCTTAAGAGAGAGGAAAAAATGTTTGACACTGCAGCCTATTTTCTCCATTTTCAGACCCCTGGCCTTCCTGCCTGTTACTCTCTCATTGGCACCAGTGGCCTCTGGGCCTGGTAATATCCTAAGTGTTGGAGCTGTAGAGGAGGATGGGCAGGGAGTGGATGTTTGTGGGACTAACTGTTCCGGTGAGAGAGGCTGCTCAGAGACACTGCACACCCCATCATGGTAAGGCAGTGTAACCTTTGAGGATGTGGTTGTGGACTTGTCTCAGGAGGAGTGGGAGCTTCCTGATGTGACTCAGAGACTCCTGTACTGTGATGTGATGTTGGAGAATTTTGCACTTGTGGCCTCAACTCAGCATCGTTGACTAAGTTCTTTCCTTCCTTGTGTCTCCATGGACCCCTCTTTTCTTCTAACAGCCAGACTGTGGAGATTGCTCCCTTCCAATTTTTTCTTACTTAGGTGCTGTGGGTACCAGACCAGACCACAGTGTTGAGTGTATATTCTCATCCTCTCTCATGCAACCCTTTAGCATCCCTGAAGCCTTGCAGGGAAGAATATGGGAGTAGGAAGTCTGCAGTGAAACCAATGATCCTGAAGATTTGGTCACCCTGGCAAAGTGGCTGGTCAAATTCACTGTACCTCTCTGCCTCAGATTCTGCCCCCTTCCCTCTAGCTGGCATTTCCTCATGGCTGACTGTTCCAGGACTGGAGGCACCGATATAGTCACTACTTGGAGGGACCGCTGGGCTATTCCTGTAAGACACTCCTCCAACATTGGGTTTGGTTTTTGTTGTTGTTATTTTGTTTTGTTTTGTGGTCGTGGAGTGTGTTGCTCTGCACCAGTGCTGTATACTCACCTGCCTTGTCTTTCCCTTAAGATCTGCATCTTCCAGGTTCTATGTAGCTACCCAACTGGCGTTGCATGGAGAGATGTGGGTACCATGACATGACTCCAGCCATGGCAAGAGAGCCCTAGAGGGTAACTGGCCTTGGGAAGTGGGACAGCTCCATGCCAGGGCTGTCTTCAGATCATACCAGGAACCTCTCCAGCACCTACTGTTTTCATACCAATGTCAGGGACCATAGCTTAACTTCTACCTTTAATCTGTTTTTGACATTTTGCCTGTTTATCATTTTTATTCTGATTTCTGGCCAAGGCTACTTCACACCTGTCTGACCATGTCTGCCCTGTTCCTCTTCACTGCTCCCTTTGAAGTGCTCTTCAACACTGAGCTACACATAATGTGAGTTATAGACATAGTCTAAACAGTCCATGAACACCAGCTGCTTACTTGCTGTCAATTTCCTCTGTTGTGCAGTGCTCTTGTCACCAGGAGACAAGCCCCTGCTAAAATCCATTCACAGAAAAGTGAGTTGGAGACCCAGCTTTTCCTTCCTGTACTGTATCCCACCTCTGTGCCCTTTCTCACAGTAGACCTCCCCATTTTACTATCTTGCCAGGCTCAGAACTGCATGGCAGACCCTTTTTCATCCTCACTTCAGCCCTCTGTCCTCCTTACAGTCCTATGTGCTCATTTCTGGGTTTGTAAGGTGTTGGAGAAGACTCTTGAGAGTCCCTTGGACTGCAAGGAGATCCAACCAGTCCATTCTGAAGGAGATCAACCCTGGGATTTCTTCAGAAGGAATGATGCTAAAGCTGAAACTCCAGTACTTTGGCCACTTCATGTGAAGAGTTGACTCATTGGAAAAGACTCTGATGCTGGGAGGATTGTGGGCAGGAGGAGAAGGGGACCACAGAGGATGAGATGGCTGGATGGCATCACTGACTCGATGGACGTGAGTTTGAGTGAACTCCGGGAGTTGGTGATGGACAGGGAGGCCTGACGTGCTGTGATTCATGGGGTCGCAAAGAGTCAGACACGACTGAGCTACCGAACTGAACTGAAGAAGTACACTTGTGATAGGACTGCCCCCTCCCACAGAGTCTATGTGTGCTTCCCCAACACTTCTGTGCTTTCAGGTTGGTGGTTTTGAAAGGAGGATGAGAAGACACCTTCCCAAGGAATGTCCTAACTCAGGGCTCCCAAGGCAGGTCCAAACTTGTGGGATGTGTGGTTCAGTCTTGAGACATTTTGTACCTGATTGAGCACCAAGGAATATACCCTACAAAGAAACTGCATATGTGTGAAGCATGTGGGAAATAATTCGGGTTGAGTGTAAGCATTCACCAGCACAGTGAAGAGAAATACCTCAGAAGGACTGAGGTCTGGCTTTTGTTGCTAAGAATTGCAGAGTCCAGATGTCAGAGAATCCCTTTATGTGTGGGGATGATGGGAAGGGCCTTCTCCAGCACCTTCTCAAGCAAACTTTGTGTGCACCAGGACACAAAGACCCCACAGAGATGGAAACAGAACAGTGTTTGAGTATCTCCTGTGTGGATACAGGTCAGCAGTGGACTGCTGCAGAGGCAGGGGCTCTGGGTGCAGCAGATTTGGGTAGGGCTGGGTGCAGCAGACTTGGGTATGGCATAAGCCCTCTTTGAGGAGGTCGCCCTTAAGCCCACCATAACTTACACAGAACTGGGGAAATAGACTCTTGGAGAGCACAAACAGAAATTTTTGTGCACCAAGACCCAGGAGAAAAGGGCAGTGACCCCACAAAAGACTGACCAGACTTGCCCATGAGTGTCCAGGAGTCTCCAGAGGAGGCATGGGTCAGTGCTGGCCTGAGGCAGGGTTGAGAGCATTGAGCATAGCAGTGCCTGCATGGGACGTTTTGAATGAGGTCACATTATCTTCATTACCTCCACCATAGTTTGCTGCTAAG
This sequence comes from Aepyceros melampus, assembly GCA_006408695.1. Lineage (NCBI taxonomy): Eukaryota > Metazoa > Chordata > Mammalia > Artiodactyla > Bovidae > Aepyceros > Aepyceros melampus. Next base: position 121,321 of record SJXQ01010285.1, read on the forward strand.
TCACTTCAGTCGTGTCCAACTCTGTGCGACCCTATAGATGGCAGCCCACCAGGCTCCTCCGTCCCTGGGATTCTCCAGGCAAGAACACTGGAGTGGGTTGCCATTTCCTTCTCCAATGCATGAAAGGGAAAAGTAAAAGTGAAGTCGCTCAGTCGTGTCAGACTCTTAGCGACCTCATGGACTGCAGCCCACCAGGCTCCTCTGTCCATGGGATTTTCCAGGCAAGAGCACTGGAGTGGGGTGCCATTGCCTTCTCCCACCAAAGTTTGGCCCCAGGTAAACAACAGGGAGGGAACACAGCTCCACCCATCAAAAGAAAATTAGATTAAAGATTTACTGAGCATGGCCCCACCCATCAGAACAAGACCCATTTTCCCCCTCAATCAGTCTCTCCCATCAGGAAGCTTCCATAAGCCTCTTATCCTTCTCCATCAGAGGGCAGACAATCTGAAACCACTATCACAGAAAACTAGCCAATCTGATCACAAGGACCATAGCCTTATCTAACTCAATGAGACTATGAGCCATGCCATGTAGGGCCAACCAAGATGGACGGGTCATCTTGGAGAGTGGAGAGTTCTCAAAAAACATGGTCCACTGAAGAAGTGAATGGCAAACCACTTCTTGCCATTGAGAACCCCATGAACAGTATGAAAAGGCAAAAAGATAAGACACTGAAAGATGAATTCCCCAGGCTGGTAGGTGCCCAATATGCTACTGGAGATCAGTGGAGAAATAACTCCAGAAAGAATGAAGAGATGGAGACAAAGCAAAAACAACACCCAGCTGTGAATGTGACTGGTGATGAAAGCAAGGTCCAGTGCTGTAAACAGCAATATTGCATAGGAACCTGGAATGTTAGTTCCATGAATCAAGGCAAACTGGAAGTGATCAAACAGGAGATGGCAAGAGTGAACGTCAACATTTTAGGAATCAGCGAACTAAAATGCACCGGAATGGACGAATTTAACTCAGATGACCATTTATCTAGTATTGTGGGCAAGAATCCCTTATAAGAAATGGAGTAGCCATCATAGTTAACAAGAGTCCGAAATGCAGTGCTTGTATGTAATCTCAAAAACGACAGAATGATCTGTTCGTTTCCAAGGCAAATCATTCAATGTCACAATAATCCAAGTCTATGCCCTGACCAGTAATGCTGAAGAAGCTGAAGTTGAACAGTTCTTAGAACTAACGGTTCTAAGACCTTCTAGAACTAACACCCCAAAGAAGATGTCCTTTTCATTACAAGGGATTGGAATGCAAAAGTAGGAAGTCAAGAAATATCTGGAGTAACAGGCAAATTTGACCTTGGAGTAGAGAATGAAGCAAGGCAAAGGCTCATAGAGTTTTATCAAGAGAACACACTGCTCATAGTAAACACCCTCTTCCAACAACACAAGAGAAGACTCTATATATGGACATCACCAGATGGTCAATACTGACATCAGATTGATTATATTCTTTGCAACCAAAGATGGAGAAATTCTATACAGTCAGCAAAAACAGGACTGGGAGCTGACTATGGCTTAGATCATGAACTCCTTATTGCTAAATTCAGACTTAAATTGAAGAAAGTAGGGAAAATCACTAGACCATTCAGGTGTGACCTAAAACAAATCCCTTATGATTATACAGTGGAAGTGACAAATAGATTCAAGGATTTAGATTTGATAGACAGAGTGCCTGAAGTACTATGGACGGAGCTTCATGACATTGTACAGGAGGCAGGGATCAAGACCATCCCCGAGAAAAAGAAATGCAAGAAGGCAAAATTGTCGGGAGCCCAAGGAGTTAAGAAAAGCCCACCCAGGACAAGGATCCGGGTCAGGGTGATCTGGTCCAAGGAGGCCAGCACTCAAAGGGAATTAGAAGGTCCGGAAGCCCGAAGAAACCCCCCCAAAGAAACCCTTCATTGCTCATCCAGCAGCTACTGTAATAGTTTGCAAGGTTGTTCTTCTAGGATTACTGATTAACAGCTTTACAGGCATTCCCCTGAAAACTACGAATAGAATTTAGAAGTAAACATTCCCCTGAAAACTACAGAATAGAATTAAGAAGTAAACATTCCCCTGAAAAGCAAAGAATAGAATTAAGAGGTAAACATTGTGCAGTTATAAATAGGCTTATTCTTTAAAAGTCCACAACATGATGATTAATGCAAACACTGTTCTCACGTTTTTCTGGGGACTATGGAAATTGTGTTTCTTGATATATTGCTTAAATCTAACAAGAAAAGGTTGTTATTGTAAAAAGGGCCTCAACAGGAGACCCAGGTGGCCAGGTGGCTTAGTTTTTCAAGAAATCAAAAAGAATCTGGTGAAAAACAAATTCTGGGAGGTGACAAAGATTGAATAAGGAAGTTAAGAAAGTTTGGAAATGTTTTACTCATGATGTATGGGAATGTTGTGGAAAAGGCTTACACAGAAATAACAAGATGAAAAATATGGTTTGTAACCTCCTACACTATGTAATTAACTTTGTGCAACCATGTATAAAAATGCCTTTGAAAATCAAACCCTGTTGGAAGTGCTAGAGAGAAATCTGTCTGATGCTCTTGCTGAATAAAGAATCATTCTTGCACCTGTGACCTCGAGTCATTAATTACGTTGATGCCGTTCCTTCCAAGAGTTTCCCTGGACCCCATGGAGGCTGGACCCCCGCACAAAATGGTTGTGTGAGGAGGCCTTACAAATAGCTGTGAAAAGAAGAGAAGTGAAAGGCAAAGGAGCAAAGGAAATATATACCCATTTGAATGCAGAGTTCCAAAGAATAGCAAGGAGAGATAAGAAAGATTTCCTGAGTGATCAGTGCAAAGAAATAGGGGAAAAACAACAGAATGGGAAAGACTAGAGAACTCCTCAAGAAAATTAGAGATACCAAGGGAACATTTCATGCAAAGATGGGCACAATAAGGACAAAAATTGTATGGACCTAACAGAAGCAGAGACATTACTTTGCCAACAAAGGTTGGTCTAATCAAGGCTATGATTTTTCCAGTAGTCATATATGGATGTTGAGAGTTGGATATAAAGAAAGCTGACCACAGAAGTATTGATGCTTTTGAACAGTGGTGTTGGAGAAGACTCTTGAGAGTCCCTTGGACTGCAAGGATATCCAACCACTCCATCGTAAAGGAAATCAGTCTTGAATATTCATTGGAGGGACTGATGTTGAAGCTGAAACTCCAATACTTTGGCCACCTGATGTGAAGAACTGACTCATTGGAAAAGACCCTGTGAAGAACTGACTCATTGGAAAAAACCATGATGCTGGAAAAGACTGAAGGCAGGAGGAGAAGGGGACAAAAGAGGATGAGGTGGTTGGATGGCATCACCAACTCAATGGACATGAGTTTCAGTAAACTCTGGGAGTTGGTGATGGACAGGGAGGCCTGGTGTACTGCTATCCATGGGGTCGCAAAGAGTCGGACATGACTGAGCAACTGAACTGAACTATAAGCATTCACCAGCACAGTGAAGAGCAACACATCAGAAGGATTAAGGTCTGGCGTTTGTTGCTAAGAATTGCAGAGTCCACATGTCAGAGAATCCCTTTATGTGTGGGGCTGGTGGAAAGAAGACCTCCTGTCCAGCTTAGGCCTTCTTCAGCACCAGACCACTCACAGCAAGGGGAATTCACCTAGAAGCAGTGAATGCAGGGAGAATTTCACATTAGAGAAGGGCATTATAGCTTCAATGAATGTGGGAAAGACTAGCTGCAAAAATAGGCTTGATGAAAGTGAAAGAGGAGAGTGAAAAAGTTGGCTTAAAGCTCAACATTCAGAAAACAAAGAAAACAAAGATCCGGTCCCATCACTTCATGGGAAATAGATGGGGAAACAGTGGAAACAGTGTCACACTTTATTTTGGGGGGCTCCAAAATCACTGCAGATGGTGATTGCAGCCATGAAATTAAAAGACGCTCTCTCCTTGGAAGAAAAGTTATGACCAACCTAGATAGCATATTCAAAAGCAGAGACATTACTTTGCCAACAAAGGTCTATATAGTCAAGGCTATGGTTTTTCATGTGGTCATGTATGGATGTGAAGTTGGACTGTGAAGAAGGCTGAGCACCGAAGAATTGATGCTTTTGAACTGTGGTGTTGGACAAGACTCTTGAGAGTCCCTTGGACTGCAAGGAGATCCAACCAATCCATTTTGAAGGAGATCAGCCCTGGGATTTCTTTGGAAGGAATGATGCTAAAGCTGAAACTCCAGTACTTTGGCCACCTCATGCGAAGAGTTGACTCATTGGAAAAGACCCTGATGCTGGGAAGGATTGGGGGCAGGAGGAGAAGGGGAAGGCAGAGGATGAGATGGTTGGATGGCATCACCGACTCAATGGACGTGAGTCAGAGTGAACTCCGGAAGATGGTGATGGACAGGGAGGCCTGGCGTGCTGTGATTCATGGGGTTGCAAAGAGTCAGACACGACTGAGTGACTGAACTGAACTCAACTCAACTGAAAGGTCGATTAAAAGATGAATAGAAAAACAAATTGTGATATGTCCAAACAAGCAAATACTAGCATCCAATAAAGCAAATGATGTACCCATACATGCAATGGGGAGAAATCGGAAAATAATTATGATTTGTGAAGCGAAAAAAAGCAAAAATGAATGTTATTTAATGTTAAATGTTAAAATATTTTGTTATTCCATTTGTACAAAAGTCTAGAATTGGAAGTTTTTAGTAAAAGACAGTAAATCAAAGGTCATGGGAACAGGCTGCAAGGGAGGGAAGGCAAGAGGGATTATAAAGGAGAATGAGGTAACTTACAGGGTGATGGATTTATTAAATATCATATTATATGTGTACAGATACAGATACTGTGCATGCATGCATGCTAAGCTGCTTCACTTTTGTCCAACTCTTTGTAACTCCATGGACTGTAGCCCACTAGGCTCCTCTGTCCATAGGACTCTCCAGACAAGGATACTGGAGTGGGTTGCCATGCCCTCCTCCACAGGATCCTCACAACCCAGGGATCAAAACTGCATCTGTTATGTTTCCTGCATTGGCAGGTGGGTTCTTTACCACTAGTGCCATCTGGGAAGCCCTATGTATATCCTATAAATATGATAAAACATCACACTTTACACCTTAAATGTTTGCAGTTTACTGACCACCAGTTGTATCAATAGAACTTTCAAAAAATGATTTGACAGAAAAATCTGGATCTCCTGCTTCTCTTGAAGAACTGGAAGATTTGACAAACATATTTACTTGACCATAACTATTCTCATCCCTTTCGTGGGACACTGTTACTTCAATAAACAAGTTTCAGCTTTAGCATCATTCCTTCCAAAGAAATCCCGGAGCTGATCTCCTTCAGAACGGATTGGTTGGATCTCCTTGCAGTCCAAGGTACTCTCAAGACTCTTCTCCAACACCACAGTTCAAAAGCATCAATTCTTTGGCACTCAGCCTTCTTCACAGTCCAACTCTCACATCCGTACATGACCACAGGAAAAACCATAGCCTTGACTAGACGGATCTTAGTTGGCAAAGTAATGTCTCTGTTTTTGAATATGCTATCTAGGTTGGTCATAACTTTTTTTCCAAAGAGTAAGCATCTTTTAATTTCATGGCTGTAGTCACCATCTGCAGTGATTTTTGGAGCCCTCCAAAATAAAGTGTGACACTGTTTCCACTGTTTCCCCATCTATTTCCCATGAAGTGATGGGACCGGATCTTTGTTTTCTTTGTTTTCTGAATGTTGAGCTTTAAGCCAACTTTTTCACTCTCCTCTTTCACTTTCATCAAGAGGCTTTTTAGCTCCTCTTCACTTTCTGCCATAAGGGTAGTGTCATCTGCATATCTGAGGTTATTGCTATTTCTCCCGGCAATCTTGATTCCAGCTTGTGTTTCTTCCAGCCCAGCATTTCTCATGATGTACTCTGCATAGAAGTTAAATAAGCAGGGTAACAATATACAGCCTTGACGTACTCCTTTTCCTATTCGGAACCAGTCTGTTGTTCCATGCCCAGTTCTAACTGTTGCTTCCTGACCTGCATACAGATTTCTCAAGAGGCAGGTCAGGTGGTCTGGTATTCCCATCTGTTAGAATTTTCCTCAGTTTATTGTGATCCACACAGTCAAAGGCTTTGGCATAGTCAATAAAGCAGAAATAGATGTTTTTCTGGAACTCTCTTGCTTTTTCCATGATCCAGCAGATGTTGGCAATGTTGGACCTCTGGTTCCTCTGCCTTTTCTAAAACCAGCTTGAACATTAGGAAGTTCATGGTTCACGTATTGCTGAAGTCTGGCTTGGAGAATTTTGAGCATTACTTTACTAGCATGTGAGATGAGTGCAATTGTGCGGTAGTTTGAGCATCCTTTGGCATTGCCTTTCTTTGGGATTGGAATGAAAACTGACCTTTTCCAGTCCTGTGGCCACTGCTGAGTTTTCCAAATTTGCTGGCATATTGGGTGCAGCACTTGCACAGCATCATCTTTCAGGATTTGAAATAGCTCAACTGGAATTCCATCACCTCCACTGCCTTTGTTGGTAGTGATGCTTCTTGAGGCCCATTTGACTTCACATTCCAGGATGTGTGGCTCTAGGTGAGTGATCACACCATCGTGATTATCTGGGCCATGAAGATCTTTTTTGTATTGTTCTTCCATGTAATCTTGCCACCTCTTCTTATATCTTCTTCTTCTGTTAGGTCCATACCTTTTCTGTCCTTTATTGAGCCCATCTTTGCATGAAATGTTCCCTTGGTATCTCTAATTTTCTAAAGATCTCTAGTCTTTCCCATTCTATTGTTTTCCTCTATTTCTTTGCACTGATCACTGAAGAAGGCCTTCTTATCTCTCCTTGCTATTCTTTGGAACTCTGCATTCAAATGGGTATATCTTTCCTTTGCTTTTCACTTCTCTTCTTTTCACAGTTATTTGTAAGCCTTCCTCAGACAGCTGTTTTGCTCTTTTGCCTTTCTTTTTCTTGGGGATGGTCTTGATCCCTGCCTCCTGTACAATGTCATGAATCTCCATCCATAGTTCATCATTCTGTCTACCAGATCTAGTCCCTTAAGTCTATTTCTCACTTCCACTGTATAACCATAAGGGAGTTGATTTAGGTCATACCTGAATAGTCTAGTGGTTTTTCCTACTGTTTTCAATTTAAATCTGAATTTGGCAATAAGGAGTTCATGATCTGAGCCTCAGTCAACTCCCAGTCTCATTCTCCTTATGTTTCTAACTTTCTTATTTTGGGAGCTGGAAATCAAGGATTAGGACAGTGAAAACCAGCTTTCATGTTTGGGAAAAATTAGTAAGTGATTGTATGTGATGAGGGAAATGTGCAGGTCCAGTAAAGATCTGAGAAGACTGAAAGTTTAAAACCTCAGGTGATCCTATCCACAGAGATAACCTAAAGAATCAAAATAAAATAAGCAAAAACAACAAGCCCTGGTAAAAGGGGAGAGTATGATTCCAGCATTACCAGATTATGAGATTTAAATTTCCAGAGTTCAACAACAACAAAACTATGAGGAAAAAAAAAGAGTCAAAGAGAACTGTCAGGTACCACTAAGAAGACACAAACATTGTGAGATTCCCTGAAAACAGAGAGAGAGAAAGGGGTACAGAGAATATCTGAAGAAACAGTGGCTGAAATATTCCCTTATTTGGTGAAAGACATAAATATAAATATCCCAGGAGTTCAATAAACTCCAAGTAAGATGAAGGAAGGAGACCCATTACAAGATACAGTATATAAGAAACCTTGTGAAAGTCAAAGACAAAAGAGGGAATTTTAACCTATCACAGGTGAGGCATCAACAATAGTATCATCAGCCTATTTCTCTTTAGAAATTTTGAGGGCCAGAAGACAGTGGACCAATACACTGAAGTACCAAAACAAAACAAACTAACAATACTCCCACACCATCAACCAAGAATCCTCTATTCAGTAAAATGTTCCTTTGAAAGTGAGCAAGGAAATAAGATCTTCCTACATAAGTCAAAATTGTGGGAGCCTGTTACTAGACCTGTCCTGTAAGAAATGTTCAAGACAATCCTGCATGTGAAATAAAGGAAATTAGACAGTAACTTGCAGCCACTTGAAAAAATAAAGATCACAATAAAGGTAAATACATGGGAAATTATAAAGTCTAGTATTACTGTAATAGCAGTTTCTAACTCCACCTTTTGTTTTCTACATCACTTTTTAAATTTTTTGTCTAAAACTAGTACTATTGTAACTTTGGTTTGTAACTCTGCATTTTGTATTCTACATTATCTTAAGATACTAGTGCACTTTATTTTTTTATTTTTTTTTTTTACTAGTGCACTTTAAAGAGTTATTAGTTTACATTTTTAGTCACACAATGTATAAAGATGTAATCTTGTGATACCAAATACCAGACATGGGATGAAGTTTTAAAGGAGAAGAGTCTTGTATGTTATTGGTTAAGCTGGATAAATTCAAATCAGACTGTAATGACTTTAGTATGTTAAATGTAATCCCATTAGTAACCAAACAAAACAGCCACCAGGGAAGCCCAAGAATGCAGATGTTTCACTATTAAAAAAAAAAAATTGACAAAATACAAAGGAATACAGTAATGCAGGAAATTTGGGATAATTACATCTTTGTTTTCTTTATGTGGAAAACAAACAGCAAAATGACAAAAGGTAGAAGATAAAACCCTAGAAGAAATTACTGAAGTAGATCTAGGTAATCTACTCAATAGAGAGTTCAAAGTAATGGTGGTAAACATGTTTAAAGAACTGGGGGGAAGGTTGGATGAATAGAGTGAGAAGTTAGGAGGCTTTAACAAAGTTAAGGGCTTTCCTTGTAAATCAGTCGGTAAAGAGTCTGCCTGCAATACAGGAGACCCAGGTGGGTCAGGAAGATCCCCTTAAGAAGGAAATGGCAACTCACTCCAGTATTCTTGCCTGGGGAATCCCATGAACAGAGGAACCTGGGAGGCTATAGCCCATTAGGTCACAAGAATTAGACACAACTTAGCGACTAAATCACCAACAAAGTCAAATATAAAGAAGAACCAAGCAAAGATGAAAAATACAACTAATATTAAAAATACACTAGAAGGAATTGGAACTTCCCTGGTGGTCCAAGGGCTAAGACTCTGTGGTCCCAATGAAGGGAGTCCAAGTTCAATCCCTGGTCAGGGGACTAGATTCTACATGCCACAACTAAGACCTAGCATGACCAAATAAATATTTTAAAAATACACTAAAAGGAGTAAATGGTAGATTAACTCTTTACCGACTGATTTACAAGGGAAGCCCTTAACTTTGTTAAAGCCTCCTAACTTCTCACTCTATTCATCCAACCTTCCCCCCAGTTCTTTAAACATGTTTACCACCATTACTTTGAACTCTCTATTGAGTAGATTACCTAGATCTACTTCAGATAGATAGATCAATGAGCAGGAAGACAGAATAGTGGAAATCAGTGATGTTGAACAGAAAATGAAACGAGAATAAAAAGAAATGAGGACAGTTTAAGAGACCTCTTGAACAACATCAAACATCTAACTTTCTCATTAGAGGGGTCCCCGAAGGAAAAGAAAGAGAGAAAGTGGCAGAGCACATATGTGAATATATCATAGCCAAAAACTTCCCTACCATGGGAAAGAAAACAGACATCCAAGTCTAGGTAGCACAGAGGGTCCAAACAGGATCAACCCAAAGAAATCAACTGTAACTTAAAAAAAAAAAAAAAAACCTGCAAAAAAACTACAAACAAATGAACACTAAAAAATATGCTACTAAATAACCAATGGGTCACTGAAGAATCAAAGAGGAAATTAAAATAAAGTGGAAACAAGGAAAATGAAAACACAATAATCCAAAATCTTTGAAACACAACAAATGGAGTTCCAAAGGGAAGTTTATAATGATACAAACTTATATCAGGAAACAGTTCAGTTCAGTTCAGTCACTCAGTCGTGTCCGACTCTTTGTGACCCCATGAATCGCAGCACGCCAGGCCTCCCTGTCCATCACCAACTCCCGGAGTTCACTCAGACTCACGTCCATTGAGTCCGTGATGCCATCCAGCCATCTCATCCTCAGTCATCCCCTTCTCCTCCTGTCCCCAATCCCTCCCAGCATCAGAGTCTTTTCCAATGAGTCAACTTTTTGCATGAGGTGGCCAGAGTACTAGAGCTTCAGCTTTAGCATCATTCCTTCCAAAGAAATCCCAGGGTTGAATAATAAAGGCCACCTATGAAAAATCCACAGCTAACATCATATTCAATGGTGAAAATCTGAAAGTACTTCCTCTAAAACCTGGAACAAGACAAGGATACTCACTCTCACTACTTTTATTCAACACAGTATTGGAAGTTCTAGCCATAACAATCAGACAAGAAAAATAGATAAAAGGAATCCAAATTGAAAACAAAGAAGTTAAATTGTAACTGTAGACACAATACTATACATAGGAAATCCTAAATATTCCACCGAAATACTACTAGGACTTCTCAATTAATTTGGTAAACTTGTAGGATACAAAATTAATATATATATAAATGCTGTGATTGTATACACTATAATGAACTATCAAAGAGAAATTAAAAAAACAATGCCATTCACAGTCACATAAAAAAGAATAAACTACCTGGGAATAAATATAGCTAAGGAGGTAAAATACATATACTCAGAAAACAATAATACACTGATGAAATTCAGAAATGCAGATGGAAAAATACATTGTGCTAATGGATTGGAAGATATGAGATTGTTAAAATTTCCATACTACCCAAGGCAACATACCGGTGTAATGCAACCCTATCAAAATACCAATGGTGTTTTTCAGAGAACTAGAAAATATTCTAAAATTTGTATGAAAACACAAAAGAACTCAAATAGCTAAAACAATCTTAAGAAGACAGAAGCTGAAGGTATCAAACTTTCTGATATCCAACTGTACTTCAAAACTGCAGTAATTTAAACAGTATGATCCTGGCACAAGAACAGACTCAGAGATCAGTGAAACATGATAGAGAGCCTGGAAATAAACCCACATTTATAAGGGCAATTAATGAATGACAGAAGCAGGAATATACAATAGGGAAAATATAGACTCTTCAACAAGTGGTGTTAGGAAAACTGAACAGCTACCATGCAAAAGAATCAAACTGGTCTACTTTTTCACAACATATGAAAAATAAATTAAAAATGGATTAAAGGCTGAAACCATAAAACTTCTAAAACAAAACATAGGCAGTATGCTTTTTTTACAGTTGGTCTTAGCGATATTTTTTCTGTTTCCTCGGGCAAGGAAAATAAAAGCAAAATGGTAAACAACTGGGGCTCTGTCAAACTAAAAAGCTTTGTCAGAGAAAAGAAATCATAAATAAAACTATGAGACAATCTACCGAATGGTAGAAGATATTTGCAAATGATATATCCAAAAAGAGGCTAATATCCAAAATATATAAATAACTCATATAAATCAAAAACAATAAAATCCCCAAGACAACTCAAAAATTGGGCAGAGGAGTTGATTAGACATTTTTCCAAAGAAGACATACAGATGGCCAACAGGCACATAAAAAGATGTTCAGCATCCTAATCACTAGGGAAATGCAAGTCAAAACCACAATGAGATATTACCTCATACCTGTCAGAATGACTATTACCAGAAACACAAGAAATGACAAGTATTGGTGAGGATGTGGAAAACAGGGCACACTTTAGCACATTTTTTAGGAATTTAAATTGCTCCAACAACTATAGAAAACAGCACAGACATTCCTCAGAAAAATTTAATTGCTGCTGTTGTTCCAGTCACTCAGTCCTGTCTTGAGTCTTTGCAACCCCATGGACTGCAGCACGCCAGTCTTCCCTGTCCTTCACCATCTCCCAGAGTTTATTCAAACTCATGTCCATTGAATCAGTGATGCCATCCAACCATCTCATCCTCTGTCATGCCTTTCTCCTTGACCTCAATCTTTCCCAGCATCAGGGTCTTTTCCAATGAGTCAGTTATTTGCTTCAGGTGGCCAAAGTATAGGAACTTCAGCTTCAGCATCAGTCCTTCCAATGAATATTCGGGGTTGATTTCCTTTAGGACTAACTTGTTTGATTTCTTTGTAGTCCAAGGGACTCTCAAGAGTTGTCCCCAACATTGCAGGTCGAAATCATCAACACTTTTGTGCTCAGCTTTCTTTATGGTCCAACTCTCACATCTATAGATGACTTCCAGAAAAAAACATAGCTTTGACTACATGCACCTTTGTAGGCAAAGTAATGTCCTGCTTTTTAATACACTGTCTAGGTTTGTCATAGCTTTTCTTCCAAATTTCATGGCTACTGTGACAATCCACAGTGGTTTTGAAGCCCAAGAAAATAAAGTCTGTCACTGTTTCCATTTCTCCATCTATTTGCATCTGAAGTGGTGGGATCAGATGCCATGATCTTAGTTTTTTGAATGTTGAGTTTTAAGGCTAGCTTTTTCACTCTCCTCTTTCACTTTCATCAAGAGGCCCTTTAGTTCCTTTTCACTTTCTGCCATTAAGGTGATGTCATCTGCATATCTGAGGTAACTGACATTTCTCCTGGCAATCTCAATTCCTCCTTGTGCTTCATCCGCCCGGTATTTCACATGATGTACACTGCCTATAAATTAAACAAGCAGGGTGACAATATGCAGCCTTGACATTCTCCTTTCCCAATTTTGAACCTGTCCATTGTCCCATGTCTGGTTCTAACTGTTGCCTCTTGACCTGCATACAGGTTTCTCAGGAGCAAAGTAAAGTGGTCTGGTTTTAAGAAATTTTTTAGAATTTTCCATAGTTTACTGTGATCTACACACTCAAAGGCTTTAGTGTAGGCAATGAAGCAGAAGTAGATTTTTTATGAAATCCTCTTGCTTTTCTGTGATGCAATGGATGTTGGCAATTTGATCTCTGGTTACTCTGCCTTTTCTAAATCCAGCTTGTAGATCTCGAAGTTCTCGGTTAACATACTGGTGAAGCCTAGCTTGAAGGATTTTGAGCATTACCTTGCTCGCATGTGAAATGAGTACAACTGAACCATACTTTGAACATTCTTTGGCATTGCCCTTCTTTGGAGTTGGAATGAAAACTGACCTTTTTCAGTCCTGTGACCACTGCATGGGTGAGTGTTAAGTTGCTTCAGTCGTGTCCAACTATTGTAACCCCATGGACTGTAGCCCACCAGGCACCTCTGTTAATTGGATTCTCCAGTGAAGAACACTTGAGTGGGTTGCTATTTCCTTCTCAAGGGTATCTTTCTGACTGGGGGATCAAACCTGTGACTCTTACATCTGCATTGGCAGGCAGGTTCTTTACTACTAGTATCACCTAGAAAGCCACCTGGGAAGCAGTAACCACTGCTGACTTTTCCAACTTTGCTGGCATATTGAAAAAAAGAAGGTATGAAAAATGAAAAACTACTGAAATGAATGAGTTATGCATGATCAGGGGCTTTCCTGGTATCTCAGCTTGTAAAGAACCCACCTGCAATGCAAGAGACACCAGTTCAATTCTTGGGTCAGGAAGATCTCCTGGAGAAGTGACAGGCTACCCACTCCAGTACTTTTGGGCTTCCCTGGTGGCTTAGCCAGTAAAGAATTCACCTGCAATGTGAGTACCTGGGTTTGATCCCTGGGCTGGGAAAATCCCCTGGAGGAAGTCATGGCAACCCACTCAAGTATTTTGCCTGGAGAATCACCATGGACAGAGGAGTCTGGTGGGCTAAAGTCCATGGGGTTGCAAAGAGTCAGACACAACTGGGGGACTAAACACATTGAATGCAGCACTTTAACCGCATAATCTTTTAGGATTTGAAATAGCTCAACTGAAATTCCATCATTTCCACTAGCTTTGTTTATAGTGATGCTTCCTAAGGCCCACTTGACTTCACACTCCAGGATGTCTGCCTCTAGGTGAGTGATCACACCATTGTGGTTATCCAGGTCATGAAGATCTTTTTTGTACAGTTCTTCTGTGTATTCTTGCCACCTCTTCTTAATATCTTCTGTTTCTGGTAGGTCCATGCTGTTTCTGTCCTGTATTGTGCCCATCTTTGCATGAAATGTTCCCTTAGTATCTCTAATTTTCTTGAAGAGACCTCTAGCTTTTCCCATTCTATTGTTTTCCTCTATTTCTTTGCATTGTTCACTTAGGAAGCCTTTCTTATCTCTCCTTACTATTCTTTGGAACTCTGCATTCAGATGGGTGGGCTCCTCTGGTGACTAAGATGGTAAAGAACCTGCCTGCAATGAAGGAGGCCTGGGTTTGATCCCTGGGTTAGGAAGATACCCTGGAGAAGGAAATGGCCACCCAGTTTAACATCCTTGTATGGATAATTCTATGGACTGAAGAGCCTGGTGGACTACAGTTCACGGAGTCACAAAGAGTTAGACATTTCTGCTTCATTGATTATGCTAAAGCCTTTGCCTGTGTGGATCACAACAAACTGTGGAAAATTCTTAAAGAAATGGGAATACCAGACCTCCTTACCTGCCTCCTGAGAAAACTATATGCAGGTCAAGAAGAAACAGCTAGAACTGGACATGGAACAATGGACTGGTTCAAAATTGGTTAAGGAGTACATCAAGGCTGTACATTGTAACCCTGTTTATTTAACTTATATGCAGAGTACATTATGAAAATGCCGGGCTGGATGAAGCACAAGCTGGAATCAAGGTTGCTGGGAGTAATATCAATAACCTCAAATATGCAGATGACACCACACTTATGGTAGAAAGTGAAGAGGAACTAAAGAACCTCTTGATGAAAGTGAAAGAGGAGAGTGAAAAAACTGGTTTAAAACTCAACATTCAAAAAACTAAGATCATGGCATCTGGTCCCATCACTTCATAACAAATAGATGGGGTAATGGAAACAGTGACAGACTTTATTTTCTTGGGCTCCAAAATCACTGCAGATGGTGACTGAAGCAGCTATGAAATTAAAAGATGCTTACTCCTTGGAAGAAAAGCTATGACCAACGTAGATGGCATATTAAAATGCAGAGACATTACTTTGCTGACAAAGGTCCATCTAGTGAAAGCTTTGTTTTTTTCCAGTAGTCATGACAGATGTGAGAGATGGACTAAAAAGAAAGCTGAGCACTGAAGAATTGATGCTTTTGAACTGTGGTGTTGGAGAAGACTCTTGAGAGTCCCTTGCACTACACAGAGATCGAACAAGTCAATCCTAAAGGAAATCAGTCTTTAATATTCATTGGAAGGACTGATGCTGACTTTGGCCACCGATGTGGAGAACTAACTGATTGGAAAAGACCCTGATGCTGGGAAAGATTGAAGGCAGGAGGAGAATGTGACGACAGAGGATGAGATGGTTGGATGGCATCACTGACTCAATGGACATGCATTTGAGCAAGCTCTGGGAGTTACTGAAGAACAGAGAAGCCTGGCATGCTTCAGTCCATGGGGTTACAAAGAGTCAGACACAACTGAGGGCCTGAACTGACTGATTCAGATGGGTATATCTTCTGTTTTCTCCTTTGCCTTTTCTCTTCTTTTCTCAGCTATTTGTAAGGCCTCCTCAGACAACCATCTTACCTTTTTGCATTTCTTTTTATTGGGGATGGTTTTGACCACTGCCTTCACACAGTGTTACAAACCTCTTTCCATAGCTCCTCAGGCACTCTGTTTACCCTTGAATTATTTGTCACTTCCCCTGCATAATTGTAAGGGATTTGATTTAGGTCATACCTGAATGGCCTAGTGGTTTTCTCTACTTTCTTCAATTTAAGTCTGAACTTAGTAATAAGGAGTTCATGATCAGAGTCACACTCAGCCCCTGTCTTGTTTTTGCTGATTGTATAGAGCTTTTCCATCTTCTGCTGCAAACAATATAATCAATCTGATTTCAGTATTGACCATCTGGTGATGTCCATGTGTAGAGTCATCTCTTGTGTTGCTGAAAGTGGGTATTTTCTATGACCAGTGCATTCTCTTGGCGAAACTATGTTAGCCTTTACCCTGCTTCATTTTGAACTCCAAGGCCAAACTTGCCTGTTACTCTATTTCTTTCAACTTTTGCATTCCAGTCCCCTGTGATGAAAAGGACATCCTTTTTTTTTTTTGGTGTTAGTTCTAGAAAGTCTTGTAGGTTTTCATAGAACTGTTCAACTTCAGCTTCTTTGGCATGAGTGATTGGGGCATAGACTTGGATTACATGATGTTGAATGATTTGCCTTGGAAACGAGCTGAGAGCATGTTGTCATTTTTGAGATTGCACACAAGTACTGCATTTTAAACTCTTTTGTTAACTAGAGTACTACTGTACAATTCACCTATCTCACTTATGGATATTTATCCAAACAATGTGAGAACACTATTCAGAGAAATATATGAACCCCCATGTTCATTGCAGCATTACTTACAATAGCCAAGACATGGAAACAGTCTAAGTACCTATAAAAGGATGAATGGATAAAGAAGATGTAAGATACATGCACACACATAATGGTATACTAACACTACTCAGCCATAATAAAGATGAAATCTTCTCATTTGGAACAACATGGATGGACCCTGCAGGTATTATGCTAAGTGAAAAGTGTCAGACAGAGAAAAGATAAATATTCTATGACTTCACTCGTATGTGGAATTAAAAAAAAAACAAACTAATAAAAACCAAAAACAAATACATAGATACTTAGAGAACATAGTAGTAGTTACAGAGGAAAAGGCACAGTGGGGAGGGAGGATAAAACTGGTAAAAGGGATCAATGTATGGGAACAAATGGAAAATAAATGATTGCAGTTATGTGAAGTTCCCAGAATAGACAACCCTGCAGAAGCATAAAAGCAGTTTGGAGTAGGGAGGATGGGAAGACTGGGTAGAGTGGAAAGTGATAAAGCATATAAGATGTTTTCCTATCTTTTTCTTTCTTTGTTTCCCTTCCTTTCTTCCTTCCTTATAAAATACCTTCAGTACTCTAGCATGGATCTTCATGTTGGCAATGCAGTGTTGAAAAGAGACTTATACTTTGTTTCAGTAAGTTTCAGTCAAGTGCTTGCTGTCAAATAGTAAACAAACTGGTGAATTACCATGAGTAACAAAAACTGGTGAGTGTTGGGTAAATAATTAAAACAGGATGGTATATAGAGGGATAGATGGCACCTGTAGAAAGACTGGGAGGAATGACCCATTTCAGAAGGTGAAAATAGAGCAAGAATCTAGAAGACAAGATAGAACAGCAGTGAGGTCGTGAGGAGGAACCTCTAGGGAAAAATCTTTATTTAAAGGCTGGTATGCGTGTGCTAAGTCGTTTCAGTTGTGTCCAACTCTTTGTGACTCCATGGACTGTAGCCCTCCAAACTCCTCTGTCCATGGGATTCTCCAGGCAGGCAAGAGCATTGGAGTGCATTGCCATGCTGTCCTCCTGGGGATCTTCCTGACTCAGTAATCAAAACCACAACTCTTGTGTCTCCTGCATTGGCAGGAGGGTTCTTTAACCACTGAGTGCCATCTGGGAAGCCTGTTTAAAGGCTTGAAAGTGAAAGTTGCTCAGTCATGTTCATCTCTTTGTGACTCCATGGATACACACTCCATGGAATTCTCCACGCCAGAATACTGGAGTGGGTAGCTGTTCCCTTTCCAAAGGATCTTCCCAACCCAGGGATGGAACCCACGTCTTCACACTGCAGGTAGATTCTTTACCAGCTGAGCCACCGTTTAAAGCCTTGCTGCTGCTGCTCTAAGTTGCTTCAGTCTTGTCTGACTCTGTGCAACCCCACAGACGGCAGCCCACCAGGCTCCGCCATCCCTGGGATTCTTCAGGCAAGAACACTAGAGTGGGTTGCCATTTCCTTCTCCAATGCATGAAAGTGAAAAGTGAAAGTAAAGTCACTGAGTCGTGTCCAACTCTCAACGATCCCATGGACTGCAGCCTACCAGGCTCCTCCGCCCATGGGATTTTCCAGGCAAGAGTACTGGAGTGGGTAGCCGTTCCCTTTTCCAAAGGATCTTCCCAACCCAGGGAGGGAACCCACGTCTTCACACTGCAGGCAGATTCTTTACCAGCTGAGCCACCGTTTAAAGGCTTAATGGTGCATAAATGTGAGCACTGAATTAACATGTGTATCTTTGTGAGCAAGAAAAATGGAAGGGAGCAGAACTTTTTCTTCTCCTAGTTCATATTCTAAAATGTGCCCTTAAATAGATAAATTCTAATAGCAAAATAATTTATTGTAAATATTGCCTAATATAAAAGGGGAAGGCAACTTAGGGTTAGTAGAAGGGAATGGGTTCAGTATGGCATGTGAAGTGTTTTCCTATTTCCTTATTGATCTCTCTCAGCCCCATTTTCTTTCTCAAGTGACAGGCATATTTGTTTTAAACTGGTTTACCTATGCCTAAGTCCCCACTCCATCTGCCCCTGAATTTCTCCTCCTTAGTCTCTACTCATCAGAGTGCCTCTATCCTTTCTGTCAAAAATTCAAATCATGTAGCATTCACACTTTAGCAGTTTAGCTTTGAAGTAATTTGTTCTTTTAAGTACTGGTCATAAATTGCTATTGAAACAGGACTAGCCCTACATATAAAGTTCTTCTCACCTCTGCTCCCTAATCACATCTAGTCCTTTAATGTTAACCCTGCTTCCCCATAAACTTAATTTATGTCTCAAATATCTGAGGACCCATAATGAGAAGTCTTCACAATTCTTCCAAAAAACTCGTAAGGAAAAGCAGCAACAATGAAGAATTTCTATGTAAGATTTCTGAAAGGACTGAGTAGAAACTTTATGTTTTAATATGTATCCAGAGTGGTAGCAATCCCAGATTTTGTCTGAAAATCAAACTATATAATCTGTAGAAAAGAGAGGCACTTTCATTCAAGGATATTGGGGAGACCAGTAAAATCTCTTTTCCAGGACTGAGCAGCACACAAAGGTAACCAACCAAAAAAGGAAACAGCGCGAACTGAGTACAGAAATTTAAAAATTTACAAAGATTCATAAGATCTTCAGATTTCCTAGGTGGTGCTAGTGGTAAAGAATGCACCTGCCAGGAGACATAGGGATGCAAGTTTGATCCCTGGGTCAGGAAGATCCCCTGGAGGAAGGCATGGCAACACACTCCAGTATTCTTGCCTGGAGAATCCCATGGACAGAGGAGCCTGGTGAGCACAGTCCATGGGGTTGCAAAGAGTCAGACACAATTGAAGCGACTTAGCACATATATCTTCAATATTGGTATTAGCATACTATGAATCAACTGTGCCTACCGTTGATAACAAAAATTTTTGAAAAATGAAAAAAAATCCACTGGAAAGGGAATTATGTTAGATAAATAATAAATCATTCAGACTGCAATACAGAGACAGAAAGATGGAAATTAGAGGAAAATAGAGTGGAAAAATCTACCTAACAACTAACTGGAATTCACAAGAAGAGGAGAAAAAATGGAGAAGAGCCCAATATATGGAGAAGGAAATTTTTCTGAGGACGGGAAAATGACACTTAACAGATTCAATCTGCTCAACAATCCCAAGCAGGAGAAAAGACAAAGAATTTCATAAAAAGCATGAGAAAATTCTCTCATGCTATTTATAATTAAAAAAAAAAAAACAGGTAAAATGAATTTAATTTAAAAAGAAAATAAAGGCGACAACCCAAATTAATACCAAGAGTAGAATGATCTGGCCTTGATACATCTGTCCAGCGCCCGTGTGGGTGGGCTGGGCAAAGTCTCAAGGACAGAGGAGGGTCAGAGGAGTGGGTTTTCCAACGATTGAGGGTCTTATCCTCAAAACCCTCACTTAAGTCCGATAATCCTGAGTCCTTCGACGACATGTAATGCATATCACCGTTGTAGTCAGTGTCCAAGCGACGATGGACCCCACGAACTTTCGGGAAGTGCAGTTGGTCCCCGTTCAGCTAATGTTGTGACAGCTCGGATATAGAGTATTTTGGGAAATACAGTCCTGGACAAGTGGAAGCTAAATACTCCAGAGCAGTACAAGCCGAGCAGAGTGGCAGCAAAGTTTTGAATGACGGATCTTCGGCTGGCAGAGGCCACTTCTTGTCCCGCACCAGCAAGTCTGCCCTTGTTCAAGGAGGAAAACGTCTGTGAGAGCACAGAAACGACCCAAAAGACGTTTCACGGCCTCATAATCTTCTGGGAAACATAGGCTCCCGGTTTGGGCTCTTATTATCTCCACAGCGCTTGTAGACGCTGCCGTTGGTTTCGGGAAGCGAAGTTCGCCAGAGATGACTGTTGTCCCCTGCCTTCTTCCGAAGGGGTCGATCCCAGTAGAGTCTCCAAGCGGTGAAATTTCTCACAAAGCTCAACCCGTGGTCTCGCGGTGCTCCGAGATCGCGCGGCCGCTGAGCCTCCTGGGAAGTGTGGTTTTCTGGAAGGCAACCGTGCGATTCACTGGCAACTTTTCTCTGTGAAGCCGAGGAGTCTGAGAAGTGCCGCCTGGACCGGGTCTCCGCCTGGGGCTGCCCGGCGTTTGTCTCCGACCCAGCAGCAGTATTCTCGGTCCTGAAATCGCGCAGGACTCTGGCCAGCGCCGTTCCGGCGAGGCAAGCGGCCTTTGTTCGCTACAGCTACACGGCGCGTCAGGTACGCGGAGGTGCCCGCAATGGACGGCTCCCGTGCTGGTGGGGGTCTGCTGAGGGGTCAGGCAAGTGTGGGTGCGGGGAGGGTGGCGGGCGCTGGGCACGGCCGCCATAACCTCTCAGGTCCCAGCGTCTACCCCGCGGTGTGAGCCCAGGCAGGCCCCTGGCTCCTCTGGGCCTCTGTCCTGCTTTGTAAGAGGAAGTAAGGATGGCTCTTACCTCTAAGAGCTGTTGTAAAAAAGGAAATGGGAGAGCGAGTGTGCGTTATAGGCACTGAAAGAAAAAAAAAATTGTGTGAAGCAACAATTGTGTGAAGCAACCCTAAATTGCTTCAGTGTTGCCGATTTTCAGTTTTTCTCATCGTTTATTTAAAAATGAAATCTGGAATAATGTGAATGCCCACCATGCATAGTGGTAAAGATCGAAAGAGCTCTTATTTAACATTATTATTACTGTTGTTTTATGAGTCGGTCACTTATATATGAGCTGCCCAGGTGGCTCAGCGGTAAAGAATCCACCTGCCAGTGCAGGAGACGCAGGAGACCCCCTTCGATCTCTGGATAGGGAAGATCCCCTAGAGAAGGAAACAGCAACCTGCTCCAATATTCTTGCCTGAAAATTTACATAGACAGAGGAGCCTGGCGTGCTACAGTCTATGGGGTCTCAGAGTTGGACACGACTGAGCGCACGCACACACACACACACACACACACTGTCGTGTATATATGATAGTTGATGTACATGTAGATGCCACCTGGTTACCTCTTGCCAAGGAACACATTGTTAATTCAGGGAAAGGTTGGAACCCTAGAAAGTGATTCCCAGTGGGATCCTCCATGCAGGTGTGTCCTGAGCTGCGAGATTGTGAGATACGCCTATTTGTCATGACTGCTTTTTCCTGTTTTGATCTGCCTTTTCAGGCACTGCCCTTCTATAAGAAGACAACCTGGAAAGAGGACTGTGTCGACTATTGGAAATTGCAGAGTCATGTTTCAGGTAAGTTGATTTGTCCCCAAATCTTCCTAAAACACCTACTTATCAGGACTCTTGAGTGTTTGCTTTGCCTCTCCTATCAGTTCCCACCTCACAAAGTTCACTTAGGGATTGGATCTTTGGTTCCTTTCATTAAAACAAAGCATGGAGCCTGCAAAACTCCAAAGTATTTTCTCTCAGTGCTCCTCTTTTCTGTCAGTTTTCTGCTAGAAGCCTCTGAAGAGTCTGAGCAAAACTTTTTTAAAATTATGATTCAGAATTCAAGTTTGGAATTTTAGGTATTTGCTTTATGGTTGTTTAAGCCATATGGTCTATCATGTGGTCTCTATTAATGGTATATGTCAGTCTTTTCAGTTATTCAAGTCAAGAGATGTTTAGAGTCATCCTTGAGACCTCCCTTTCTCTTATAATTCACGTTCAGACACTGTAGTTAGATCTAAAATATACATAGTATATCTACACAATCTGACCATTGGTTACAACATCACTGCCACTACCACTGCCTCCCTGGTCCAAGCCACTTAGGTTATTGCAGTAGTCACCTTGCTGGATTTCTTGCATCTGCCCTTGACCCTCTTCAGTCTTCACAATACAGCTGTCACAGTGATCTTGTTATATAAAATCCTGTCGTTCCTCAGCTTAAAACTCTTTGGTGGCCCTAACTCAGAAATCAGAATTGTGTAGTGACAAAAAAACTGCACAGTTAGGCTGTCTTATTACTTCCCTGATTTCATCTTCCGTCTGTTTCTTTGTTAGCTGGGAGCAACAGCCACACTGGCTACCTGCCTCCAGGCCTTGGAAGTTGCTGTACCATCTACATGGAATATTCTTTACCTAGATATATACAAGCTTGCATTCTGACCTCCTTTGTATCTTTGCTCTGTAGTTACTTTCTCAGTAAAACTTCCCTGAACACCTATGTAAAATTGTAGTCACCTTCTCTCGACTATCACTTCTACTCCTCCATCAGTTGTGTCGTTTTTCATAGCACTCTCCTGATGGCTCAGCGGTTAAGAACCCGCCTGCTAATGCAGGAGACACAGGAGTCACAGTTTGACCCCTGAGTCGGGAAGATTCCCTAGAGGAAGAAATGGCAACCCACTCCAGTGTTCTTGCCTGGGAAATCCCATGGACAGAGGAGCCTGATGGGCTGTAGTCCATAGGGTCTCAAAGAATCAGACACGACTGAGCATGCATGCACACACATCACTCACTAGTTGCTGCACTATGTGTTTGCTATATGTATATGTCATCTCCTTCTACTGGAAAGGATATTTTTTTGTTGACTGTTTTATCTTTAGTGGCCAGAGTGGTATCTGGTATAACCAGATACTTGGTAAACAGTTGTTGAATGAAGGAGTGATGAGAAAATGCTGGGAAAGAATCATGGAGTGGAAATGAAACCTGTATAGGAGAAGGTGTGAGTGGCATATATGCATGTTGGGCAGTCTGTTTCTTAGGAATGTTAGACAATTAGAATTGAAATAAGTCTTTTTTTTTTTTTTTTAGGTAAAAGCTAAAGTGAACTAATTGCCAAAATCATTCATTGACTTATTTTCTAAACACTTAACAAATAACTGTTAGGAGATTCTTAAATAGGTTTCTGTCACTGGTACACAAGATTTCATGATCTCATGCAGTACTGTCAAAGAGAACTTTCTATAGTGAGGGAAGTATCCTACTTGTGTCCTGTCCATTGTGGCAGCCACCAGCCCCTTATGATTGTTAAGCACTTGAATTATAACTGGAGTGACTAAGGAACTGAATTTTTAAATTTTATTTAAATTTAATTTTAATTAAATTTTATAGCCAAATACAGTGGCTACTGTATTGAACAATACAGGACTGGTATGGATGAAACTGGAGACTATTATACAGAGTGAAGTAAGCCAGAAAGAAAAACACCAATACGGTATACTAACACATATATATGGAATTTAGAAAGATGGTACCGATAACCCTGTATGCGAGACAGCAAAAGAGACATAGATGTATAGAACAGTCTTTTGGACTCTATGGGAGAGGGAAAGGGGAGGACAATTTGGGGGAATGGCACTGAAACATGTATAATATCATATAAGAAACGAATCACCAGTCCAGGTTTGATACAGGATGCTTGGGGCTGGTGCACTGGGATGACTTGGAAGGATGGTACGGGGAGGGAGGTGGG
>SJXQ01010285.1:145229-200832 GCA_006408695.1 Aepyceros melampus
GGCGGTTAAGGATGGGGAACATGTGTACGCCTGTGGTGGATTCATGTTGATGTGTGGCAGAACCAATACAATATTGTAAAGTAAAAAAAAATTTTAATTTTTTAAAAATAAATAAATTAAAAAACTAAAAAAAATTAAGGTATTTATTTAATATCTAAGTTCTAGGGACAGAGGTGAAATAGCATCCCAGGATGCTGGGACACTGAAGGGGAAAAGAGAGTTGAACCATCCCTTCCTGGAGTTGTCTAGGTGGCCCATAATACCAGGGAGGCAGAGGTGAAAGTGAAGTTATACTAAACTGAGAGAACACCTTGAGTATAGGTAGAGAGGCCTAAGAGAGTCTTTCAAGGAAATGCAAAAATTTTGTGCAGCAGTGGTTTTCAAACAGGGTTGACTTTGTTCCCCTTAATCCCATTCATACGAGACATTTGATAATGTCTAGAGACATTTTCTGGAGAAGGCAATGGCACCCCACTCCAGTACTCTTGCCTGGAAAATCTCAGGGACAGGGGAGCCTAGTGGGCTGCTGTCTATGGGGTCGCACAGAGTCGGACACGACTGACGCGACTTAGCAGCAGCAGCAGCAGAGACATTTTCAGCTGTTAAAACGAGGGTAGGGAGTAGTTAAGGGGAGTTGCTACTAGTATCTGAAGGGTCGAGGCTAGGGATGCTGTTAAACATCCTAAAATTCTCAGGACAGCCCCCATAGCAAAGAGTTGTTCAGCTTAAAATGTCAGTAGTGCCAAGACTGAGAAACTTTGATTTAAATAAAGATCAAAGAATATGTTAGAGTATGTGAGGTTTCTTCTCTGGACTATTAATATTATGATATTGATTAATATCAAAACTTAAAATATGAAATAACTTTGCATTGGTAGAATAAAACATGGTGTTTTATTCATTTAATATAGTGTTGACTTTTCAGTTTGGCTTATCAGGTGAGATTTGTAAAAGATGATCATTTTAAAGATCACTGTGGAAAACAGGATAAGATGGACATTTTCTCAGTTCGTGTGATAAGGTAGTATAACCTCCATATCTAGCTAAGAGCAAATACAGATGGGAAAAATAATTTTCCCTGGTGCCAGAGGGAGACCTTCTCCCCTTTCCTTTTCTTAAGAGTGTTTCCTTGAGAAAAATATGTAACTCTATATCCTTTACCCTGTCCCTTTGAGATGTTTATAAATCTTTTCAAAGCTAAATAAGCCTCTGCCAGTTTTACAGAGCATTAAAGTCTTTCTTAAGGGCATTGGTGGCACTAGTGGTAAACAACCTGCCTGCCAATGCAGGAGACATAAGAGATGTGGGTTCGATTCCTGAGTTGGGAAAATTCCCTGGGAGGAGGGCATGGCAACCCACTCCAGTATTCTTGCCTGGAGAATCCCATGGACAGAGGAGCCTGGCAGGCTATGGTCCGTAGGGTTGCAGAGTTGGACACGAATGAAGCGACTTAGTATGCCTGTGCAAGGGCCCTGGAGACATCCCTTTGAAATGAAAACATGAAGGAAGATGCACCTCTGTCTCCTTATCTCTATGGGAGTTTAGCCTAGACTTCTGGCTTCAGGTCTAAATAAGCTGAAAAATTAACAGTAGCCAAACAATGTCTGTTTCACCAGTGAAACATAGTAATAATGACATTTTAAATACACTGAAGGAAATTGAACCAGCTCCATATTCTTGCCTTGGACAGGAAAGAAAAGGAAAGCCCTTGGACAGAGAAGCCTCGGGGGCTGCCAACTACCTGCTGGTCATAAAGATAATGAGTTTTAAATTTTTTCTTTGGAGTAAAGGCACCTAACACAGAGGACTACTCCAATTACCAGGTGAATTTAGGATGAACTATGTGTTGCAATAGTTCATCCTAAATTCACCTGTAATTGCAAAGTGATGTCTCCAAGGCCCTTGAGCATGCATGCTAAGTCACTTTAGTCATGTCCAACTGTGTGACCTGTAATGGGTTGTATCTGACTGACTTTATAAAAGGGTGAGAGTTCTTTCTGTCCTTGCAGTCTCATTAATTATTAGCTATTATTATTATGAAGTAATTACAGTCTGGTTTAATGCTTTCTCAGTAATAAAACTGTTCTCTTTTTACACTATAGAGAGGATTTTCTGCTTGGTAGATTTGATTGATTTTTAATTTCCCCAATACCAGGTAAATTACCAACAAAAGGTAAATTCTCTCTTTAAAACCAAAGACCAGTATCACTGGTGAACACACATGTAAAACATCCAAATGAAGTAATATAGTATTGAATCTATAGTTGGAATGAAAAATTTACAGTAGCCAAACAATGTCTGTTTCACCAATGAAATGTAGTAATAATGACATTTTAAATGCACTGAAGGAAATTCAACCAGCTCCATATTCTTGCCTTGGACAGGAAAAAAAAAAAAGGAAAGCCCTTGGACAGAGGAATCTGGGGGGCTGCAGTCCATGGGAGTAACAAAAGGGTTGGACACAACTTAGGAGCTAAACAACAACAAATGTATACATGTTTTTCACATATTTTAATTTGACTAGCCAATAAGTTATTGAACATTTAAACTTTTTCTAAAATTTTTCCACTTTAAATAATACCATGAGTGAATACTGTTAGGAAGAAATCTGTTTTCTTAGGATATTTTCCTTAGGATGTGTCTTATTTTTTCTTTGCTCTTCCTTTAAGGTTCTATTTAAGGACTACCAAAAGGCATGAAACCATCCTTCAGTCCTTTTGCCCAGGAGTCTCAAATTATTTTAGTTATAGATTATAAGGGTTAATTATGTACCATAAATGGTTTTGCTTTTTGTTTATAAAGTGGTTATATATATGATTATATGTTTGTCTTTAATATAGATGTCTTTTTTTGAGCCTATTGGATTCTTTTTTTAAACTTAATTCATGTTTTATTACTTGGCACATAAGCTATAAAAAACAAAACTAAGCACTTGACTAAATGCTGTCAAATGTTGAATGCTGAATTTTAAAAACTTTATAATTCTGTTCCCTACTCTCCTGGAGCAGAGTTCTTGTATTTGTCTCTTACCCTTATTGTATAACAGTGCCAAGCACATAGTTATCCATTATTACTTAGATCAGATTCTTGATCATTGTGACAACTGCTGGAATCTTTTTCCTTTTCTTCCACACCAGGGTAATTTTATCCTTTAATCAGTGACAGAAGAGGCCTGGGCTATGATTGAGCCTAAACATATTTGCTGTTTCAGGTGACATTTAGTGATGTGGCCATAGACTTCTCTCATGAAGAGTGGAGATGGCTCAGTTCTACTCAGAGGGATTTATACAAGGATGTGATGGTCCAGAATTATGAGAACCTGGTATCCCTAGGTAAGTATATCTCTTCCTCCCCCTCAATGGAGATCTTACATCTGCCACTGTGAATTGCTAGAGATCCTCTTTAGTAAATGGCTGAATTTTTGTTTCACAGTCCTAAGGACATGTATAGTTTTTTTTTTGTCCTGCCTGAAGCTTATCATCCCATTTCAGTGAACATCCTTCAGATCTTTCTTTGGTCCCTTTTATGGTGATGGTCTCTCCATGAAGACCACAACTTAAACAGTGTTTTTTCCAATATTTTTTCCTGCAAGCAGGTCTTTCCATACCTAAGCCATATGTGATTGCTTTATTGGAGGATGGCAAAGAACCTTGGATGGTGGAGGAAAAGCTGTCAAAAGATATGTTTTCAGGTAAGTCATGGTGAGTCAGGAAACAGAGATCTTTGTTTAAAGATGCTTGTGTAAAGTATAGAGGCATTTTAGTATATTTTAGGGATACTGTTATCAGAGATTCCAGATGTAACAAAATTGAGGGATGCTTAGATTTCTAAATGACAATTCCTCTATCCTAAATTACTATCTTTCTGTATTACTCATCTGATCAAAAGTGGAGGGTTTTGCCATCATTATAATCCAAATTATCATTTATTTGAAGTGAAATAAGGCAAATTATTCTTTTATATGTCCACGTAAGGAAAAATATACAAATGGTTTTAGGCTAAAAAAGCTGTCAACTAAATGGAAAACCACTTTACCCCTGAGGCAGAATTTCAAAGATAAGAGTGAACATAAATGTTAAAGGAAGTAAGGATATATAAGAAGGTTTCTAACAACAGTATTTCCTGTCAATAAATATTATGAGTTCACATAGATCCTACCTAAACTCACAAAACTTAAATCTGAGCCATAAAGAGTATTTACATTATTTTGTTGTCATTGTAGTTATTTAGTGCAGTGCTGTACATTCTCCATATTAAGCATACTAATCTGACAGCAAATTGAGATAAATCAAAGTTTGGAGAACCAAGGCGGAGATAAAATGTAGTTGTCCATATAATTATAGACCAAAATGTTGGCTTGGGATCCAGAATCCCTTTTGCATTTTCTTTCTGATAGTTTCATTTTTTTCCCCCACAGGCTGTCTATGTATTAATTCATTTCCCTTATTACACTTTGTTCCTGCCTCTGTGAGCTGTTTGTATTCTCTGTGCTCCATTTTAACTTTGTTCAGAAATCATTGAATATATGAGAATTGTCAGAGCTATGTGTTTTCTTGGCACTGGGGGGAATGACTTTATTTTTTATCCAATTCTCCTGTTTCTGACATAGAAGTTTCCTTTCAAGAAGTTCAGATAAAGCAGTGTTTTGCTCTTTATCTTATATATTACAGATTGTAAATCAAGATGGGAAAACAAAGAATTATCAATGAAAGAGGATATTTATGATGAAGATTTACCCCAAATGGTAATAAAGGAAAAAACTATACAACAAAATCATAAATTTTCAAATTTTAACAAGGACTTGTATTATATGAAAAAGTTGGAGGGGAAGTATGAAAATCAAGTAGAGCATTTCAGACCAGTGACCCTCACCTTTAGAGAAAGTCCCATTGCGGAAAGTGTTTACAAATGTAATGCATTTAAAAGCATCTTCCATTTAAAGTCTATTTTTTCTGAACCACAGAGAATTTCTGCTGAAGGGAAGTCACATAAATGTGATATACTTAAGAAGAGCCTACCAAAAAATTCAGTTATAAAAAATGAGAATATCAATGATGGAAAGAAACTTCTTAATTCTAATGAAAGTGTAGCAGCCTTCAGCCAAAGCAAACTCTTACCCTTCACCAGACTTTGAATAGAGAGAAAATCTATACCTGCAGTGAATGTGGGAAAGCCTTTGGCAAACAATCAATCCTTAATCGGCATTGGAGAATTCATACAGGAGAGAAACCCTATGAATGTCATGAATGTGGGAAGACTTTTAGCCATGGCTCATCCCTTACTCGACATCAAATAAGCCACAGTGGAGAGAAACCTTACAAATGTATTGAATGTGG
Source organism: Aepyceros melampus (assembly GCA_006408695.1). NCBI lineage: Eukaryota > Metazoa > Chordata > Mammalia > Artiodactyla > Bovidae > Aepyceros > Aepyceros melampus. The sequence continues at coordinate 150,566 of SJXQ01010285.1, forward strand.
AAAAGCCTTTAGCCATGTCTCATCACTTACTAATCATCAAAGCACTCACACTGGAGAGAAACCATACGAATGTATGAACTGTGGAAAGGCATTTAGTCGTGTTTCACATCTCATTGAACATCTGAGAATTCATACTCAAGAAAAACTCTATGAATGTCGAATATGTGGGAAGGCATTCATTCACAGGTCATCTCTCATTCACCATCAGAAAATTCATACTGGAGAGAAACCTTATGAATGTAGAGAATGTGGAAAAGCCTTTTGCTGTAGCTCACACCTTACTCGACATCAAAGAATTCATGCTATTGAGAAACAATTTGAATGTAACAAATGTCTGAAAGTCTTTAGCAGCCTCTCATTTCTTATTCAGCATCAGAGTATTCATACTGAAGAAAAGAACTTTGAATGTCAAGAATGTGGGAAATCTTTCTGCCAGAAGGCACACCTCACAGAACATGAGAGAACTCACTTAGGCCAGCCCTTGCCTTGTACTGTGGAGAAAGCTGCTCTAAGAAGACTATATTCATACTGAAGAAAAGCCCTTTGAATGTCAAAAATGTGGGAAATCTTTCAACCAACCTGAATCACTGAATATGCATTTGAGAAACCACACTAGATTGAAACCTTATGAATGCAGTATATGTGGGAAAGCCTTCAGTCACAGGTCATCTCTGTTTCAACATCACAGAATTCATACTGGAGAGAAACCCTATGAATGCATTAAGTGTGGGAAGACCTTCAGCTGTAGTTCAAACCTTACTGTACATCAGAGAATTCATACTGGAGAAAAGCCATATAAATGTAATGAATGTGGGAAGGCATTTAGCAAAGGCTCAAATCTTACTGCCCATCAGCGAGTACATAATGGAGAGAAACCCAGTAGTACAATAAGTGTGGAAAAGTCTTTAGGCCATATGAGTCACTGTGTGTATGAAAGATCACATAATAGAGAAACTGCATAAAGGCAGTGTTCATCACACTATACTGTAGCTGTAGATCTTCCCAGATTCAAAATCAGAAAATCTATACTGGAGAAAATTCTTAAGAATGTAATAAATATGGGAAAGTCTCTAGCAATGATATAAGCCTTATTATTTATCACAATTCACACTGTAGAGAGACTATGATGGCAATAAGTGTGGGAAAGACTTTAGCTAGCATTAATCCCTTAGTTGACATAAGTAAATCCACACTGGAGAAAAATCCTTTACATGTAACAAGTTGGGAAAGACATTAGGCAAACATGAATCTCTTAAGAAACATTACACACATACAGGGAAGAAGCAATACGAATACAGAGATTGTGGGAAGTCCTTCAGGTAAAACACATCCTTCATTCTCTACATCAGAGAACTCATACTGAAGAGAAAGTTTATGTAAGGAATGTAGCAAAGTATTCGTTTACTAAGCTTACAGGCATCAGAAGATTAATGCTAGAACCACCTGAAGGATGTAGGAAATATGTGTAAGTCTTTCTTTGCAATGATGCTGATTTGTAAACAGTTTTACAGGAGAGCAAACAAGCATAAATCAACATGCATACATAAAGTAGCAGCATGCATTTTACTCCAGGTTCTCCATAAAAATTAGCTAATGGGCATGTGAAGATATATAGTCACTCAGTGAATCCAGTAAATGTAATAAATGAACATTGCATTAGAAATAAAAAGCAGTATGAATAAAAATTTTCATCTCTAATAAAGTGGTTTTGTATATGTTGAACTCCTTTGACACACTGATATTTCTTAGAGTTTTCCACTATTTTCCTCTTGACAAATGAGGATCAGCTTTCCTGTATAGCCTTCAGTGGAAGACCAGCAAACTTAGAAAAAAGTGGCCTGATCTCTGTACTAAGAATGTGACTATTTTGGTGAGGTTAATACACAGTCCACTTCCTGTTGACTTAAATGATGCATTTTAATTTTTACAAGTGCTGTGAGAACCCAACCAAGAAATTACATACAGTAAGGGATTAGAGCAGAGTGGATGTGCTTTTTAGTCCAAATCCTAAAGGATGAGTCCTGATTACAGTGACCATCCATAACTGCAGATTCTGCATCTGTAGATTCAACCACTCACAGCTGGAAGTGTTTTTTGAAAAGTTTTCATCCAAAAAGTTCTAAAAAGAAAACTTGGACTTACCAGCTGTAGGCAATTATTTACATATCATTTACATTATGTTTACATTGTATTGACTTTTGTAGTGGCTCAGGGAATACATCATATTAGATGATGATTTTAAAGTATACAGGAGGATGTGCCTAGGTTATAGCAACTATGCCATTTTATTTAAGGGACCTGGAGCACCTGCAGGTTTTGGTATCTGGAGGTGAGGGAAAATGTTGGTCCTGAAGCCAGTCCCTTGCAGATAAAGGACAACTGTAGGTAAGGCACATGTGCTCTCAAGGACCATTCTAGGCAAAGCAGACCAGCAAGTAAAACTTGCATCATGTTTGATGCAGCTGAAATCCATTATGTAGTGTCTAGTTTCTAGTTTTGTGGCTTAGGTATTATTACTGTTGGCAGCAATACTAATAAAGCATCGGTCATTTCCCCATCCCTTGTCATTGTTATGGAGGGCTGGAATTGAATAATCCAGAGCCATTCCCACAACTTCTGCAGCCTGCTCACCAATTTTGATAGCACTAGTATCCTGTATCATAGCTTCTTGAAATATTTAAGAGTACTTTTGTTTTTTACACTGAAGCGTGACAGATATAGTTTCTATAAGTGGAGTGGCTTCAAATATTCTAAATGGAATAGCCTTACTGGCTCCACAATTTCTTATCTTGTGACTGGAGAGGTTATACAGATCAGTGACTGGGATTTTACGGACACTGTTGCAAGTAAAAGGCAGTTAAATGCAGTTTATGTTTCAGGTTTTATTCTCTATGGCATTTGATAGTTGTAAGTAACAAATTATTTTAAGAAAGGATATTATATCATTGACACAAGTCTGGTGTGGGATGAATGATAGGGTTTCCAACTTTAAATAAAATACTCTCCTACTCTGGTATGTGCTACTTGAATGGAAAGCCAATAGGTGAAGGCACATTCCATACCAATTCTCAGCAGATAGAGTGGGTTTGGAATGGGATTTTTAATATTAAGCAGAGATTTATATTTCCTCTGATTTAGTTAATAAGATTTATTTTGACATTCTATGGAATGCTGAAGGATATTTGAGAGGTTTATAATTAAAGGAGCACAAGATGGTATCAAACAAGGATAATAACATTTATAATTATGGATGGACTGGCCTCTACATGTATATTTAGTTGTGAGATAGTGGTAGTAGCTTTTTGTTTCTCCCATGCTCTGCCCTCTATTCTCCCAAGCACTGATGCCAAAGAGATGAACCAGTCCTTTAATCGTCCAGATTTTGCTTTCACTACATACAGGTTCATGCCATCTTGTTACTTTGTTATAAGATTCATCCAGATACTCATACTTTTTCATTTAAAAAGCATGAGCATACATATCATAATGTTTTGCAGTTCTTAAAGTGCCTTCACAGTGATACTGAACAAGGAAAAGAAAGCCAGAGACTTAAAGATAACGAAGGTTAAGAAAGCAAAGGTTTTAAATTGAGCTGAGATCATACTGGTATTATAATATCACTAGTGGAGAATCATGCTCAGTCTTAACCATTTCTTTTTTAAATATAAATTTATTTATTTTAATTGAAGGTTAATTACAATATTGTATTGGTTTTCCCATACATCAACATGACTCTGCCACAGGTATACATGTGTTCCCCATCCTGAATTGGTTGAGCATCTACTGCAGTCAAGATAAATAAGACATGTTCCATACAATTTAAGAGCTCAAAAGTGTGTGTGTATAAAGAGCATAGGCTCTGGAGTCATGTTACCTGGGTATAAATCCAAATTGTGTGTATATTGACTTTGTACAACCTTGGACAATTTACCTCGCTATACCATCTGTAAAATTATTTTCTCTGTAAAATGATATCTCTGGATTATGATGAAGATTAAGTAGGTTAATTGGTATAAAATGCTTGGTAGCTCAAAAGCATTTAAATAAATATTAGCTATTGATTTCATCATTTTCTTCACATGACTGCATCATTCTGGTCTCAAATCTCACATCTTCTAGTGAGTTTTCATAATCAATTGTCACTTACTTATTGATTCACCCTTTGGTGGCTTTTACAAGACACTCCCATTTCTTTCCAACAAATCCTCCTTTGGTAACTAAACCATCTTGCAGGAAAATATATTTATTATCCAAAATACTCTGAGGAGACAAGAACACAGCATGGCTACTGGTAGATGGAAGGGTATACTACACGTGTGTTTTGGAGAAAGAGCAGAATGAAAGAGGCTTCAGATCCCTGTATGGAGGAGAGTAAGGCTTTACCCAGTATCAGAACCCTAAAAGACTTGAGCATGACCTCTCAATACAGGGTCTTCTGGGTTAAGTGCAACTGCCTTCACTGTTCCTAAATGGAGGTTCAGTTCAGCTCAGTCTTGTCTGACTGTGGCCCCCATGGACTGCAGCACACTAGGCTTTCTTGTCCATCACCAACTCCCAGAGCTTGCTCAAACTCGTCCATTGAGTCAGTGATGCCAACCATCTCATCCTTGTCGTCCCCTTCTCTTGCCTTCAGTCTTTCCCAGCACCAGGGTCTTTTCCAATGAGTCAATTCTTTGCATCTGGTGGCCAAAGTATTGGAGTTTTAGCTTCAGCATCAGTCCTTCCAATGGATATTTTGGACTGATTTCCTTTAGGATGGACAGGTTTGATCTCCTTGTAGTCCAAGGGACTCTCAAGAGTCTTCTCCAACACCACAGTTCAAAAGCATCAATTCTTTGGTGCTCAGCTTTATGGTCCACCTGTCACATCCATATACGACTACTGGAAAAACCATAGCTTTGACTAGATGGACCTTCTATGTTATTGAAGATCATTGATGCCTGGAAAGTGAGAATAGCTTCAATAACCTTGGGCTTGTCAGATGTTGCTAGAGACGCTTGTGCAGTTATTCATAAAGATCCTGAAAGAACTAAGGCACACATCACAGCACTTTGTGGGAGGCTAGCTTTGTGTTTGACACCAAAGGAGCGTCACACACTGTCTTTTAAACAGGATCCAATTATGTTAGAGAAAAGAAATGTCTATGATTTCACTGATAAAAGACAATGACAAAGTTGTGTGGCTTGAGAGACACAGAAAGTAAGCTCTGGCATTAGAGATTAACCAGGAAAAAATATAATGGCAACAAACAACATTGTTATTAGCAGCGGTTAGTTTCATAGCTATGTATAGCGCACTGTATACCTGCACTGGATGCTAAGGACTTTGCAGCATTCAAGCAATTAAATTTCCCAGTTCTGGGCCCAATTTTCCAGGTTTGAATCAGCCTATTGATACTGGCACTTGCTTTCCATTAATCTAAGGAAATTTACTTCTCAAGTTTTGACTTCTGCACCAAAACAGAAATAGTTTCCATTTTATCAGATGGTTTTGAGAATTTACACATAAAGCAAACAATGGAGTGCTTGGCACATGTAAGTCATTCAGTGTGTTTTTCTTATTTTATTAATCCTCCCACAAACTATTATGTAAATGTTATAATCATTTTTATAACACAGTCAGCAACCTGAACTCAGGCAGTACTAGCAAATATCCCAGAGTCACACATCTCCGGAACATAGGCTGAATTTGAAGATCTAGTGAAAGGCATGCAGTTGCCTCCTTGGCAGTATTGTGTCTCAGAAGATCAAATTTCTTTTGGCAATCACACAGATCTTCTCATGCCTCCTTGAACAAAAAATATTCCCTTAACCAAGTATTCCCTTTGATTCATTCAGCCTAGAATGTCTCCAATATATTCCAGCCAGAGAGACTAATGTCTACCTTACAAAGTTCACTTTAGTGTCTGACAACAATTCCTCAGACAATAATGAAGAAAATGAGGGGTAAAGAAGTTATAAGGCATTTGGAAAATGATGAGCAAATTGACAGAAGTTCCTCCTTTCCAGTAGTTATATGTAAATGGATTAAACTCACCAGTCAAAAGACAGAGAGTGGGAGATTTCAATACCCTACTTTCAGTAATGGATAGATCAACCACACAGAAGATAAGTAAAGAAAGAGAGGACTTGAACAAGTCAATTAAAAAAAATCTAACAGAGAAATAACACTCTACCTGAAAACTGCAAAATATACATTCTTCTCAAGTGAACATGAAACATTCTCCCTAAATTATTGATATCATCACACAAAGTAACTTAAGTGACTGCAACACGATGAAATTAGAAATGAATAAGGAAAACTGGAAAAATCACAAATACATGGAAATTAAAGTGCACACTCTTAAACAACTGCTATGTCCTAAAAATTCATCTGATCAAATCCTACTAGCCAATTGGATGGTATTAGGAGATGGGGCTTTGGGGAGGTGCTTAGGTCAGAAGGGTGGAACCCTCATGAATTGGATTAGTTCTCTTATAAATGAGACCTCACAGAAGATATTAAGAAGAGGTGGCAAGAATACACAGATGAACTGTACAAAAAATGGTCTTGACCCAGATAACCATGATGGTGTGATCACTCACCTACAGCCAGACATCCTGGAGTGTGAAGTCAAGTGGGCCTTAGGAAGCATCACTAAGAACAAAGCTAGGGAGGTGATGGAATTCCAGCTGAGCTATTTCAAAGCCTAAAGGATGATGCTATGAAAGTGCTGCACTCAATATGCCAGCAAACTTGGAAAAATCATCAGTGGGCACAGGACTGGAAAAGATTTTTTCATTCCAATCCAAATAAGGGCAATGCCAAAGAATGTTCAAACTTACCACACAATTGCACTCATTTCACATGCTAGCAAGGCAATGCTCAAAATCCTTCAAGCTATGCTTCAACGGTATGTGAACCAAGAACTTCCAGATGTTCAAGCTGGATTTAGAAAAGGCAGAGGAACCAGAGATCAAATTGCCAACATCTATCTGCTGCATCATAGAAAAAGCAAGAGAATTCCAGAGAAACATCTACTTCTGCTTCATTCAGTTTGTTGTGACTGTGTAGATCACAACAGACTGAAGAAAATTCTGTAAGAGACAGGAATACCAGACCACCTTACCTGCCTCCTGAGAAATCTGTATGCAGGCCAAGAAGCAACAATTAGAAGCAGACATGGAACAATAAACTCATTCAAAATTGGGAAAGGTGTATGTCAAAGCTGCATATTGTCATTCTACTTATTTAACTTACCTACAGAGTACCTCATGCGAAATGCTGGGCTGGATGAAGCACAAGCTAGAATCAAGATTCCTGGGAGAAATATCAATAATCTCAGATATGCAGATGACACCACCCTAATGGCAGAAAGTGATGAGGAACTAAAGAGCCTCTTGATGAAAGTGAAGTGTGTTGGTCACCCAGTCATGTCCAACTCCTTGCAACCCCATGGACTGTACTCCACCAGAATCCTCTGTCCATGGAATTTTCCAGGCAAGAATACTGGAGTGGGTTGCCATTTCCTTCTCCAGGGGATCTTCCCATCCCAGGGATCGAACCTGGGCCTCCTGCATTACAAATTCTCTACTGTCTGAGCCACCAGGGAAGCCTGATGAAAATGAAAAAGGAGAGAGAAAAAGCTAGCTTAAAACTCAACATTCAAAAAACTAAGATCATGGCATCTGGTCCATCACTCCATGGCAAAAAGATGGGGAAACAATCGAAACAGTGACAGACTTTATTTTCTTAGGCTCAAAAATCACTATGGATGGTGACTGCAGCCATGAAATTTAAAAATGCTTGCTCCTTGGAAGAAAAGCTATGACAAACATAGTGTATTAAAAAGCAAAGATGTTATTTTGCCAACAAAGGTCCATATAATCAAAGCTATGGTTTTTCCAGTAGTCATGTATGGATGTGAGAGTTGGACCATAAAGAAGGCTGAGTACTAAAGAATTGATACTTTCAAACTGAGATGCTGGAAAAGACCCTTGAGAGTCCCTTGGACAGCAAGGATGTCAAATCAGTCATTCCTAAAGGAAATAAACTTTGAATATTCATTGGAAGGACTGATGCTGAAGCTGAAGTTCCAATTCTTTGGCCACCTGATGCATAGAGCTGACTCACTGGAAAAGACCAGATGCTGCAAAATATTGAGGCCAGGAGAAGGGGGCAGCAGAAGATGAGATGATTGGATGGCATCATCAACTCAATGGACATAAATTTGAGCAAACTCTGGGAGTTAGTGAAGGACAGGGAAGCCTGGCATGCTGCAACAATGTAGTGACTGAACAACAACTCTCTAGCCCATTTTGCCACTAGAGGACTCATTGAGAAGTCTGCAACCAGAAGGAGAGGCTGACAATACTGGCACCTTGATCTCAGGCTTTCAGCCTCAAGAACTGCAAAAACTAAATTTGCTTATAAGCTATCCAATCTTTTGTATTTTGTATAGCAGTTTGAATGGACTAAGACAACAATCCATGGGTCAAAGAAGAAACCAGAAATTAAATCAGAAAATACTTAAAGACTAATGAAAATGAAAACACAACATACCAACATTTAAGGTACAGAGCAAAAACAGTGCTAGGAGGGAAATTTGTAGCAGTAATCCCCTACATAAAAAAGCAATCAAAAATCAATAACCTAACTTCTGCCTTCAGGGACTATAAAAAAGACAAACTTTGGCCACCTCATGTGAAGAGCTGACTATTGGAAAAGACTCTGATGCTGGGAGGGATTGGGGGCAGGAGGAGATGGGGACAACAGAGGATGAGATGACTGGATGGCATCACCGATTCAATGGATGTGAGTTTGAGTGAACTCTGGGAGTTGGTGATGGACAGGGAGGCCTGGCATGCTGCAATTCATGGGGTCGCAAAGAGTCAGACACGACTGAGCAACTGAACTGAACTGAAACCAAAAGCTACAGAAGGAAGAAACTAACAAAAAGTAGGCTGGAGATAAACCAAATAGAAAGTAGAAAGACAATGGAGAAAATCAACAAAGCCAAATATGGCTCTTTGAAAAGGTCAATGAAATTGATAAACCTTTACCAAAACTGACAAATAGAAAATACAAATAACTAAAATCTGAAATGAAAATGGAGATATTACCACCAACCTTACAGAGATAAAAAGAACTATAGGACAAAATATGAACAATTATATACCAACATATTAGATAAATAAGAAAAAATGGAAAAATTCCTTGGAAAAGAAATTAAACTGACTCAAGAAGAAATACAAGATTTTCACAGACCTATAAGAAGTAAAGAGATTGAATCATAATAAAAAACATCCTGACAAAGAAAGCTTTGAACCAGAGTTCTCCCAAGCTTTTAATGAAGAATTAACATCAATCCTTCTCAAACTTAAAAAAAAAAAAAAAAAAACCTGAAGAGGGGAAACATTCGTTAACTTGTTCTATGAGGCCAGTACTGTTCTGATACCAAAGACAGATAAAGACTTCACAGGGAAAGATAATTACAGATGAATATCCTTTATGAATACAGAGGCAAAAATCCTCAACAAAATATTAGCAAATTAAATCCAACAGCATATTAAAAGGCTTACTCACAATGAGCAAATGGAATTTACCTCAGCAATGCAAAAGTAGTTCAACATAAGAAAATTAATCAATGTAATCCTTCCCATTAATAAAATGAATGGAAAAAACCCACTTACTCATTATGATTTATGTAGAGAAGACATCTAGAAAACCCAATAACCTTTCATGATGAAAATGCTCAGAAAACTCAAAATAGAGGAAAATTTCTTCAACATGATAAAGTTATTTATGAAAAACCTACAGCTAAAATCATACTCAAAGGTGAAAGACTGAAAGCTTTCCCCCTAAGACCAGAAAAACACAAGGGAGGAGACCTCCTTTCACAGTTGCTATTAAGCATTGCACTTTAAGTTCTACCCAGAGATATAAGACAAGGCGGGGGGGGGTGGGGGGGGTGGAAAAAGTCATCTAAAGTGGAAAGGAAGTTGTAAAATGATCTCTCTCTCTCTTTTTTTTTTTTTGCAGATGACATGAATCCTATACATTAAAAAGCCCAAAGAATTCACAATGACTAATAAAGCTAATAAATGAATTCAGCAAAGTTGCAGGGAAAACTAACACCCTAGAATCATTACTGTATCTATAGAACATCAATGAACCACCCCAAAAGAAAATTAGAAAGCTCCTTGTATTTTACAACCATAAGAATAAGATACTTAGTAATAAATCTAACCAAGAAGGTGAAAGATTTGAATGCTGGAAATATATATATATATATATATAGTTGAATGAAAATAAAGACCTAAATAAATGGAAAGATGTCTCATGTTCAAAATAAAATAGGAAGTCTTAACATTGTTAAGATATCAGCATTACCCAAGAGATAACACAGATTTAATGCAATTTTTATCAAAAACCCATTTTTGCAGAAATGGGAAATAATTCCCAAATTCATATGGAACTTCAAAGGGCCCCAAATAACTAAAAGCAATCCTTTAAAAACGTATATACCCATGGCAAATTCATGTTGATGTACAGCAAAACCAACACAATAATGTAAAGTAATTAGCCTCCAATTAAAATAAATTTATATTTAAAAAAATTAAAACTTCAAAACTTAACAGAATTCCCTGGTGGTACAGTGGATAGGAAATCCGCCTGTCAATGCAGGGGACACTGGTTGGATCCCTGGTCTGGGCAGATTCCACACAACACAGAGAAACTAAGCCTCTGCAACCACAACTACTGAGCCCACACTCTAGAGCCCACAGGTTGCAACTAATGAACTCACGTGCACCACAACTACTGAAGCCTGCATGCCCTAGAGCCTGTGTTTACAAGAGAAATCACAATGAGAAGCTGTGCAGAGCAATGAAGAATAGCCCCCACTCACCACAACTAGAGTAAGCCCATGCACAGCAGTGAAGACCCAGAGCAACCAAAAATAAATAAATAAAAAGAAGTGATAACTCAGTACACATGGGGGAAAAAAAAAAAACACAGTATGGCACCAACATAAGGACAAACATACAGACTAAAGAAATAGAAGAGACAGCCCTGAAATAAACCCTCATATATACAGTCAATCTTCAACACGGATGATAAGACCATTCAAGGGGGAAAGACAATCTTTGAATAAACTGCAGAAGAGAAAATACTACCTCATTTTATGATGCCAGAATTGCCCTGACACCAAATCAGACAAAGACACTACAAGGAAAAAAAATAACAGAAACAGAAAACTATAGACCAATATCCCTTGTGAATATGGATGCAGACATACTCAGAATACTAGCGAAAGACACTTCTCCAAAATATATACACAAACGACTAACCATGGAAAAATGGTTGCCATAATTAGTCATTGCTGCTACTGCTAAGTCGCTTCAGTCGTGTCAGACTCTGTGCGACCCCATAGATGGCAGTCCACCAGGCTTCCTGTCCCTGGTATTCTCCAGGAAAGAACACTGGAGTGGGTTGCCATTTCCTTCTCCAGTGCATGAAAGTGAGAAGTTAAAAGTGAAGTCGCTCAATCATGTCCTTTTACTCCTACAACCCCATGGACTGCAGCCTACCAGGCTCCTCTGTCCATGGGATCTGCCAGGCAAGAGTACTGGAGTGGGTTGCCATTGCCTTCTCCGAATTAGTCATTAGGGAAGTGCAAATCAAACCCATAATGAATTGCTTCTTGGCTTTTTGGCTAAGATTGAATGCAAAACCACTACCAGGATGGACTCCAGGAAAGAACACTGGAGTGGGTTGCCATTTCCTTCTCCAGTGCATGAAAGTGAGAAGTTAAAAGTGAAGTCGCTCAATCGTGTCCTTTTACTCCTACAACCCCATGGACTGCAGCCTACCAGGCTCCTCTGTCCATGGGATCTGCCAGGCAAGAGTACTGGAGTGGGTTGCCATTGCCTTCTCCGAATTAGTCATTAGGGAAGTGCAAATCAAACCCATAATGAATTGCTTCTTGGCTTTTTGGCTAAGATTGAATGCAAAACCACTACCAGGATGGCTATAGTAGAAAAAAGGGCGCAGGAGGCAAACAAGTGTTGGTGAGGTTGTGGAGAAATTGAAACCCATTGCATTGCTTATGGGAATGTAAAATGGTATAACCATTGTGGGAAAAAGTATGGTGGTCCCTCAAAAAGTTATATATAGAATATTTTCTGTCAATTCCAAATATATATTCAAATACTTGAAAGCAGGGACTCAATTGCTTAGGATTCAGATAATTGTTCATAGATGTTTCTGCCAGTATTATTCGCAATAGCCATAAAGGCAGAAAACAATCCAAATGTTCATTAATCAGTTCAATTCAGTGGCTCAGTCGTGTCTAACTCTTTGCAACCCCATGAATCACAGCACACCAGGCCTCCCTGTCCATCACCAACTCCAGGAGTTCACTCAGACTCATGCCCATCGAGTCAGTGATGCCATTCAGCCATCTCATCCTCTATCATCCCCTTCTCCTCCTGCCCCCAATCCCTCCCAGCATCAGTCTTTTCCAGTGAGTCAACTCTTCACATGAGGTGGCCAAAGTACTGGAGTTTCAGCTTCAGCATCATTCCCTCCAAAGAATGGACTGGTCATTCCAGGGCTAATCTCCTTCAAAATGAACTGGTTGGATCTCCTTGCAGTCCAAGGGACTTTCAAGAGTCTTTTCCAACACCACAGTTCAAAAGCATCAATTCTTCGGTGCTCAGCTTTCTTCACAGTCCAACTCTCACATCCATACATGACTACTGGATGCTAGTAAAGTAATGCTCAAAATTCTCCAAGACAGGCTTCAGCAATACGTGAACCATGAACTTCCTGATGTTCAAGATGGTTTTAGAAAAGGCAGATGAACTTGACAACATCCGCTGGATCATGGAAAAAGCAAGAGAGTTCCAGAAAAACATCTATTTCTGTTTTATTGCCTATGCCAAAGCCTTTGACTGTGTGGATCACAATAAACTGTGGAAAATTCTGAAAGAGATGGGAATACCAGACCACCTGACCTGCCTTTTGAGAAATCCGTATGCAGGTGAGGAAGCAAGAGTTAGAACTGGACATGGAACAACAGACTGGTTCCGAATAGGAAAAGGAGTATGTCAAGGCTGTATATTGTCACCCTGCTTATTTAACTTCTATGCAGAGTACATCATAAGAAACGCTAGGCTGGAAGAAAGACAAGCTGGAATCAAGATTGCCGGGAGAAATATCAATAACCTCAGATATGCAGATGACACCACCCTTATGGCAGAAAGTAAAGAGGAGCTAAAAAGCCTCTTGATGAAAGTGAAAGAGGAGAATGAAAAAGTTGGCCNAATAGATGGGGAAACAGTGAAAACAGTGTCAGACTTTATTTTTTGGCTCCAAAATCACTGCAGATGGTGGCTGCAGCCATGAAACTAGAAGACGGTTACTCCTTGGATGGAAAGTTATGACCAACCTAGATAGCATATTCAAAAGCAGAGACATTACTTTGTCAACAAAGGTCCATCTAGTCAAGGCTATGGTTTTTCCAGTAGTCACATATGGATGTGAGAGTTGGATGGTGAAGAAAGCTGAGTGCCGAAGAATTGATGCTTTTGAACTGTGGTGTTGGAGAAGACTCTTGAGAGTCCCTTGGACTGCAAGGAGATCCAACCAGTCCATTCTAAAGATCAGTCCTGGGTGTTCTTTGGAAGGAATGATGTTAAAGCTGAAACTCCAGTACTTTGGCCACCTCATACAAAGAGATGACTCATTGGAAAAGACTTTGATGCTGGGAGGGATTGGGGTCAGGAGGAAAAGGGGATGACAGAGGATGAGATGGCTGGATGGCATCATGGACTCGATGGACAAGAGTTTGAGTGAACTTCGGGAGTTGGGGATGGACAGGGAGGCCTGGCGTGCTGCAATTCATGGGGTTGCAGAGAGTTTGGACACGACTGAGCCACTGAACTTAACTGAACTATAGACTATAACCACCATGAATAACAAGAACTGATTGCATATGATGTATGTATATGTATTTCAAGACTCAGGCATTATGTTCAATGGTAGATATGATATTGACATGTTACATGTCAATGTTTTGTAACAAATAACTTTCAGTAAATGTTAGCAGAGCTAACATCCCAATGGTCCAGCTCTCTTGACTATGGATATAAAAAAATACATAAAGGGGATGAGGCCTTAGATCTCTCCTCTTTCAGCCCCTCCCCTGCCCCCACACAAATGACAAATTGTCATAAGCTTGGCAGGGAGATTGGAAAAAAGACACAAGTGCATTTCTCTTTCTTTTCTCTTCTACATCTCTTTAAATGCTCTTGAGATGGATTTGTAATAAACATAGGAAGAACTGTTGCTGACATTTTCCCCAAGTGCATGACAACCACTGAGTCTCCCTTTGGATTCTCAGATGCAGTGTAAAGCTGTAGCCAGTGTCAATTTCTTGTATGACCCTTCAGATGACCTGCCACAGAAAGCTTTCACAGAGATGATAATTAGTGTTTCTCTTCTGACACTAAGATATTTTTCTGGCCAAAAGACTTCCCTGAATAGTTATATTCAAAAGCAAAGGTACTTCACCTGTATGAGTTCACCTAAATTGCCTGAAGTGAGTAAACTTGCACAAGGCCTTCCTCCATCTTCTAAACTCTGGTGTGAATCTTTTGATGGTGAGTGAAGGATGAACTGTGGCTGCAGGCCTTCCCACATTCACCACATTCAAAGGGTTTCTCTCTAGTATGAGTTCTCACATGTTGAGTTAAGGGAAAATTGTCACAAAAGGCCTTCTCACATTCTTTGCACTCATAGGGCTTTTCTCTAGTGTGGATCCTATTATGCCGAACAAAATTTGCAAGTTGGGTAAAGGCCTTTCCACATTCTCTGCATACATAAGGCTTTTCCCCAGTGTGAATCCTCATGTGTCGAGTAAAGGAAGAGCTATAGTAAAAGGCTTTTGCACATTCTTTACACTCCAAAGGTTTTTTCCCACTATGAGTCCTATTGTGTCTGATAAAAACAGAATGGTGTGTAAAGGCCTTTCCACATTGACTGCATTCATAGGGTCTCTCACCAGTGTGAATCCTCATGTGTTGAATTAAGGAAGAGCTGTCACAAAATGCTTTCCCACATTCTTTGCACTCAAAGGGCTTCTCTCCAGTATGTGCCCTCTTATGCCGGATGAAAGTAGATCTATGAGTAAAGGCTTTTCCACACTCACTGCACTCATAGGGTTTCTCTCCAGTGTGAATCCTCATATGTTGAGTGAAGGATGAGTTGAGGCTGAAAGCTTTTCCACATTCTTTGCACAAAAAGGGTTTTTCTCCCGTGTGGGTCATATTATGCTGGATAAAAGTGGACCGGTGAGTGAAGGCCTTTCCACATTTGCTGCACTCATAGAGTTTCTTTCCAGTGTGAATCCTCAGTGTTGAGCAAAGGAGGAGCTGTAGTAAAAGGCTTTCCCACATTCCTTGCATGAAAAGGGCTTTTCCCTAGTGTGAGTCATATTATGCTGGATGAAAGAGGAGCGATGGGTGAAAGCTTTACCACATTCTTTGCACTCATAGGGTTTATCTCCACTGTGAATACGCTGGTGCTCTGTGAGGTGAGACCTGCGTTTGAAGGCTTTCCCACACTCGATACACTTGTATGGCTTTTCCCCAGTATGAAACCTCATATGTCGAATGAAGTCTGCCATATAACGAGAGGCTTTCCCACATTCACTGCATTCATAAGGCTTCACTCCAGCATGAATCTGTTGATGCCGAATAAGGGCCCAATTCTTGCTAAAATCTTTTCCACATTCCTTGCACTTATAGAGGTTATTCCTTGCATCAACAACCAGGTCTTTTCCTGGTTCTTGGGAATCACATTCATGCAGAGCATCTTGTATAGAGACTTGCTCCTGTAAAATCCCTAAACAAAGACTATCATCTGTCTCAAAGTCATCATGTTTATGGCTCAACTTCCTCAGGCATGTCTCCTTGTGGGGGTCTGCTCCTGGTCTCCAGTTCGCTTCTTGCATTTCTGACAGTTTTTCCTGGTACCTTGCTTGCCCCAGCCAGGAATCCCTTGAGATGCCATGTGTCACTTGTTCCTCAAAAGAGGCTTCCTCAGTGAGGGCCAGCTGAGAAGCAGTAAGCTCTGTGGTCTTGGGGCTTGATTTTTCACCTGAAGGAAATCCAATATAACAAAAGTGCCTATTAGTGATGTCAAGACAGAACAAAATAAATGACCACTTTAGTGGAAGAATGAAGATGAAAATAAAGTCTCTACCATCTATGGCATTTTTACATCTCTTAAACCCTGGTTTAAAATCTCTTTCTTTACTAATCCTTGGGCTCTTGACATCTTTAAAAGGTAAACCAAGGAGAAAAGCTGTAGCAGGGAACAGAAAATCTGTAGTGGAGACTCCACCTCACTCTCCAGAGTGGGGAAGGGTGGGCAAGTAATGATAATGACTGTGTTCCAATATCTCATGCTACTATGACAGCACAGAGAAGGTGAACCTAACTTGGCCCAGATGGCAGACAGAAAGACGTCAGTGGAGGCTACAAGGACAAGGTGCTACATAAGCTTATCTCCAAAGGTGAGTAGGAATTCCCTGACAGAGAAATTAGGAGAAAAACTGTATTAGACAACTGAAAGTTCAAAGGGTCAGGGTCTTAAGAGAATAGTGAATGCCAGGCAAAAAGAAAAGAATGACAGGATGGTGGAGAGGGAGGCAAGGACAGAAGAGAAATAAAATCTTAGGATTCTGGACTGTGAAAAAGTTGTGGGGAGTCAGAGATAAGCAACTGGGTGGACATATTCAGTCTACTACACTTGAATAAAGACTCGGTGAACAGACTGAAATAGATAACATTGAGATAACTAGAAAACATATCACATTAATAAGATTTATTTGAAAAGAGATTAATAATATAAAGTTGCCAATTTCCCTCAAATTCATTATAAATTTAATACAACTTGAGATAAATCTCAATAGGGTTTTTCATGGTTACGGGCAAGCTGATTGTGGAATTTATATAAAAGAATAGAGACCAGGCTATCTCTGAAGAAGAATAAAGCAAAAGGACTTGCTCTTTGAGGAATCAGGATGATGATGAAATCATATATAACAAAGTAGTGTGATACAGCCTAGATATAATATAAGCTGTCAAAGTGTCAAAGGTAAAAACAGTTAGGAGCTCTGAAATGTGTATATGGAATTTGCTCAACACATAAGGATTCACACAATTTTGATATATGACAGAAGTAGCAGAGAGGCCAGTGGGAATAAGAAAAGACTATTTAATAAATGGCTGTAGAAAAATCATTTGCCACAATGAAGGAAAATGAAGTTGTATTTCTACCTTGCACAAAGCAAAAAATTAATTCCAGATTGATTAAGACTTGTCAGAAGCTAAAGATTAAAAACTTTTAATAAATAGTGAAAATGACTATCTTTTAGATCTTGGGGAAAAGGAGAATTCAAAAACAAGATACAGAAACATTCACTATAAAAGACTAATCAACAATGACTAATGTTTTAAAAGGCAATCCAAGAAAAATGGCTATGTTAACATCAGACCTACATTAACACCAGATAACATAGATGACAGAGCAAAGAAAATGGGACCAAAAGGGACATTATATAATGACAAAAAGATCAAGCCACCAGGAAGACATAATAACCGTAAATCTGTATGTACCAAATATCAGAGCCTCAAAACATACAAACTAAAAACTGAGCTGAAAGGAGAAATACCCAAAATTACAGCTGGAGACTTCAACACTTCACACCCAAAATGAAAACTGAACCATGCTATGAACTGACATTTCACAGAAGATATGTACTGACTAATCAACATATGAAGAGGTACTCAAATTTCTTAAATATGAGGGAAAGGCAAATTAAGACCACAATGAGAGACTATTTCATATTCACCTGGTTGAAAACAACTTTCAAGTGTTGGAGATCCATGGAATTGTTTATACAGGGGAAGTGAAGTGTAAGTGGGTATAAATAATCATGTTAGAACACAACAGAGCATCATCTAGTAAAGTTCTCCTTTTGCTTAATTTATAATTCCCAAATTCCAGTCCTAGGCATATTCTAAGAGAAATTCCTACACTTGTTTGTGAGAATACACACGTGAATTTTCATGGCTCCACTGTGTATGAGTACAAAAAATTAGAAACAAGAAAATTTCCATGAAAATGGATGAATACATAGTGTTATATAAACGACTATTGGAGAAAAAAAGTGAGTGAACTATAACTGTGTGCATGCTCAGTTGCTAAGCTGTGTCTTGCCTCTTTGTAACCCCATGGACCATAGCCTGCCCAACTCCTCTGTCCATGGGATTTCCCAGCTAAGAATACTGGAGTAGGTTGCCGTTTCCTTCTCCAGGGGATCTTCCTGACCCAGGTAAGGGATCTTCCGAACCCATGTCTCCTGCATTGGCAGGTGGGTTCTTTACTGCTGAGCCATCAGGGAAACTGAACTTAGTTACATGCATCATGAATCTCAGTTACGTACTATTGAATGAAAAGTACAAATCCTATAAGACAACATAAACAGATACTTTTTATAATGTTCAAATAAAAAAGCAAAATATACACAAGAGTACAATGAAACAATTTTTTCTGAGAATGTCAGTTTTTCATGGCATTATAAAAATGATATGCATGTATTTTAAACTTATTTTTTAGCAATTTTTAATTGTGGTAAAATAACCAGTCCATTCTGAAGGAGATCAGCCCTGGGATTTCTTTGGAAGGAATGATGCTAAAGCTGAAACTCCAGTACTTTGGCCACCTCATGCGAAGAGTTGACTCATTGGAAAAGACTCTGATGCTGGGAGGGATTGTGGGCAGGAGGAGAAGGGGATGACAGAGGATGAGATGGCTGGATGGCATCACTAACTCGATGGGCGTGAGTCTGAGTGTACTCCGGGAGTTGGTGATGGAGAGGGAGGCCTGGCATGCTGTGATTCATGGGGTCACAAAGAGTCGGATACAACTGAGCGACTGAACTGAACTGAACTGAAACATAACATAAAATGTACCATTTTGAGATGAAACAATCTTAAAAAGTAATGGATAGAATAATTAGATAAAGTAGATGAATTCCTTAAAAAACTCAAATTACCAAAACTGACACAAGAAAAAACAGACTATCTGAATAGCCCTTTATTTATTCAAAAGACAAATTATGTGATGGACTGAATGTGTTCCCCAAAATTCATGTATTGAAGCCCTAACTGCCAATGTATTTGGAGGTAGGGCCTGGCCTTTACAGAAATAATTAAGGTTAAGTGAGGTCTTAAAAGTAGACCTGAGAGGATCACATCCTTATAATAAGAGACACCAAAGACTTCTCCCTCTCTTCCCCACCACCACACACCACACTTAGGAAAGGCTATGGTCCTTGTCTTCGTATAAGAACACTAATCCCATCATGGGTGCTCCGTTCTCATGACCTCATCTAAACCCAATCACCACCCAAAGGGCCAGAATCATCACACTGGGCATTAGGGATTCAACATACAGATTTTGGGAGGACACAGGGGTTCAGTTCATAACAAGATGACATGAGAAAAAGTACATGGCAAATGTTCTGTAAATTGTAGACCACTATCTCTCATCATTATTATAGTTGTTATGTTGGTTAATCAGAATGTCAGCAATAACCTGTGAGAACATGTTTTTAGTACTTCAGTGCTGAGAAATACCACTACTGGGCCTCAAAGAGTAAAGGGGTAGATACCATCTGCTCATAGGTATGTGAAGCAATGAGGGATCTTACATATAGCTGGTGGGAATGTGACATGGTGCAGTCACTCTGAAACTGACAGGTAGTTTCTATTAAAGCTAATCATATAACTACACCATGATCCAGCCAGTCCACTCATATGTATACTCCCAACAGAAATGCATGCTTATAGGCAACAAAAAATATGGTTAAGAATATTCATAGCAGCATTCTCCATAATATTCTGAAAAGTCAAATGTTCATCGACAGGAACACAGGTATGTGTAATCTATTAATTCACTGAGCTATTGCACAGTGAGAAACTAACTCCAAATAAATGCAACCACACAGATAAATTCCAGAGCCATAATGATTATCAAAAGAAGACAGGCAGGGCCATATTGTGCACTGTGGGGCTCCATTTATAAAACTTCAAAACTAATCTATGGGACTTCCTTGGTGGTCCGTAGCTAAGACTCCAAGCTTGCAATGCAGGAGGCCTGGGTTCAATATCTGGTCAGGGGACTAGACCCCATATGCTGCAACTAAGAGTTCGCATGCTATAACTAAAAGATTCCACATGCCGCAACTAAGACCTGGTGCAGCCAAATAAATAAATGAATGTTTTTAAAAAAAAAACCCTAAATCTATGGTGACAGAGTCTAAATACTGGTTAATTTTGTAGAAGGGGATATTAACAAGGAGGGAAGCACAAGAAGCCTGAGAGGTGCTGGAAATACTGCATTTCTTGACACATACAGTGGATACGCTGGTTTATATATATGTAAAATTTCATATGATGGAGCTTTAAGGTTTATACATTCACTATGTATAAATTACACCTCAGTACAAAAATTCAAGGAAATATTGACTAGTAAAGGAGAGGTCTGTGTAGATGTCTCTTCTGAGAATGAGAAGAGTCTTCTAAAAAGCTTGGTTGTTCAGCTGAAATACAGTCAACAACTTCTGGATGTCGTTGGAAGCCAAGAGCATTTTTTTTTATGTTTCCTGCAATTGCAAGAAACTTCAGCATGTTTTTTCTGTTGAGCAGAGAGAAGATGGAGATATAGAAGAGGGAAGAAATAAATGAAGAAACATGTTCTCTGATGCAGTGGACAGACTCCTGTATGGTTTCCCGTAATCCCTTCCTCATGGTGTTCCCACAGTTTTTGAGACTCTCTGCCTGAATCCTGGGCTTCCCAGGTGGCACTAGTGGTAATGAACCTGCCTACCAATGCAGGAGACATAAGAAACATGGATTTAATCCTGAATCAGGAAGATCCCATGGAGAAGGAAATGGCAACCTGATCCAATATTCTTGCCTGGAAAATCCCATGGACAGAGGGGCCTGGTGGGCTATAATCCATGGGGTCACAAAGAGCTGGACATAACTGAAGTGACTTAGCATGCATACATGCTGAATCCTAGCAAAATTTACTTCTAAAGAATAGAATATAACAAAGGCGGTAGAATGTAACAGATAAAGTATATGTGCAGAACCTCTCTTGCTGGAATCTCTTACACCATTACTTGATCTGAAGAAGTAAGCTGATGCGTTGTAAACTGCCTACAACTACAGCTTTGCAGGGGATCAAGCTAAGCTGTGCCTAGATTTCTGATCCACAGATGAGATAATAAATGAGTGATATTTTAATATTAAATGAGTGATTTTTACTCACTCATTGCAATCTGGCAATAGATAACTAAGACACCTGAGAAGGTAGGTGAAGGTATGACCTAGACTCTGCTAGGAAGATCAGCCATGGCCAGGGATGAGAACTTTTCTGTAGAGGTGAGAAAGAAGCTTCAGGGATAAGCAGTAAGGGTTAAAAAGCAAGAAAAACAAGGGAACAGCCTTTATTTTCTGAATGAACTGGGTCATATGTTGAGATCTCAATGACTGGGGAGGTGGTGATGTTTGGAATAAGGTAAAAGTGGACAGGGGAGTGGATAAGAGACACAGAGCTGATCATGGAGGGACTATGTTAGCATTATGCAGGCAAAAGATTTACAGTCTGGGCTAGGGTGATAATGATGGAACTCATGGAACTGGTGGAGGTGACAGATTCAGGAAAACATATGATGAACTATGATCAAGATTCAGGAATGGCTGCATCATGAGCATGATGAAAATGGAGGTGTTGTTCAAGTTTGTTTTTGGTTTTCTCAACTTCTTGAACAGCAAGACCACTGACTGAAATGGGGAGATGAGAGGAGTGGACAAGATCTTGAGATCCTTCTTAGGCATGATGGGTATGAAGTGCCTCTGAAACCTCCAAGTGAAGATGTAGAACTGTAGGAAGGGATGAAGATTTGAGACAGACTCAGTGGACTGAGGAAGGGCTGGCCAGAGATACTCACTGGCTGGCTGAGCAACCTGAGGGAACCCAAAGGGGAGCGATCACAAATCTGCATTGATGCTAGCCACACATTTGATGTGGGGCTGACAAAGGCAAACATCCTCTTAAGATTTTACAAGACAGGAGAGCAAGAGAATGACAAGGCTAGGGATTGCTTCTGAATATCTCATTTACAAATGGAAGCATGGATGCCTGCAGGGATGTACAGTACAGATAAATGACTGGATAGAGGTGGAAAAGAGTGAGATGCAAAGTAGAGTTGGAGGTAGTAATCTGCAGAAAAAAAAATGACTCTTTTCTGAATCCAGAAGGTAGTTTGAGATACCATTAGTCACTATTCATATGAGTAATAATACATGAATATTGTTAAGTCATATTGTTAAGTCACTTACTTTGGGTCAGGCAATGGAAGGTGAATGGAAGTGACTATGTGAGCAAGTGGGTATGACTACTCCCCTTCTCTCCTATTCCTTTTGGCCATTGGATGATGTCAGGGCAATCTTACAGCCACATACTGACAATAGAATACACCTGGTCCCTAAATAGATATGTGGTACAGAATTTGCCTGCAGACCCACATAATGTGTGTGTGTGTGCTCAGTTGCTCAATCGTGTCTGACTCTTTGCAGCCCTATGAACTATAGTCCGCCAGGCTCTTCTGCCTATGGAATTTTCCAGGCAAGAATATTGGAACAGGTTGTCATTTCCTACTACAGGGGATCTCCCCAACCCAGGGATCAAACCAGCGTCTCACGCATCTTCTGCATTGGCACGCAGATTCTTTACAACTGTGCCACTTGGGAATCCTGATCACGTTATACCATGGCACAAATGAGAAAAACAAGTCTTGCTGAGCCACCAAGATTTGGAGTTTATCTCTTACAGCAGGCAGCATTCACTTAGCCTAACTTGTATGTCAAAGGCACAGGAAGATCATGCAACTTCCCCAGGGTCCTGATGCTTCTGAATGGCCAAGTACAGAGTCTGTCTCTTACTCAGGATAGCACATTTCAACCCCAGTAAAGGCAAAGAGTGTGATGGGATTGGGAAGACAGAGGAAACGCAATTAAAAGGACTCCATGATCACTCAAGACCCCCAGAAAGTCACAGAAAGAAACTGCCCATGGAAAGGGGTACTGCCCACTCAATGGGGCTGACTGGCAGACTGCCAGTCACTCCCCGGCAGTCTGCCAGCTGCCATGCCACTCACCTGTACAGGTGTTTCCAGAGAGGCCTCTCTTTACTGTCCACAGTTCTGGCCCATACTCCAGTAGCTGAATCAGCTCTGCCTTAGGAACAGGATGCCCTGTACATGGAGAAATAAATGGGGCATGGGTATATAGGTAAAGACAAAAAGGAAAATCTCACATATACAGAAGTGAACACCTTGAACATACCACTATGAAACCCCAAAGGGGACACCTTCCAAAAGTCTTTCCCTAATTAAATCAGCAAGATTCAACCTTCCCATGCTTCAGAACTACTTAGACACACCTGGTTCTAACACAGAACAAATTAAACCAGATCTCTGGGCATAAAGACAGTACTGGTTGTTTTCAAACCTCACCAGGTGATTCTGGTGCCCAAGGATGGCTGAAAACACTAGACTAAATCAACTGATAGTCAGTTGTCTGAGGAAGGCCATGACCTAAAACTGCTACCCATTCTGAAGAAAAATCCAGTTTGGGAAGATGAGGCTGAATGTGGGGACTTGCTACCCTATTTGTTGCTACACCATCCTGTGGCCAATTCAGGGATGCTGGCCCAATGACCTGGACCAAAGAGAGAAAGCACACAAACAGAGAATTGGGTTGGGAGGTACCAACCCAGGAGCCAGCACCACCACAGGGCTTCTCATTAGGTGAAGTAATAAACTTTCTTTAGGGTGAAATTTGTATGATGTGGTTTTCTGGCACATGCAGCCAAATATATTTTGCCAAATGTGAAGGTTTAAAGATAGGAGGATTCTGAAGAGAAGTCAGTGACTTAGGCAGCAGGACCACAGAAACTCTGATTAGAAAATCCTGTACTGCAAGCCAGAGTGCACCCAGCTGTCACTTAGCAAATGTTCGCTGAGGTCTGCTCTATATCTGGCACTGAGGAGGCAGGGGAAAAGGTGAACCAGATCTTCCTTTGTCTCTGCTGGACCTGAGCTCCCTGCCCACTCAGGGAATTGGCTTGTGTTTGTCCCTCCACTTGGAATACTATTCCCCAGATGCCTCCTTTCAATAACTATTCACAATTGTCACAAAACACTGTAGTTACTTCACTGAAGACTAACCTCCTGGGAGAGACTATATGGACACAAGGCAGGGAAAGCCCAGTTAGAGGTAACCATTTCTGGGTAAAGTGGCCAACTAAGCTTTAGATGGAAGAACATTTAGGATTTATTATTTTGTATAATTTTATTGTGCAATTTGTATATGATTATATTTGTATGTAATTTGTATAATTTTGTATATTATTATGTATAATTTATTATACATAACAAATATCTATATGGCACTTTCTAAGTTCCCAGTTCATTCTATGCACTTTAAATATATTAGTTCGCTAGGGCTAAGTGAAAGGGTTACTACTAAAATGATAAAATAAAAATAATCATGAGACAGTCAGACCAGAACAGGCTGAGGGTGGAGGGAGAAGCAAAGGCAGTTTCCTCAGGTCTTCTTAATCGATCATGCTCAGAGAGAGGGTAGAACGAAAGAAGCTCTGGGTACCACATGTGAGGTGAGGCCTTACCCAGTGAGACCAAGAGGCCACAAGTCTCCAACATCACCTCCTGGTACAAGGTCCTCTGGGCCAGGTCTAGATGTCTCCATTCCTCCCCAGTGAAGGTTATGGCAATATCTTCAAATGATATCAATGCCTGCAAAGTCAAACAGAGATGGTGGGGTGACTGTATGGCTATTAAATTAGAGCCTACTGCTTGGTTAGTGACAGAAACTCAGAGAGATCCAAGGCCTGAATCCCTGAGTATCTCCTGAGAATTCAGCTCTGTGCTGGGTTCAAGAGGGAGGTAGATGGTGCTGTAGATGGAATACAAATAGTGTGAGAGAGAAAAGCCACCTATATGGGAATCCACTGGAGAGTGATGTGAAACAAAAGTAATCTTGTGTGGACTCTGAGTCTGTTACTGTAATTCAAGCAAGGATAAGAGCAGTGGCAGCTGAGCCTCACTGGTCTGCCCTCTATGCTGTGCCCTTTAGATGCTGTGTTAAAGCAACTAAAAATATCTAGTTCTGCACCTAGACTTCTTGGGATTTAAATTCAACCTTTTGAACCAAAACATGCTAATTTCTTTGAGCCTCAATTTCCACATCAATACAATAGTTCCAACTTCACCAGGTTCTTGCAGAGATTAAAGTGAAAATGTTCATAAAGCAAACAAGTACAGTGCCCAGCACTTGTCAGTGCTCAATGTGTATTTGTGAATTTCATTAATCCTCTCACAGCCCATAAGGTAAACACCATCACTGTCTCCATTTCACAATCAGCAAATGGGGGCTCAAAGTCAAGTTGCCCAGAGTAACATGTCTAACGAGAGAGACAAGATTTGAACCCAGGTCCCTGTGGTCCAGCAATGATAGGGGATTTAGATTTGATCTAGGTATCATGCGAGCTCCAGAAGGTAGAATCTTTCATTCATCAACCACTTACTGAAGACTTGGTACAGGTCCTGCATTCTTCTAAGCCTGGGGACAGGAGCTCCCACATCCCTGACAAGGAACTAAATAAATAAGCAAGATAAAGTCATATGGCCTTAGGAGCTCCAAAATGAAGAAAAATAAGATGACTACAGAGATTACAGGAGACTTTAGATGGGGCAATCAGGAAGACCTCTCTGAGCAGATGTGGAACAAGGCTGGAATGAATTAGGGGGCAAGCCAGGAAAAATGGATAAACAAGCAAAGTTCTGAAGGTGATCAGAGCTATGTTGACAGCAAACAAAGTGAAGAATAACTTAGGGCCTGTCCATGTGTTTACATCCCTTGAGACACAACATTCCTATGCACTGTCACTAATGAAAATTGTAACGGATTCACTTTTAAAATATAAGTAAATGTGTTGGGGAATTGGAACCGTCAGTGGCAAGCCAATGGACTTGCACCCAGATGGTACCTACAAAGAGAAATCCAGTGACAGGCTTGTCTTCTGCTCTGTCCAGGCAACTTCTATTAGAGGAGCAGCCAATTCCAGAAACACTGCTCCCACCCCACTTCTGCTCTCCAGGCTGTCTCATCTGTCTCCCAGTTCTCAGCTGCGCTGAGGCCAGAGGCAGGGATGTCTGAGGGTCAAACTCCACCTGGGGTGAGCCTGAAATAACAGCAAGACCAGGAGAGTCCTTCTCCAGAAACAACATCCAGATGCTCTCTAGGTTGTGCTGAGCACTCAAGGACACACGTCACAAGCATATCCTCTCCAGTTCCTCCGACCGAGACAAAAGTTGTTAATACTTCAATTTTAGACCCGAGGGAATAGAGGCCAAGGGCCGTGAATCCATAAGCTTAGAGCCAATTATGGATGCCTCTCTTTACAACATTTGGCCTGGATTCAGAACCCTGGATGGAACTGATGAGCACTCTCGTTCCCACACCTCATTTTCACCGAACGTCCAGATCCAAGCGTATTAAGACGGAAAGGTGGAGAGGCCCGGGATTCCCTATATCACAGAGTGGCACTATGCGGACCGCGACCCCAGCGCACTTGGGCACCCTCCACTCACCAGCGCCGGCGCCGCCATGGGGCCCGTGGGCAGAGCGGGACGGCGGGAGGCGGTGACAAAAGCAGGTAGAGCGGGCTCAGCCGACCCGAAGCCAGCTCTGCACGGAAGTATCTGGGACCTGAGTGTCCGCGGTGTGGAACGCGCATAAGGCCCGGGGAGCCGCCTCTGGGAGCTGTGGGGACGGAGGGCTGGGAGCTCGAATGCTCGGCTGACAACCCGTTCCAAGCGGAGTCACTGTTCACGCAAAAGTGTGACGGTGGGTTCAAGTCTCCTCACGGCTCTCTGCTCGGTATAGAAGACCTTTTTCTGTGGAGCGGTCAATGTTCAGTGCTCCAGGAGAGGAAGCCCGTAAAGCTAGACAGACCGCTAGTAACCGACATCCTAATACTAGACCAAGAAGCCCCGCCCAAGCTGCCACCACTGCCCGCCTCCGCTTTACGTCATTGGCTGAGCGCCCAAGGCCGTCATTGGAGACACTGCCTTCTGGGTAATGTAGTTTCTGACTTCATCCTGGTGAGCACGTCCAGTTTTCATGGAAACTGTGTCTTAAGGTTCCATGGCATCTAATCCTATCAGTTCAGTTCAGTCGCTCAGTTGTGTCCGACTCTTTGCCACCCCATGAATCGCAGCACGCCAGGCCTCCCTGTCCATCACCAACTCCCGGAGTTCACTCAGACTCACGTCCATTGAGTCTGTGATGCCATCCAGCCATCTCATCCTCGGTCGTCCCCTTCTCCTCCTGCCCCCAATCCCTCCCAGCATCAGAGTCTTTTCCAATGAGTCAACTCTTCGCATAAGGTGGCCAAAGTACTGGAGCTTCAGCTTTAGCATCATTCCTTCCAAAGAAATCCCAGGGCTGATCTCCTTCAGAATGGACTGGTTGGATCTCCTTGCAGTCCAAGGGACTCTCAAGAGTCTTCTCCAACACCACAGTTCAAAAGCATCAATTCTTCGGCGCTCAGCCTTCTTCACAGTCCAACTCTCACATCCATACATGACAGCCATTCCCTTCTCCAGTGGACCACATTCTGTCAGACCTCTCCACCATGACCCACCCGTCTTGGGTTGCCCCGCGGGCAGGGCTTGGTTTCATTGTGTTAGCCATGGGTGTGGTCCTAGTGTGATTAGATTGACTAGTTTTCTCTGAGTATGGTTTCAGTGTGTCTGTCCTTTGATTTCCTCTTGCAACACCTACCATCTTATTGGGTTTCTCTTACCTTGGGCGTGAGGTATCTCTTCACGGCTGCTCCGGCAAAGTGCAGCCGCTGCTCCTTAACTTGGATGAGGGATATCTCCACACTACCGCCCTTCCTGACCTTCAACGTCGGATAGGTCTTCTTGGCCCTCCTTCGCCCATGCAGCCACAGCTCCTTGGATGTTGGGTTGCTCCTCCCGGCTGCTGCCCCGGCCTTGGGCGCCGCCTCTGGCCTCAAGTGCCACCTCTGGCCTCGGGCGCGGGGTGGCTCCCCCCGGCCGCCGCCCCTGTCCTCGGACGCCGGGTGGCTCCTCTTGGCCGCCTGCACCTTAGTGCACCACTCGTGGCATGAACAGTAATACAATAAAAGTACAGGAAATTAAAAGCTCACTTACATCGCTGGACAGATGATACAGGCAGAAAATTAATAAAGAAATATGGGCCTTAAATAATGCATTTGATCAGGTTGACTTATTAGATACACAAAAAATATTTCATTCAAATAAAACACAATACATATTCTTTTCAAGTGCCCAAGGAACACTCTCAACAATAAATCATATGCAACTCCACAAAACAAGTCTTCCACAAAGCAAGTCTTAGTATATTTAAGAAAACTAAAAGTATATCAACTATCTTGTCTGACCACAACAGGATAAAACAAGAATATAACCAAGGAAAACTAGGAAAACCATAGCCTTGTGATCTAAACAACATGCTACTAAACAACAAATGGTTCCTTGAAGAAATCAAAGATAAAATCTAAAAAACAACCTTAAGACAATTGAAAATGAAAACACAATGCTTCAAAACCTATGAGGCAGAACAAAGAAGCTCTAACAGGGAGGTATATAGTAATATAGGCCTACCTAAAGAAAACAAACAAACAAAAAAATCTCAAATAAATAAACTAACCTTATCCCTAGAGGAATGAAAATAAAAAGTGCCAACAAAACCTGAAGTTTGTAGAAGAAAAATAATAAGCTTGGAGAAGAAATAATCGAAATAGATACTGAAAAACAAGTGAAAAGATCAATGAAACCATGGGCTGCCGCCTACCAGGCTCCTCCACCCATGGGCTTCTCTAGGCAACAGTACTGGAGTGGGGTGCCATTTCCTTCTCCGAAGCTAGTTCTTTATTGAGATAAAAATTGATAAACCTCTAGTGAAACACATCAAGGAAGAAAGAGAGAGACAAAATAAATGAAATCAGTAAAGAAAGAGAAGCTATTAATAAAGGTGATTTTGTATTGCTCAACTTTACTGTTTTTAGATACTGGAATACATTCTTAAATAAGTGTGGTTATATTGCACATCATTTTAAAGCACATTTCTTACTTTATTTTGCTAATGACATTACTTTCTGTGTATTTTATATTTATTTTAGACTATGGAAATTATATTAGACAAAAAGCAAATTCTGGCAATTTTCTTATTCGAATTCAAAATGGATTGTAAAGCAACTTGGAGAGTTTTATAAATATTTTGAGGTGTTTCAATATATTAAAAATTGGTTATATTTTTAATTCATTTTACATTATAAAACTATTTTTCAGAAGAACAGAATTCATCAGTCTTGGTCAAAAGGCACAGAAAAGGTTAAGAACAGGTGGGCTGGATAATCAGCAAGGTTTCTTTCAAATGGATGAAGTTTATAGCTATTATCTCCTCCAATGGGTCTACTGTCCAACTTTTATCTGGCTTAAGGGTTTCTAAGATAGCGTGTAGGGAATAAAAGGGTGAGCTTCCCTGACAGCTCAGTTAGTAAAGAATCCTTCTGCAATGCAGGAGACCCTGGTTTGATTCCTGGGTTGGGAAGATCCCCTGGAGAAGGGATAGGCTACCCAATCTGTATTCTTGGGCTTCCCCTGTGGCTCAGTTGGTAAAGAATCCACCTGCTATGTGGGAGGCCTGGGTTCAATCTCTGGGTTGGGAAGATCCCCTGGAGAAGGGAAAGGCTACTAACTCCAGTATTCTGGCCTAGAGAATTCCACAGACTATAAAAGAAAGTTCCAACTCCCAGTGATGAAGAAATATGTCAGCTAGGGTAAGAGACAGACCCAAAGCTAGAGCAAGTCAGATACACTGCAAATACTACAGTCAGTAATATGTGTGAGTTCAGATTCATAAGAAGAAATGCACTAGAGAACTATAAAGAAAGCTGAGTGTCAAAGAATTGATGCTTTTGAACTGTGGTGTTGGAGGACTCTTGAGACTCCCTTGAAATGCAGGGAGATCAAACCAGTCAATCCTAAAGGAAATCAATCCTGAAAATTGAAAAGACTGATGCTGAAGATGAAATTCCAATACTTTGGCCACGTGATGCGAAGAACCAATTCACTGGAAAAGACCCTGATGCTGGGAAAGATTGAAGGCGGGAGGAGAATGGGACAACAGAGGATGAGATGGGTGAATGGCATCACCGACTCAATGGACATGAGTTTGAGTAGGCTCCAGGAGTTGGTGACGGACAGGGAAGCCTTGCATGCTGAAGTCTACGGAATTGCGAATAGCTAGACACAACTGAGCGACTGAACTGTGATGAAAGGTAGCTAACAAGCAATGTACCAAACCATATAATAAATTCGCAACAAATATTCTCAATCAGGTGAAACAGAAAGGGGAAGATAAACAATTGATATAAAAGTGAAATCATCAAGGGACACAAACAAAAATCCAAGTTCTCTTTTTTACAAACTTGTATTGAAAGATTTTGCAGGAGGGCAGTGAGAGAAGCACAGAACTAGGTTGGAGAGAGGCAGGGAGAGGAGATAGGATACATGAATCACAGTCCTTTTCTGACCTTAAAGGGCCTTATAATTTCAGCAGCAGGCAGTTTATCGCGCAATACAAGGAAATGAAGTAGAGAGGGAAAAAATACACATGAGGAGAATAAGCCAAGCTGGAATTATCAATAGTCATCATTTCCAGAGGGAAGTGTCACCACAGAGATTTAGGCTGATTTCTATCCAAACTCCATGTCCCTCTATTAGCCCTGGACCACTTCAACTTTAGTTGTATATAGCTTAGTGACTTATTTTCCTAAATTCAACTGCTTACAAGATTTCTTATTTTCATTTGGGATGTTTTGATTAATTACATTCTTCAATATTCCAATGATTCACATTTGGGAAACTCATTTTAACTAAGCCCAATATGATCACAATTCCATCTGATAACAGAGATGAGCTCTGTCTTTGTCCAATCCTTCCTAGAACACTGGATTGATCCAGAAAGGTGTGAAGACCCTGACCTAAGAGGAAAAAGAAAATCCAGAAGGAGTTAGTTCCTATGATACTTCACAATATTCACGATTCTAGGGACAGAATCAAAAGTTGGCTTGGAATCCAATTGACAATTCCTTTTCACCATCATCGCTAAATCTCCTATTGAACACTTGATCCCTGTACAGGCTGCAGGACATTGCTTCATGACGGCATCAGCAGAATAAGATGCACTCATTCAGAGTAGAGGAAAAGGCATGTTTTTCTGTTTACAACTCTTCTGACCCCAAAGCAATTCTCTTCTGAAACTCTCTCAAAGACAGTGAGTAGCAAGGGTTGGGAGGTAGACATAGCCTGGCCCAGTATAAGCATAAGCAGGTGAATCGTCTGCAAAGAATTTTAAAATAGTAATAAGACTGAAAGAAAGTCAGTCTGACTTTCATCACATTGCATCACTATGCTAAACAATGTTAGTGATACAATAACTCTCAAAGAAAAATCTTTTGTTTCTCTAAGTGCTAAACAAATGGTCGTTTTGTCGTTCAATTGCTAAGTCACGTCCTACTCTTTGCAACCCCATACACTGCAGCACCCAGGCTCCTCTGTACTCCACTATCTCCCAGAGCTCACATCAGGCACATTTTGTTCCTCCAACCCTTGTGGTAGAACCAGCCATGCTTCTAAAACTATAAATTTAAAATAACCCTAGTCATGTAAGATTTTTATCTCCTGAGTTATTTTTTGTTTTGAGATGAAGTTTCAAATGAGGTCAAGTCAGACAAAAAAGTATCTGCAAACAGCCAGAATATGCCTTGGACACCAGTAAGACACCAAGGTTTAAAATTGTTCCTTGAACATCAATCCACAAAATTGTATAGAAAGCCAGTAACGATGCACCAACATAATGTAAGGAAAGTGATATAGACAAAAGGAATCGAAGTATGAGTACTGTCAGGAGAACAAACAAGAGATGACAGTCTCATATAGCCAAAAAACATTAAGTTGGTGCAAAAGTAATTGTGGGTTTGCACTGTTGAACTTTACCATTTGATATTGGTAAATACTCTTACCAATACATTCTTAAATAAATGTGGTTATGTTAGGTATCATTTTAATGTACATTTCTTGCTTTATAGTTTTTTGCTAATGACATTACTTACAATTTTATATTGATTTTAGACTACAGAAAAGATTTTAGACAAAAAGCTAATTGGATTGATTTTCTTATTCGAGTTCAAAATGGGTGGTAAAGCAGAAGAGACAACTCGCAACATCAACAACGCATTTGGCCCAGTAACTGCTAACGAATGTACAGAACAGTGGTGGTTTAAGAAGTTTTGCAAAGGAGATGAGCGCATGGAAGATGAGTGTATGGCCCAGTCATCAGAGGCTGACAACGACCAATTGAGAGCCATCATCAAAGCTGGTCTTCTTACAGCACACAAGAAGTTGCCAAAGAATTCAACGTCGACCATTCTACAGTCATTTGGCATTTGAAGCAAACTGGAAAGGGGAAAAAAGTCGATAAGTGGGTACCTCATAAGCTAACTGAAAAACAAAAAAATCAGTTTTAAAATGTCATTTTCTCTTATTCTATGCAATAACAGCAAACCATTTCTCGATCATATTGTGATGTGCAATGAAAAGTGGATTTTATATGACAACTGGCAATGCCCAGCTCAGTACTTGGAAGAGAAGAAGTCGAAAACACTTCCCAAAGCCAAACTTGCACCAAGGAAAGCCCATGGTCACTGTTTGGTGGTCTACTGTCCGTTTGATTCACTAGAGCTTTCTAAATCCCACTGAAATCATTACATCTGAGAAACATGCTCAGAAAATTGATTTGTTGTTCAGTCATGTTTGACTCTTTGAGACTCCATGGACTGCAGCAGGCCAAGTTTCCCTGTCCTTCACCATCTCCTGGACCTTGCTCAAACTCATGTTCATACAGACAGTGATGCCATCCAACCATCTCATCCTCTGTTGTCCCCTTCTCTTGCCTTCAATCTTTCCCGACATCAGGGTCTTTTCTAATGAGTTGGCTCTTTGCATCAGGTGGCCAAATTATTGGAGCTTCAGCATCAGTCCTTCCAAGAAATAGATGAGTTGCACCAAAAACTGCAACACGTGCAGCATTGGTCAACAGAAAGAGCCCAATTCTTCTCCATGACAACACCGGACCACATGTTGCACAACCAATGCTTCAGAAGTTGAATAAATTGGACTGTGATGTTTTGCCTCATCCATCATATTCACCTGACCTCTCGTCAACCAACTATCACTTTTTCAAGCATCTTGAAAACTTTTTGCAGGGAAAACACTTCCACAACCAGCAGGAGACAGAAAATGCTTTCCAGGAGTTTGACCAATCCTGAAGCACAGATTTTTACACTACAGGAATAAACAAACTTATTACTCATTGGCAAAGATGTGTTGATTGTATTGGTTCATATTTTGATTAATAAAGATGTGTTTGAGCCTAGTTACAATGATTTAAAATTTGTGATCCAAAACCACAATTACATTTGCACCAACTCCCTCAAAAGGACAGGAGGCCTTCAAAGACAAGCACTTAACTATAAAAGCACAAATGATCCAGGTGAGGAATAAATTCAGACAGCAATATAACTACACTTTAAGTTTTGAATGAGTACATATCTGCAAAGAGAATGAATGGATATAGCTGTATTAGAAAGAATAAATGAAAATAAAGGGTATTTGTGAACCATGAGCTTCTAGATGTTCAAGCTGGTTTTAGAAAAGGCAGAGGAACCAGAGATCAAATTGCCAACATCCGCTGGATCATGGAAAAACACAAGAGTTCCAGAGAAATGTCTATTTCTGCTTTTTTGACTATGCCAAAGCCTTTGACTCTGTGGATCACAATAAACTGTGGAAAATTCTGAAAGAGATGGGAATACCAGACCACCTGACCTGCCTCTTGAGAAATCTGTATGCAGGTCAGGAAGCAACCGTTAGAACTGGACATGGAAAAACAGACTGGTTCCAAATAGGAAAAGGAGTACGTCAATCAAGGCTGTATATTGTCACCCTGCTTATTTAACTTCTATGCAGAGTACATCATGAGAAACGCTGGACTGGAAGAAACACAAGCTGGAATCAAGATTGCCGGGAGAAATATCAATAACCTCAGATATGCAGATGACATCACCCTTATGGCAGAAAGTGAAGATGAACTAAAAAGCCTCTTGATGAAAGTGAGAGTGGAAAAGTTGGCTTAAAACTCAACATTCAGAAAACAAAGATCATGGCATCCAGTCCCATCACTTCATGGCAGATAGATGGGGAAACAATGGAAACAGTGTCAGACTTTATTTTTGAGGGCTCCAAAATCACTGCAGATGGTGATTGTAGACATGAAATTAAAAGACGCTTCCTCCTTGGAAGGAAAGTTATGACCAACCTCGACAGCATATTGAAAAGCAGAGGCATTATTTTGCCAACAAAGGTCCATCTAGTCAAGGCGATGGTTTTTCCAATGGTCATGTATAGATGTGAGAATAGGACTAAAAAAATTCTGAGCGCTGAAGAATTGATGCTTTTGAACTGTGGTGTTGGAGAAGACTCTTGAGAGTCCCTTGGACTGCAAGGAGATCCAACCAGTCCATCCTAAAGGAGATCAGTCCTGGGTTTTCACTGGAAGGGCTGATGTTGAAGCTGAAACTCCAATATTTTGGCTACCAATGCAGAGAGCTGACTCATTGGAAAAGACCCTGATTTTGGGAAAGACTGAGGGCAGGAGGAGAAGGGGACGACAGAGGATGAGATGGTTGGATGGCATCATCGACTCGATGAACATGGAAGTTTGGGTGGACTCTGGGAGTTGGTGATGGACAGGGAGGCCTGGTGTGCTGTGGTTCATGGGGTCACAAAGAGTCGGACACGACTGAGCGACTAAACTGAACTAAGCCAAAAACAACATGTACTAGCAATATGTGAGATTGCCGAGTTTTTTAAACATTCTCTCCCCCAAAAGAATTAACTTGTAAGCAATAACTGAATTTTTCTATTTAATTTTTGCTTACGTGAGGTTACACATTTTAATGTGTTCATGGATCACATGTATATCTTCTTTTTAAATATTCTAAGTTCCTCCTACATTTTTATATTGGAATATTTCCTGCTATTAATGAATAAGAGATTATCATATATAAGGAATGCCATTCCTTTGTGTGCATGCTAAGTCGATTAGTCGTGTCTGACTCTTTGTGACCCTGTGCGTTGTAGCCCACCAGGCTCCTCTGTCCATCCGGTTCTCCAGGCAAGAGCACTGGAGTGGATTGCCATGTCCTCCTCC
This sequence comes from Aepyceros melampus, assembly GCA_006408695.1. Classification (NCBI taxonomy): domain Eukaryota; kingdom Metazoa; phylum Chordata; class Mammalia; order Artiodactyla; family Bovidae; genus Aepyceros; species Aepyceros melampus. Next base: position 186,100 of record SJXQ01010285.1, read on the forward strand.
TGGGCAGCTTTCCGACCCAGGGATCAGATCGGATCAAACCCATGTCTCTTTCATCTCCTGCACTGGCAGGCTGGTTCTTTACCACTAGTGCCACCTGGGCAGATAGCTTGCTTTGTTATACAGAGAGGCAAATGCTTTTTGTCACTCATCTTTTAATTTTTTATGGGGTTGTATCTTTCAAGCTGCTTTATAAATGTTTTTTTCTTTTTCTGCCTAGAAAGGCTCTCCCTAATCTGAGATCAGAAAAAATATTCATCTGTAGTTTTTATTTTCCATTATTACTCTGTAATTTTGCTCTATAAGAAGTTTAATCAATCTGGGAGCTATCTGAGTACATGTACTGATTTCTAGACCTATTTTTTTCTAAAATATCAATTGTCTCAGCTATTGGAGGACATTTTTATTTGTTTTATATTCATCAGTAGGGTAGAAAAAATAGATCCAGCTTCCAGGATTTAGCTTGAAGTTTTTTTTATTTTTGTACCTATATCTCTCTGTTTAAAGTCATGAGTGAACTTTAAAATTTTTTGTCCAAAATGTTGAATGTTTTATATCTTGCACACGTGCAAAATACCTGCATTTACAAATATTTCTATTTAAATCTATGTTCTTTTGCTAGACTTGATTCCCTAAACATCATTCCTTCCTGGACAATAATAACTTTGGTCTGCTGTTCTAATGAGAACTAAAATCTACTGGCTCCAAGGTATTACAAAATTTGCTCAAGTCTCCTGTAGAAAACAGAATGAAACACTTTTTCCTTGGACTTCAGTATACTCAGAAGGCTATTGCTTACAGTTGCCAACTCTAATTGTGCACATCAGCTTTCATCATGTTGATCCAACATTCAAACTCAGAAACCATTAGTAGCAGCATTTTTAAAAAAATATATAAAGATGCAATTCTTCTAATTTTATTTTTCAAGACCCATTGGTTCTAGGGATACAAACTCTTCCTCCATTCTTAATGGATCTTACAAGTTTTCATAGCCAAATATTTTATAACTATGAATATCAAATACATCCCATCAGTTGATACTATTCCATAACTTACTCTGTTTAGTATATGTTATTTTGTGAGACTTTACATGCTGTTATCCAGTATTTTTTATAAAGCATTGACTAAATCCTGAAAAACTAATAGAAAAGAATAAAGGAGGTACAATTAATTTAAAGTTGCTGTTTGGGTTCCTTCCTGGAAAAAAATATTTTTTGAGCTGAAATTTCTTGTGTGTGGTTTCTAATGCTTTATTTGGAAAATAAACTTTTTAAGAGAAAGAATTTGGCGGATTTTTTTCTTCATGACATAACCAGGAAAAATAGTTTTAATAGTTTGAGAAAAAAAATAATTTGCTTTTCTTGGCTTAGAAAAATTTTAAATGACTTTATTTCTAAAATTCACTTATTACTATAAAATTCATATTCCACTAGATAAAAGCCTGCATAATTTAAATTAAGTCATTTATATGCAATTAAAGCTATATTTTATTATTTCTTATCCTCAAATATAACATTGTAAAAAATCATATTATTGTAACCACAATAAACTTCTTACCCATACTTTACTATTTTTAAACTGAATTTACACATTTGATCTCACATATAATCGAAGTAAAAATCTCTACCTCATACAGCTCAAATTAGAATATTTACTTCTTTAATTATATATTTTGTATTTATTTTAAATATATAAATTATTTATATGATTTTATATATTTTTATAAGTATATTTTTTTTGTTCAATAAGTTTGTCATCCAGACTAAAGAAAATTGAAGTCCTCATAAACTGAAAAAAAATCATTATGTTTTTTTACTTGTTTCAGAATGTATTCAAGAAAAGAATTATGTACTTACTCTTTTAGATAAATGAAGAGCATTCTAGAATAACTTTTACACTTTGCTGCCCTGGATGAATGCCAAAGTCAACAAGTATAGACAATGAGATGTGAATGCTGGTTGGTTTGCCCATGTCACGGCAGTCCTATCACTGCCCAGCGTATCTTTCTCTTCTCTTTAATTTATTAGTACATATTCAACTATATCTTGGAGAAGGCAATGGCACCCCACTCCAGTACTCCTGCCTGGAAAATCCCATGGATGGAGGAGTCTCGTAGGCTGCAGTCCATACGCTGAGGGTCGGACACGACTGAGTGACTTCACCTTCACTTTTCACTTTCCCACTCTAGTGTTCTTGCCTGGAGAATCCCAGGGACGGGGGAACCTGGTGGGCTGCTGTCTATGGGGTCACACAGAGTTGGACACGACTGAAGTGACTTAGCAGCAGCATTCAACTATATCTAACCTTGCAAGTTGAATTTTTTTTAAAAAATTAGTTACTGAAATAAATTTTGCTTGTTTACGAGCTTCCCTGGTGGTTCAGGCAGTAAAGAATCTGCTTGCAGTGCAGGAGACCCAGGTTTCATCCCTGGGTCAGGAAGATCCCCTGGAAGAGAGATGGCAATCCTCTCCAGCATTCTTGCCTGGAGAATTCCATGGACAGAGAAGCCTGGCGGGCTACAGTCTATGGGGTCGCAAAGAGTCAGAAACAACTGAGTGACTAACACTTTCACTTTTTTTGGAGAAATAGAATGATTTAAGTCACCTATGAGGAAGATTCATTTTAACATTTATTTCTTTAACCAATATTTTCTTTGTTTTTATATACAATTTTAAATACCTCATAATGGAATGAAAAATGGATTTACAGGGTGTTAACTTATTACATATGACCGGCATCTTTTCAAAAAAAAATAAGCCATTTTAATCATTAGAAACATTTATATTCAAATAAAGCAGTGCAAATATGGGGTTTCCCTGGTTAGCTCACCAGTAAAGAATCTGCTTGCAATGCAGGAGACACAAGAGACACAGGTTCTCTCTCTGGATGGGGAAGATCCCCTGGAGGAGAAAATGGCAACCCACTCCAGTATTCTTGCCAGGAAAATCCCATGGACAGAGGAGCCTTGTGGGCTACAGTCCATGGAATCACAAAGAGTTGGACACGGCTGAGCAACTGAGCACTCAGTGCAAAAATCTCAACTAATATCCATGATTTCTGCTGAAGCATTTAGCCCTCATCCTCCTCACAGTCACTACAAAAGAAGGAAAGTAATATAATTTTCTAATTCTTACTGTCTGATTTTAAACAAAAATTTTATCACGTGTTCATATTACATGGGACAGAAAAACACTTGGTTTAGAATCTGAGCTTCAAGGGCAAGACTCTGGTTTTACCTACCCTTCTATCCCTTAGCACCCACACATAGCAAATGTTTGTTATTGTGCTTTTTTTGAATAAAACTGTTCAACTACAATCAGAAGATTATAAATTCTGCAAATTTTTTCAAGATAGTAGTCTTTTTATCCACTCTGCTCAAAAGCTCAAGTCACAGAAACCAGCTGTACATCAAACAGACATTTCCTCATGGCACTCAGTTAATGAGATTCAGATAAATTCTATTCTTGTGACCTAGTTGACATAGTTACAGTTAGCTCCCCTGGCCTGATATGCTCATAGCATTTTCTCAGGGCTATTTCTCTAGCATCTATCACATTATAAGGATTTTAACTTGGATCTTATACCTGTGGGTATTTCTAGAACCAATTATTAAAACTGATACAGAATAAATGCTGATACTTGGTAACAGTTTAATAATTTTTTATTGAAGGAATCAGTGACTTGAGTTTGAAATGGCTCAAAATAAATAAAATGAATTGAATAATCTAATGGCCTAGCTTCTCCCAAAATCAACTACTTCAGCTGTGCTTCTAACGTGGAATAACATGCATTGTCTTTTGGAGATTATAAAAGCGGTATTTGCTAATTTAGAACGTTTGGAAAGAAGAAAAATCTAAATAAAAATAATCTATCAGCTACTAACTCAGTTAATACTAATTTTCTATTTCTCCTATGTGAGTATGTATATAAAGTAATATTAAAAGTAGTTCTTTGCTAATCTGATTTCAAATTTAATATGCCAAAATATTTTTTTGAAGTCATTAAATATTCTTCAGAAACATCATTTGGGATAGCTGCAGAGTATTCTAAAATAAGTTTTGTGACTTGCTATTGTGACATTTATTTTATTTTTGTTTCTCCTAGGACACTTAAAAATGTGAATAATAGCACTATTATTTGGGCAATAAAGATATTCACAAAAATTGAATATCTGCAGGAAAAATGTATAAATAAGATTAATAAATTGTGGGAGGTATTGGCTCTGCTAACAAGGATTATATCTAGACGCTTTTAAAATAGAATCATTTAAAAATTTCAAAGAATTCATAATGGTGACATATATTAAACTGACATAAAATCTGAAAAACCATTTCTTTAAAATTAGCAAGACACTTGGTAGGTTTTTAAATTGAATATTCAAATCAAATTTGACACCTCAGGAGAACATCAGTTCTGCTGTCAGAAATCAAAACAGTGATGTATGCTATATTTAGAAAGTAAGTGATAGAATATATATTTTTACTGTATTTTATTATGAAGAATTTAATTAACTTCATGAAATATCATTGACAAGTGAAATTGTAAAGTATTTGCTTTGCTACTTTCTAACCATACTTTTTGCTAATTGGCTAGAAATGTAAGTGCCAATCTAATTTTCTTAATGCTAAAGTATAGTGCTTTTAAAATTATAAGCACATGATTCAAAAGCTGATGGAATAAAGGATGTTTAAAATTGATTTTTTAAACCTAGTAAAACTTTTTTTTTAATTTCTATTTTAACAAACCAATCCCATTTTCAAGAAAACAAAATCATGGATTATTGGGTAATGATAAAATTGTTTAAATAATCTAGTTTTTAGTTAAAACAATAATTAAGCAACATTATTCTATTTGACCTATAAAATGTGCTTCCTCATTCCCAAATTATGTCAGTACCATATCTCTAACTGACCTATGTTCTTCAGTTCAGTTCAGTGGCTCAGTCATGTCTGACTCTTTGCAACCCCATGAATTGCAGCATGCCAGGCCTTCCTGTCCATCACCAACTCCCGGAGTTCACCCAAACTCATGTCCATCGAGTCTGTGATGCTATCCAGCCATGTCATCCTCTGTCGTCCCCTTCTCCTCCTGCCCCCAATCCCTCCCAGCATCAGAGTCCTTTCCAGTGAGTCAACTCTTCACATGAGGTGGCCAAAGAACTGGAGTTTCAGCTTTAGCATCATTCCTTCCAATGAACATGCAGGACTGATCTCCTTTAGAATGGACTGGTTGGATTTCATTGCAGTTCAAGGGACTCTCAAGCGTCTTCTCCAACACCACAGTTCAAAGCATCAATTCTTTGGTGCTCAGCTTTCTTTACAGTCCAACTCTCATATCCATACATGACTACTGGAAAAACCATAGCCTTGACTAGATGGACCTTTGTTGGCAAAATAATGTCTCTGCTCTTTAATACGCTATCTAGGTTGGTCATGATTTTCCTTCAAAGGAGTAAGCGTCTTTTAATTTCATGGCTGCAATCACCATCTGCAGTGATTTTGGAGCCCCCAAAAATAAAGTTGACACTGTTTCCACTGTTTCTCCATCTATTTCCCATGAAATGATGGGACCAGATGTCATGATCTTAGTTTTCTGAATGTTGACCTATGTTCTTAGTCACTGTTAAACTGCATGTTTATGGAGCACTTTGACAGGCCATAGCCTTGAAACAATCTGAGGAAAGCTAGCTTCTTTGAAATAAATATGTCACAGACACATACACATACATTCCACTGTATTGTATTAGCAAAACTAAAACTATGGTCATTACAAAATAGTCCTTCTGGGCATAGTCTCAAAATCTTAAAGAATTTACTTTTTAATGGCAGAATGGTGAATGTAGTTGTTATGGGGTGAATTGTGTCCCATTAAAATCCCTATATTGAAGCCCTAACCCCCAGGACCTCAGGATGTGGTTGCATTTAGAGGAAGGGCCTTACAGTTAAAAATTAAGCCTTTAGGGAAGCCTCTAATCCAATCAGACTGGAGTCCTAACAAGAAGAGTCCTAAATAGAAAGATCTACAGAGCATTCATGCCCAGAGGTATCACCATGTGAAATGGAGAGAACAGCCATCTAGCTCCATAAGTGTGAGAAAATAAATTTATATTGATTAAGTGATCCAGTCTACAGTATTATGCTATGCTAGCCCTAGCAAACTAACACAATCACATATAATACGTTAGGATAGAATGAATATATTTCATGTATACACACAGAGCCAAAAAACAAAGATATCTTTTCTTGGACCACTAGACATACAGTACAATAGCCTCTCTTTCTGATGTTTGACCTTTTTAATTTCATCAGAAAAGTGTGGGAGGGGAGCATGTAACTGAAAAATGTCAAGGAAAAATATGAAATTACTTAATAAGATAATATAACCCTGAACTTAACAATTCACAGATAATTAGGATAATAGACTCTTTATTTTTTCTCTTTTTTCAGTTGAATGAGAGACTCTTTAAATTCTACAGTGCTTAACAATTTTCAAAGCTTTCACACACATGATTTAATGTAATCCCATAATAACTCTGTTTTCCCTACCTCCATATTGCCCCTCTTCCATTTCTCTCCCCATTGGTAATTCCAGATTGTTCTCTGTATCTGTGAGTCTGCTTCTTTTTTTCCTTATTCACTAGCTTGTTGTATTTTTTAAATACCACATATAAGTGATATCATACAGTAGCTCTCTTCCTCCAAGTCCATCCACGGTGCTGCAAATGGCAGAATTTCATTCTTTTTATCACTGAGTACTCCATACCACATCTTCTTTATCCATTCATCTGTCAATGAATGCTTAGGTTGATTTCACACCAAGGGAATTGTAAATAATGCTGCTAGGAACTCTGGGGTGCATGGATCCTTTTCAATTAGTGGGGTTTTCCTCCCCCACATACACACCAAGGAGTGGAATTACTGAGTCATATGGTAGTTCCATTTTTAGGTTTTTGAGAACTCTCCATACTGCTTTCTACAGTGGCTGCACCAATTTATATTTCCAGCAATAGTGTATGGGACTTCCCAGGTGGTCCTACTTGTAAATAACCCGTCTGCCAATGCAGAGAAGACATAAGAGATGCAGGTTCAGTCCCTGGCTTGGGAAGATCCCCTGGAGGAGAGCATGGCAACCCACGCCAGTATTCTTGCCTGGAAAATCCCATGGACAGAGGAGCTTGGCGGGCTACAGTTGATGGGGCTGTGAAGAGCTGGATACAACTGAAGCTACTGAGCACACATACACAGCGCTGTACCAGAGGGTTCCCTTTGCTTTACATCCTTGCCAACACTTGTTATTTGTGTTTTTTGGTGATTGCCATTTTGACCAGTGTGAGGTTTTGATTTGCACTTCCCTGATGATTAGCGATGCTGAGTTCTTGATCTGTTCATGTGGCTGTTGGCTAACATAATTTCCTCTTTGGAAAAATATCTATTCAGTTCTTCTGTCTACTGTAAATCAGCTTGCTTAGTTTTTTGATGTTGAGTTGTACGAGCTGTTTATATATGTTGGATATTAACCCCTTATCAATCATATCATTTGCAAATATCAGAAGCTGGAGGAATCAGCTCCCTATCTTCAGATTGTACTACAAGGCTAGGGTCACCAAACTGTATGATACTTGTGGTTAATTTATCTATAATAAAGGAGGCAAGAATATACAATGGAGAAAAGATAGTCCCTTCAATAAGCGGTGCTGGGAAAACTGGACAGCTATATACAAAAGAAAGAAATTAGAACATTCTCTAACAAAAATATACAAAAATAAACTCAAAATGGATTAAAGATCTAAAGGTAAGACTGGACACTATAAAATTAGAAAAAAAAATAGGCAGGACAGTCCTTGACATAAATCAAAACAATTTTTTTTTTATCTCTTCTCCAAAAGCAAAGGAAATAAAAGCAAAAATAAACAAATGGGACCTAATTAAACCTAAAAGCTTTCACACAGCAAAGTCAACCATTAATGAAACAAGACAACCTACTGAATAGAATAATAGACTCTTTTTAAGAAAATTAATTTTGCTGGTTTTGATATCAATCTTAATTATTACTGTAATTACAAATTGGATAAAAGCTTATCCTTGAGGGAATGAATACTTTTCAGATTTAAAAAGTGCTTTAAATAAAATATGAAAAAGAGAAACAATTTTCATGTGGTATTTCACATCTTTTAGAATTGGTACTCGGAGAAGGCAATGGCATCCCACTCCAGTACTCTTGCCTGGAAAATCCCATGGACGGAGGAGCCTGGAAGGCTGCAGTCCATGAGGTCGCTGAGGGTCAGACACGACTGAGTGACTTCACTTTCACTTTTCACTTTCATGCATTGGAGAAGGAAATGGCAACCCACTCCAGTGTTCTTGCCTAGAGAATCCCAGGGATGGGGGAGCCTGGTGGGCTTCCGTCTATGGGGTCGCACAGAGTCGGACATGACTGAAGTGACTTAGCAGCAGCAGCAGCAGAATTGGTACTGGCTGGTCTTTTTTTTTTTGGATTCTTTTTTTTTTTTTTTTTACTTTACAATACTGTATTGGTTTTGCCCTACATTGACATGAATCCACCACAGGTGTACATGAATTCACCACAGTGTACATGAATTCCCAACCCTAAGCCCCACTCCCACCACCCTCCCCATATCATTTCTCTGGGTCATTCCAGTGCACCAGCCCCAACCATCCTGTATCCTGTATCAAACCTAGACTAGCTTTTCATTCTTACATGATAGTATTCATGTTTCAATGCCATTCTGGCTGGTCTTATTTGAAGAGTGTAGAAGGCAACAAGGAGGTCATGATCTGAGCCACAGTCGGCTCCCAGTCTTGTTTTTGCTGACTATATAGAGCTTCTCCATCTTTGGCTGCAAAGAATATAATCAATATGATTTCAATGTTGACAATTTGGTTATGTCCATGTGTAGAGTCTTCTCTTGTTTTGTTGGAAGAGGGTGTTTGCTGTGACGAGTGTGTTCTCTTGGCAAAACTCTATTAGCCTTTGCCCTGCTTCATTCTGTATTCCAAGGCCAAATTTGCCTGTTACTCCAGGTGTTTCTTGACTTCCTACTTTTGCATTCCAGTCCCCTATAATGAAAAGGACATCTTTTTTGGGTGTCAGTTCTAAAAGGTCTTGTAGGTCTTCATAGAACCGTTCAACTTCAGCTTCTTCAGCATTACTGGTTGGGGCATAGACTTGGATTACTACGACATTGAATAGTTTGCCTTGGAAATGAACAGACGCTGGGCTGGAAGAAGCACAAGCGGGAATCAAGATTGCGAGGAGAAATATCAATAACATCTGATTTGCAGATGACACCACCCTTATGGCAGAAAGTGAAGAGGAACTAAAAAGCCTCTTGACGAAAGTAAAAGAGGAGAGTGGAAAAGTTGGCTTAAAGCTCAACATTCAGAAAACGAAGATCATGGCATCTGGTCCCATCACTTCATGGGAAATAGATGGGGAAACAGTGGAAACAGTCTCAGACTTTATTTTTTTAGGCTCCAAAATCACTGCAGATGGTGACTGCAGCCATGAAATTAAAAGACGCTTACTCCTTGGAAGGAAAGTTATGACCAACCTAGATAGCGTATTAAAAAGCAGAGACATTCCTTTGCCGACTAAGGTCCGTCTAGTCAAGGCTATGGTTTTTCCAGTAGTCATGTATAGATGTAAGAGTTGGACTGTGAAGAAGGCTGAGCACCGAAGAATTGATGCTTTTGAACTGTGGTGTTGGAGAAGACTCTTGAGAGTCCCTTGGACTGCAAGGAGATCCAACCAGTCCATCCTAAAGGAGATCAGTCCTGGGTGTTCTTTGGAAGGAATAATNCCGTCTAGTCAAGGCTATGGTTTTTCCTGTGGTCATGTATGGATGTGAGAGTTGGACTGTGAAGAAGGCTGAGCACCAAAGAACTGATGCTTTTGAACTGTGATGTTGGAGAAGACTCTTGAGAGTCCCTTGAACTGCAAGGAGATCCAACCAGTCCATTCTGAACGAGATCAGCCCCGGGATTTCTTTGGAAGGAATGATGCTAAAGATGAAGCTCCAGCACTTTGACCACCTCATGTGAAGCGTTGACTCATTGGAAAACACCCTGATGCTGGGAGGGATTGGGAGCAGGAGGAGAAAGGGACGACCGAAGATGAGATGGCTGGATGACATCACTGACTCGATGGGCGTGAGTCTGAGTGAACTTTGGGAGTTGGTGATGGACAGTGAGGCCTGGTATGCTGCGATTCATGGGGTTGCAAAGAGTCGGACACAACTAAGTGACTGAACTGAATACAGAATAAACAGCACAATACAAATATAGTGTTACAGCTTTTGCTTTGTCACTATCTTTAAATAAACTTGGAGCAATAAAAATATCAATATATTAATCATTTATGGTGTTCTTCATTTTTTCCTGTGGATATGAGTTTGCATCTGATGTCATTTGCCTTCCAACTGAAGAACTTTATAAGCATTTCTCCAGTGCAAGTCTCCTGGCAGACCATTCTCTTTTATTTCATTTATTGAAAATGCCCTTATTCCACTTGAAAGTTCGAAGGATATTTCTGCTGGGTATGGAATTCTAAGTTGATAGTTATTTTGTTTTGTTTGTTTCCCCACCTCTTGTTCCTTAGACCATTCAAGCCCATTTCACTCCTGGGCCTCTCTGTTTGCTGTTTGCCCTGTACTCTCCCTGGGAAACTCTTTAACTGGTTCCTCACTTCACAGGCTAATTCTTATCTCTCCAGTTTCATTTCATGCTACTCAGAGATCTCTATTAACCATACTATCCAAAACCAGCCTTCTTCTCTGTGACTCTCTCATTTTCCTGTTACATTCTCTGTAATATTTCCACAATGTTGTATTTGTTTCCTTGCTTTTTGTCTTTCTATGTGAATAGCTCCATATGAAAATTTACTCTATATTCTCTTATATTTTTGGCATTGGCAAAATATCTGGCATCATAATAAAGGCACAAGGATGTTTCCCTAATGTAGAAGGAATGCAACTGAAGTTACAGGGGCATCCAAAGTCTAGCTTTACTAGAACTCAAAAGATACATTGAGTAGTCACACTGCTAAACTCTCAGGACCATCCGTTTTACACACTGTGCTAGGGAATATAAATTTATAAGTGAAGCATCTTCAGAAAGCTTTTCCAGATTCTCTAAGTTGGAAACAATCTCCTCCTCTAGTTCTCTTAACATTCCACTTCATTCTGACTGTAGTTCTTCTTGTGATTGACCTTGTATTATTGCTTTTTTGTATACATATCTTCTGGAGAAGGAAATGGCAACCCACTCAAGTGTTCTTGCCTGGAGAATCCCATGGACAGGGGAGCCCAGTGGACTGCTGTTCATGGGGTCGTAAGGAATTGAACACATCTAAGTGACTAAGCACAGCATATATATCTTCCCGCTACAACTGGATTGTCAGTCTTTGCAGGCAAGAATGATATTTCAGAGCACATAGTGGCAATCCAGCAGAAATTAACCTTTATATCTGCAGAGGTTTGGGTATACAGATAAAATGGCATTGCACTGAAAATGAATTGAATAAGAAAGTTAGCATTTTTGTTTAATAAGATTCTCCATTTCTCTGAGGAAAAAGGAGCTGTATAATTCCAAAGTAATTAGGATTTCAGCTGAACATTAATAAAGCCCTAAGTTCCCACCAAGGACACTGTGTCATGTGTGGGGGAGGACTCCTCTGCCCCTTCTCTGCCTTTGTTCTTGTTTATGCACTGCCTTTCTGGTTTATGCTCCCTGTAGTTTGCATTGCAATAAAGTGCCAGATATTTCCTGCCCACGCTTCTGTTTGGCTGCAGAGCTGGAGAACTGTAATGGAAAGCAACAGATCAGAATATTTTTTAGATTTGTTGGTGCTCTTAAAAATGCCCATTTTAAAACATAAATATTTATGCCTCTTGCCACACTCCACCTCCATTCGTTGTGAGGAGACCGTTGATAGTCTGTAGTCTGAAGAGGACCCATATAAACACTAGTTACCATTTATTATGATAAGATTGATAGAGAACTCTGGAGGCAGGAATGCCTGAAGCTAGCTTTTATATTTTGATTCCATGCATAAAAGAGGAGATAGACCAGCCCTGGATAAGCATTCAAACAACTCACTTGCAGGTTGTGATAACTTACTGCCTCTGGGTTTGGAGACTGTGGTCAACTTTCTGCATCATGCACACCTGTGAGACAGACAAACCATGGAACCACATATCTTCCTTATAGAATAACTTTTTTCTTTAAGACCCAATGTTGTTCTGACAACTTCAAGCTACCAAAAGAAGTTCTGGAGGCAGGAATGCCTGAAGCTAGCTTTTATATTTTGATTCCATGCATAAAAGAGGAGATAGACCAGCCCTGGATAAGCATTCAAACAACTCACTTGCAGGTTGTGATAACTTACTGCCTCTGGGTTTAGAGACTGTGGTCAACTTTCTGCATCATGCACACCTGTGAGACAGACAAACCATGGAACCACATATCTTCCTTATAGAATAACTTTTTTCTTTAAGACCCAATGTTGTTCTGACAACTTCAAGCTACCAAAAGAAGTATGACACTATGGGATGGCACTTTTTAAAATGTGTGTGTAGTGTATTGGAGGTTAGGGTTACAAGTCTGAAACTTCTTATAGACTCTCAGGCCCCATCCAAGTTTTATAGGATCAGAACCTTCAGGTATTGTGCCTAGGGATTCGTGTTTTAACACCATCACCAGAGCATGTTCTAGGATGTCCAGGTGTCTTTGCTTGAGGGAATAGAGAGACAAGAATTATCTCTTTCATCTCTGATCTGCCTGTGCCTGGAAAGTTTTGAGTCCCTTAGATTGCTTCTCAAGAAGATACTGTGGTTTCATTCCTTTTCTCATAACTGAATTGATTCTTCATTGAATAGTTAGTAAGTCAATGTCCAGTTATTCTGTAATTGAAGCTAAAACAAAACAACAGCTTAATTCATACCCAAATTTAGCCAAATCAACTTATCATGCCATGTCAAACAGGTTTATTAGAAACATGCATTGAACTGTAGGAGTATGAAAGTCTACAGGAAGTTCTACCCTTTGCCACATAATGGACACAAGATCAGTTCTAATGAAACCACAATATTCGACAAGCAGGTCTCATTGGATATCACCAGAACTAACTGTATTTTGGGTTGTTAGTTCTAAAATGTCTTGTAGATCTTCAAAGAACCATTCAACTACAGCTTCTTCAGCATTACTGGTTGGGGCATAGACTTGGATTGCTGTGATATTGAATGGTTTGCCTTGGAAACAAACAGAGATCATTCTGTCATTTTTGAGATTGCATCCAAGTACTGCATTTCAGACTGTTTGTTGACCGTAATGGCTACTCCATTTCTTCTGAGGGATTCCTGCCTACAGTACTAGATATAATGGTCATCTGAGTTAAATTCACCCATTCCAGTCCATTTTAGTTCTCTGATTCCTAGAATGTCAAAATTTACTCTTGCCATCTCTGTTTGACCACTTCCAGTTTGCCTTGATTCATGGACCTGACATTCCAGGTTCCTATGCAATATTGTTCTTTATAGCATCGGACCTTGCTTATATCACCAGTCACATCCACAGCTGGGTATTGTTTTTGCTTTGGCTCCATCTCTTCATTCTTTCTAGAGTTATTTCTCCACTGATCTCCAGTATCATATTGGGCACCTACTGACCTGGCCTTGGAATGACCTGGCCTTGGAATGCGGAATGAAGTAGGGCAAAGACTAATAGAGTTTTGCCAAGAAAATGCACTGGTCATAGCAAACACCCTCCTCCAACAACACAAGAGAAGACTCTACACAGGGACATCACCAGATGGTCAACACTGAAATAAGATTGATTATATTCTTTGCAGCCAAAGATGGAGAACCTCTATACAGTCAACAAAAAAACAAGACCAGGAGCTGACTGTGGCTCAGATCATGAACTCCTTATTGCCAGATTCAGACTTAAATAGAAGAAAGTAAGGAAAACTGCTAGACCATTCAGGTATGACCTAAATCAAATCCCTTATGATTATACACTGGAAGTGAGAAATAGATTTAAGGGCCTAGATCTGATAGATAGAGTGCCTAATGAACTATGGAATGAGATGTGTGACATTGTACAGGAGACAGGGATCAAGACCATCCCCATGGCAAAGAAATGCAAAAAAGCAAAATGGCTGTCTGGGGAGGTCTTACAAATAGCTGTGAAAAGAAGAGAAGCAAAAAGTAAAGGAGAAAAGGAAAGATATAAGCATCTGAATGCAGAGTTCCAAAGAATAGCAAGAAGAGATAAGAAAGCCTTCCTCAGCGATCAATGCAAAGAAATAGAGGAAAAGAACAGAATGGGAAAGACCAGAGATCTCTTCAAGAAAATCAAAGATACCAAGGGAACATTTCATGCAAAGGTGGGCTCGATAAAGGACAGAAATGGTCTGGACCTAACAGAAGCAGAAGATATTAAGAAGAGGTGGCAGGAATACATGGAAGAACTGTACAAAAAAGATCTTCATGACCCAGATAATCATGATGGTGTGATCACTCATCTAGAGCCAGACATCCTGGAATGTGACGTCAAGTGGGCCTTAGAGAGCATCACTAGGAACAAAGCTAGTGGAGGTGATGGAATTCCAGTGGAGCTATTCCAAATCCTGGAAGATGATGCTGTGAAAGTGCTGCACTCAATATGCCAGGAAATTTGGAAAACTCAGCAGTGGCCACAGGACTGGAAAAGGTCAGTT